>CM076578.1:909027952-909627952 GCA_034641835.2 Pinus albicaulis | reverse complement strand
GAATCTAATGGATCTTATGGTTGTGTTTTAGGTTTCCATCGGATTATAATGACGATTATATGGAGGGAAAGAGAACATGAAGAACAAGATATGATTGCCTTGAATTATCTGTGTACTGTAAGAGCCTTAAGAGATTGTGGACTACTTAAGTACTTCAAATTATCTGAGATGAGGAAAAAAATAGAACTCTTGGAGTTCTTAGTTCGAGCATGGAATCTGGCGATAAAGGCATTTCATATTAGGAACCAAGTGGTTCCCATTACAGTTGAGGATGTGTATTTTCTCACAGGTTTGTCGAGGAAAGGTTTGCCCATTTCTCTCATAGGGTCTACTATTGGAGGAGATACATTGAGGGATTATATTCTACAGTATTGCTATCCAGGGGTGGAACCTAGCAAAGATGGAAAAATAAACATCCAGGATGTTAGAGATTTTCCTTTGAGAACTATCCTTTTCACAATCGCTAAATTTTCCAGCACCGTTACACTACATGTAGTGAACATATCATATATGCAGTATGCGCTAGAGTGTATGGAGCCAACAGTCTTAAACTGGTCGAAAGCTGTTCTATCTTAGATAAAGGAACAACTGAACAAATAAAAGGGAGGAAGGAATGAGAATTTTAGCTATGGTTCTATTCTTATATCCTTTGTCTTAGAACGGATTCCACTGATGCAGCCACAACATGTGACAATGGATATAGCTAGTCCTAGAGATCCTCGGATGCAGAGATGGGTAGAACTCATGTGTCAGCATGCAGGCCAATAAACTGTTGTGTTCTCTACTGCATTATTTTCTTGGTTCTGATGACAGATTGTTGCCATTGATGAGTATGCATACAAAGGCATCGATTTTCGAGGAGATCTAGATTTAGCACTACCAGAAGGCATTCAATGGGGTGTAATAGGTAAGAAAGTTTTGACCATGTTTTTTGATTTTCCTAAGGTTTATACAATTTTTTTGTGTTTTGATTTCTTTCCAGGACTAAACTAAATGTTTGATGTAATGCATATGTTGGTCGTGTTCAACGAGTAGTGGAACCAGAGCACGAAGCAGATGTGCTAGCAGAGAGGGCTGTCGGGAGAGAAGTCCTTAAGGATATTGGTCTAACTAAAACTCTGACTAAGCTTCAGCAACACATAGAAGGCTTGACCTTCGGGATTCCGGATTGCTGGATCGAAGAGCTTCCTACGCAACTGCAACGACACACTATTGGGGTTCCTAACTGTTGGATGCAGTTACTTTGTAGGATAGCTATATCTATAGCATGTTACCATGAGCACCACTAGTTTACTTATGAAATTTTTCATACATTTTGAGCTTAGATGACCAATGTGTCTTGGGCACAAATTTTGTAAAAACCTATAACTATCTATCTATATGATTTCAGAGTTTTTCCTATGTTTATTGTGCAATCCTATTCAATGATGTGAATGTTTTCTTTACATATGTTGCAAATGTCTGTCTAAAACTTGATTAGCTAATGAATTAGTCAATGTGTTGAAATTTCTGGAAATGTGTTGATATTGAATAAAATCAAAGTGTATTTCCAAAAGTCGAACCCTTAGGAACAATCTAAGAAGTGTTGGATCTCTAACAGTATAAACACTAGTAAGTTATAATACCACAAGTTGTGAGTATAACCTTATGATTATGCGGTTAATACCAAATGAAATGGCATCAGAGATAAGTTCTATCAACGCGCTATACTCAGCGATATTGTTCGTCGATCTACCAATACAAATCCCTTGAAAACTCACTAACTGGTTGTTCGGAGCGAAAATGGCCCATGCTGCAGAGGATAGATTCTGCGTCCTATGACTAGCACCATCAGCATATCCAAAAAATGGTTTTGAAGATTCAGACATCTGCGATGAAATTTAAAGCAGATTACTAATGTCGAGAAAACTCTAAAAACAAATTAAGATAGTGAATGGAAATCAACAACATATATTTACAATATAATACAAAAAATTACTACGCTCATGATTAAGCATAGTAACATTTCAAACACAACCCATTTCTAGGTTGTGTCAATGGAATTCCATCGTAATCAACTAACTCATAGGCACCCTTAGCAAGAAATATTTTGACAATATAGGGGCCATGCCATAATGGCTTAAATTTCCCTGTACCTATTACATCAACTTCTTGATCGTAAAGAAGGACTAAGTCGCTCTCTGAGAAAATTCGAGGCTGGACATTTTTGTCATATTGCGCCTTTATACGTCTCTTATGCACTTCGTTGGCCAATTGGGCTTCACGACGCATTTCATCAAGATGGATGAGGTTAAGGAGACTTGATTCTTATTTAGGGGTGTCAGGTAACAAGTTTATTACGAGTTTTAACGATGATATTTCGCATTGGATTGGTAAGATAGCTTCCAGACCATACACCAATTGAAAAGGAGTAAATCCGATTGCATTTCTCACCGAGGTTCGATATGCCCACAAGGCGGAGTATAGGATCAAATTTCAGTTTCTTTTAAGAACTCCTATCATTTGTTGAAGCATTCAGTTAAAAAAAAATTTAATAGCCTCAACTTGTCCATTTGATTGTGGATAATAAGGAGTAGAATTATCATGTGACAATCCTAACTTGGCAGTCAATTCAGACATCATGCGGTTGCGAAAATGCTTCCTATGATCTATAACTATAGCCTGTGGGACCCCAAATCGTGCAATAACGTGGTTAAAGAAAAACAATGCAGTTGTTTGTCATGTGTTGTTGAATGTAGGCATCGCTTCAGCCCATTTGGTAAAATAGTCGACTGCGACAATAATATAACCATGCCCCCCGGAAAAAGCAAGGGTTACAGGTCATGAATTCAATACCCCATTTCATAAATGTTCCAGTAGAGACAACATGATGCATTGGCACTGGCGGTTTGTGGATTTTATGATAAAAAATCTGGCATGCATGACACTTCTGACCGTGAGGATGCAGTCTCGAAAAATAGTAGGCCAAAAGTAATCGGCGTGGAGTATCTTCTGCGCGGTAGCATATCCAGATAAATGTCCACCATAAGCCCCAGCATGACAATCATTTAACACTTTTTCGGCCTCCTCATGAGTGAGGCACCTCCTTAAAATGTATCGACACCACGACGATAAAGTGTATTGTTGACGATCAGATAAACTTTGGCTTGGTATCGAATACGTTGTTGTTCAGAGCGAGAGGTATTAGGTCGAAAATTTTGGGTTTGGAGATAAATGATGAAATCCCCATACCAAGATTATATGATCCGATCAGAAACAGAGACTCGTGTGGAATTGATGGTTCTGATGTAGTTTCAGTTTTATCAGAGGGAAGGTCACAGAGAAGATAAACCAAAACTAAAGACTTATTTGACTTGGATTTGATAAATTCCAAATCAAATTCCTGCAAAATGGAAATCCATTTTGAATATTTCCCCCCCAGAAATTGACGTGATAAGATGTAAGTCATGGGGTTGCAATCCGAAACTATTGTTGTTTTTCAGAGCATGATATAATGGAAAAATCTTTGGACAGCTTGAACGACTACCAAGGCAATATTTTCTACTTATGAGTACTTAACTTCCATATCATTGATATTAAGACTCAAATAATAGATTGGATGTTCAATTCCGTCTTCTACTTGGACCAATACCATAGCAATGGTCGTTTCAGCCGCGGCGATATATAGGAAATAATTGTTTTGATAATTAGGAGGATACATTAATGACGCTCGGACAAGAGTGTCCTTGACAGCATCAAAAGAAGCTTGCACAACTTGGTCCCAATGGAAGGGAACCCCCTTTTTCAAGAGTCAAGTAAATCCTTTAGCCATTTCAGCATAATTTGGATTGAACCTCCTTAGGAAGTTAGTATTTCCTTGAAGTTTATGTATCTGAAGTAATTTTGACGGCGCAGGCAAATCAAGAATGGCCTAAACCTTCAAAGGGTCGATTCGAATCCCTTCTTTTGAGACTATGAATCCAATAAAATGACCAGAACCAACATAGAACAAACATTTATGTGGATTGAAGTGTATTTTGTAGTGTCAGCAGCGTAAGAAAATGGCTCTCAAATGCATCGGGTGATCAGTCCGATTTCGTGAATGCACTGGTAAATCATCTAGATATGGTTGAACAATGTGCTTGATGTCATTGAAAGCATAATCCATTGCTCTCTAAAAAGTTGCCCCAACATTCTTTAAACCAAACGAAAGTTTCCTCTATGCGAATGTGCCCCAGGGAAAGATGAATGTTGTCTTATGTTGATCATCTGGGTGGATATTGATTTGATTGTAGCTGGAAAATCCTTCCATGAATGAAAATATTTCACATCCAGTACAATCATCAATAATCTGGTCGATAAAGGGAGTGGGATAGTTATCTTTTGGACAAGCATGATTAACATCCTGATAATCGACGCACACTCTAATGGTTCCTTGTTTTTTCATGACAGGAACAATATTGGAAACCCACTCAGTTAGCGGAACAAGTTAAATGAAACCAGCACGCAAAATTTTTTCAACTTCTGCTTTGATGGCAGTAGCTTTCTTCGGATGAATAGGATGAAGCCGTTGACGCACCGGTTTGACATCAGGATACATATTAATAGTGTGTTCAACTATACTAATATAGATGCCTGGCATTTACTCGTAAGACCAAGTAAATACGTCATGAAATTCATGAAAAAGAGAGCAATATGATTCAAGTTCTGATGGAGAACAAGATACACCGACATGAATATTCTCTACAATGCCAGGTTTGGTCGAAATATCAATAGAAATTGTTTCTTCAATATTTGAAAGGTTTCGCTTGGAATCGATTGCATTAATGGGAAAAGAATTTGAAAAGAATTTTTTGATGAATGGGTGATATAGTTCACTAAGATCATTTTCTTCATAATCAGGAAGATGGGAACGATGATGATAATCTTCCAATGGTTTTCCTTTTGACATCATGGCTTAAATACTTCTCATCATCCAAATGATTGAGAAAATGGATGGATAGATGCAAAATCAAGAACGATCAACGGCTGCTAAGTTGATTCTAATTTCATATTTTTGCCAAGCTAGATAAGTTGATTGCTATGTCGGCCTCAATATATTTGGCGCTCATCAACGTGAAATATAGAATCACCGTACTCTTCCTTAAGCTAGACTCAAATGAAGATCTATCGCGAGTCTGCACATTTTGTTGGCAGTATTTGGCCCGGTAATGCAAAGGTTCCCATGAGAGTGGAATCCTTTAAGAGTCCTACACCAATGTTCTGAATTTCTAGTTGGGGTAAGTGAAAAAACGTAACTCTTCCAGTTACCTATGAAGCAGAGGCAAAGAAGGATAGTTGATTAATGACTATGATTGTACCTTTCTATGGAAAGGAAATCATTCTAAAGTATGTAGAAACAATTTCAGTCATCACATATACCCGTGGTATTCCAAGTAAAATATTATAGTCAAGGTTTGTCAGAAACCTCTAAGATTATATTCACCTCTATTTTGTCCCCCTAATTCTTATCTTGGGGTTATTTCAGCAATGCCACAAAGGGTTTTATGTATCGGGCATCAAATGCGCACCAACGTCGTTGATGTTGAGATAAACGCGATGAGCCAAGTGACTTCCAACACCGGAGTTTGAGGACATAATGCATGTAGATGCTCCTCATCATCATCTACATTAAATAAAGGTAGATTCAAAGAACAAATTTACTTGTACTTTCAGAAATATTATTCTGGTGGTTAATATTACATAAACAGTGTGATTAAAGACAACAAGAGTAGAATCAGTTGGATCAATTCCACCAATGACCAAAAATAAGCCTGCTTTTGGGAGGGAGAATTTTGTAATACCTCAAAAGAAAACATAGCTGAAGGGGATTGAGCCAAATATTCAACTATATTATAATTTTGTGCAGCTCTTACTCGAGGATTATATGTGGATTTATGAATTACTCCCTTCGGTGGTTTAATTGTCAATTCAGGAATAACAGTAGGTATTTAATCTGGGTCCTGCTGAATGGATTCATTGTCATCAGGTAATACTAGGTTGATCAATGTGGCCCTACACATCTCTTTCATTTCATGTCGGCCCCAGAATATTTGTTAGTTTCTGTAGATACCATTAATCGCAGAGATGGGCTGAATTCATTTTCATGTATTTGTGTCCCGTTTTGGAAATGGGTTTGTCAACATAGCTGACACATTGGAAGTCGTGATGATTTTTGAGACTTCGGCAATTAGTAGAGACAATACCCAAAGTGTTCCTGTTATAAATTACACATGGATATTAAGCCAAGTTGCGAGGTCCAGACGATTGATTAGATGATCTTTCCTGCGGGTTAAAAGTTTGCTTTTTCTTAGATTTCTTCTCTTTCTTAATTCCTAGTTGCTTGTCACCTTTTCCTTTGTCAAATGACACATATAATTTCCCAAATAAGAACGGATCGGATGCCGGTAGTGTAATTTGTGCTTTCAATGCCTATAAATTTCTTCCTACATGAAGATCCTTCATTATGTACTTGAACATTGAAATTAGATCTCGATTACGTAGGGATTTTTTCATAGAGCGTGCCAAACTGAGTGTAAATCAAGTCTAAATATTGGGCACGAGCGATAACTTGCTTTTCTGTGACAACGCTACCCTTAGCCACATCCTCAGTTATAGATGGTAACAGGGACTTAATTAACCATTCAGCAGGGATCTGATCGGGAACAAATTTCTTAACCATTCGTTGACGACGTCGCCACTCATGAATATGATTAGAGATGTGAGTAGCATTAGTTTGTTTGAAATTATTCAAGGGTTTCGTTCTAGTTTCATATATTATGGGTAACTGGAAATGGTTCAAAAATACAATAGCTAGGGCAGTGAAATTTTCAAAAGAAGCTCTACGTAATTCAATGTACCATTTTGTAGCCAGACCTATGAGCATACACTGCAAAAGACGTAGTCGAACAAAATCATCATTCAAGGAATTTGATGAAAACCATAAATGATAAGTCATAACGTGAGTCGACAGATCTTCTCTACGGTTTCCATTGAACTTAGGAATATCCGAGGGTAATTTATGAGGTATCACCAGACACCAAGGAGCATAGTTGATTGGATCATTGGTTAACTGATTTAAATCTGGTAACTCTAAAGTTGCAACAAAGGGAAATTGTCTATTAAGTTCATGTTGACCATAGCCAGGATAAGATGGAATTTATTGAGCAACAAGAATTTGAGCAATAGTATAAGGAATATGCTGTTAGTAACCTAGATAGGGGTTGTTTTGCATAGCAAACGCTTGAGGATTCTGTTGACCAAAACCTAGATATGATACTTGTTGAAAAAATGTTTGAGGCATTTGCGCCTGTGGCTACCAAGGGGTCTGTCCACCAATGTTATAACCCAAATTAGGATAACTTGGATTTGGTTGATATGTATAACCAAGTTGTGCTTATGACATCCCATAAAATGGTAGACCATCTTGTGAATAAATAATTCCTAATACAGGTTGTTGTAAATTAACGAAAGGATTTGGAGTGTGTGGACCTAACATTTTATGATATTGAGTTGAAGGACCTGCTTGATAAGGTTGATGTACAACATTTTGATTATGTAACAAGGGTATAGATGTATTAACCAGCGGTAATGAAGTGGGTGTAACAGGCTGAACCAGTTGATACAGTTGTACAACCGTTTGTGGTTGGATAGGCATAGTGGGCTGCCATTGACAAACATTCATTTCAACATTAGGTTGACCAAAAAGTGACGAAGTACTGTCATATTGGGTGAACAAAGGTTTCCCCCTAGCATGAGGAGGATAATAAGATGGAAAATATTGCTCTCCAAATGCTGGGAGTCCAGTTGATATGGTACTTCAAGGAATAGACCCAGAAGGACTGGCTTGATATTTCCCTGATGATGTGTATAATGAATCAAGTCGTTCAGTACTTACAATAGGATTAACAGTTAAAATACTGAATGATGAAATTGGTAAAGTCCATGGATTTGGAGATGCACCAGAGAAAATTCCAGATAATGATTTGTAACTTGATGGGACGATAGGGCCACCATGAAAATATGACTCTCGTGAAGTGGTAAACATCGATGAGGTAGTGAAGGCAGGAGCTAACATAATTGGAACAACTGGCCCAACCGAAGATGTTGGTTCAGACATGGTTACTTGACCAAATGTATACCCTTTTGAATCAACGAGAATTTGAAAAGGAGGAAGATTAAAAAAAGCAGAGGGTGTCGATTAAGAAAAAGACTCGTACAGGTAAAGGTCCTCCCCAAAATGGGTTGGAGTTAAAGGTGTATTGTCTTGTGGGATTTATTCAATCAAAATTAAACCAGGTGGAAGTATTTCACCGTCAGGCCCAAAGTATATTTCAGGTGGTTGACTGTGTGATATGGGAGATTCAATATCTATAGAACTTTGTGGGATGACCAAGGTAGGAACAACTTCCAGTCGTTCGAATTTAGGATTCAGATGTTCTAGCAAAGAAGAGACAAGATCTGGATCAATTTGTGGTTGAACAACGTTAGGTCTGGTAGACTCGGTCTTGTCGTTCTCCGCAGTCAAATTCACAAAAGTTCATTTGTCGTCATTTCATATGATTGGATGTTACGTAGTCGAAAAAAATAAGTCACTACTCTAGGTCTAGGGTTTATCTTGAACGTTGAATAATGCCCGCAAGCCATGAGGATGTCTACGGTGAGTTTTTATTTCAAGATTGTTATCGTCAATAATGCGAGATTGATTCTTCTTTAAAACTATTTTGAAAAGAAATCATCAAATGTATTTTGTAATTTGTCCAAGTGTTTCAAATTTCTACAACTCTTCAATGGCAGCTATTTGGCTTTAGCGGCTCTATCTGCATAAGCACAACAGAATAAGACCCTCAATGACACACAAAAGTAAACGTAGTCCAAAAGCGAAATCAAATGAGGTGCAAAAAATCGACATGGCGTGGCACTTCTCCCCACTCTAATCAAGCAGGATACTAAGAGGGACAAGTTTCGATATTACCCATATAACATAAACTGGAACTATGGATTGTTTTAAACAAACATGGGAAGACCCATATCTTGCAAATGATTGAAGGAGCATTTGGTGACAATGATCCAGTTAATGTGGTTGAGATTGAGGAAGGCAGGCTCAAATCGGAGAATTACTTGAAATGAAGCTATTAGCTGCTTCAGCAATAATTGATGAAGGTGAATTGGATTAGAAATTGTTGTTTTTTCCGTTGATAATATCAACGACATTGGGAAGCACTTTCTGGGCTATCCGGGCACATTAACTGCAATTTGAAATTGATTTAGGGATTTCAAGATTCCAGATGGAAAACTTGCTAATAAGTTTGAGCTTGGTGATAAGCTAGCAAATAAGGAGTATGTAATTGCGGAGGCAAATGAATCCTGGGAAAAATCAATGATTAGTGGGAAAACTAGGCAAAAATGTGCTTGAGTTTGCCTGCGCAGTGCACTGGGAGAAGGCGCGACGCACTGAAGGTGCGCGGTGCGTAGAGTGCTTTTTCATAGTGCAAAATTGCACTGACGCGACGCATCTAGCCTGCGCGGCACGTTGGGCTGGTGCACGGCGCACAGGTTTGAAGCACTAAATTTTACTATTTCTCATTCAAATTTCGTCTTCTATGTTTCGATGTGAGTCTTTGAATTGCTGTTAGTCAGTGGTTGGGTTCGTTTGGGAGGAATTTATGCTCTAAGAGAAACACGTCGACCTGTTTTGGATATTCAAGTATCTGAGACGGGAGGTGTGCATTTTGGTCTCGTGAAAAGGGTTCTTCGTGACATCCATTGTGTTGGAGCAGGAGTGATGACTAACGTTGGTCCAGACCATATGCTGATTGGCTTAATCCGACAGTGGTTTACCCACTCTTTCCTGATACAGGTACATTTGCTAAGGGTAAAAGACAAGGTGTTGGTTGTCATCATCCTAAGGTTCTTCTTTTACAGCACAGAGACATCATGCGTGTCATTTTTTATTACTTCGGCAAATTTTGTCCCTAATCAGTGACTTCATGTGACAAATACTGTCTGGTGGCAAGATTTTCCTCGAAGAAGCACTCATTCCTGTTTTCTCTAGCAATTCTAAGGTCAAATAATACTGTAAATGGAGGTTTTACGTTCTCTTGCTACCCTTACTGTCGGTGTTCCTGCAGAAGCACGTTGGATTGCAGAATTGGCTCACTATGATTTCAGAAAGGCTGCTGGATATTTGGTCGCTTCTGTTCCAGGCATGCACGGATGTCCTCATCCTCATCTTCTCACGAATTTCCAAACTGCTGACCCGAAGTGGATAATCTTACAATAAGTTTCCAGTAAAAATGGGTCCGATCGATCTTCTGCTATGGGCACAGTTCCATTTTCGAGCTTTGGACGTTCCAATGCAAACTTTCGAGTAGTAAGATCAATATAGTTCCAAATTTGGGCAGCTGGGCGAAGACAGGTCACCTGGAAATATAGGAAAAGAAAGCATGTCAAATCTCTTGCGTGGACAGCGAGATAAGGGATAACAGTATGTCAATTGCAAATTTATCGAGTTTAATTGGGCTACTCCTCATGCTCAAATCACAAAATGAAAACTTTGGATTGATCTTTCATCGTTTCAGTTGTCAGACACATGGCCGAGAGCATAAATGGATGAATGAGCTCGTCAACCATTCCAAAGGCACGTCATTCAGCCCTTTGAATACAAATAACTTCAAATCTGACAATAAATGTTCCGTGTTTACCATAGATCAGGGCTATTATTACTATAGTGAAAGCGGATTTGCATCACCATGTTGTTTATGTTGCGGATCAGAGACACCTGGTCCCTCATTTCATAGATCTAAACATTTGGCAAGCGAAGTTGTTAGATTTCTACCCTGTAGTAATGAAAAGGGCGCTTAATCATATGTTTTGATGAAACGAATCCTGCTAAACAGAGTAATGACTTTGCTTGAGAATATTCACGGTTTGAAGGCTTGATGGATTAGTAAAATTGCCAGCTGGGATCGTTCATTTTTCCTGTCATCAAAAGCAGAATTTAAATGCATTTTGTTAAAAAGTGAATTTTTATTCAAATAAAAAATGTAAATTCCAAGTCAAAGCACGCCAAAATTAGAACGCAAAATATATAGGAATGAAGCCTATTTTTGGTCCTCAATCATGATTTTATGGGATCTGCGCTCCAGTTTTGTCTCTTAATTAGCCAATCACAGAAATTCAAGGGGAACGCTGCTTCAGAATAGATGGTTGACTCTTATTGGTTAATGATGTTAAACAGCTCCCTATTTTTGATCGATTTGTTTTCTCATAGAGGGGCTTATTTATTGTATGAAAAATCATTTGTAAAAGTGTGAGAGTTCTGGGAAACGGAGGAGAGATAACAGAGAGTTTCATTGTACAGCTTTGACAGAGGAATAATGGAAGGATGCAACTCTGGTTCATAAGATCCCTGTGGTGTGAGTTTAGCGAATGTTTTTTCTTTTTGTCTCATATGTATCTCGTTATGTTTTTCATTTCATTCATAATCGTTTCAAACTGAAAGCTTTTGCAGTAAGAGAGGTAGAATCCAACTAGTTGCTCTGCCTTAGGAAGCGTTCAGGATTTGTGTATTTTCTTCTGTTGGAAAGGATTCATTGTTTAATTCCCTTTTCAACTTTCTTCAACAGTCTTTACATTCCACATTATTTCAAATTTAGTTGCTAAACTTCACTCCTATCTTGCCTTATGGAATAATCTGTGCCTTTGATTAAATCTCTGCTCTTGCTGTCTTTGCCCCATACAGCCCAGAAAAACCAGTCATTTATTAAAAACCTCATTCATATCTATTTACTAGCCTAAAATCAGTTCCCATTTTAAGTCATCTCGCACCTTATTGCTCATTTTATCGAGATGGACCCGGAGAGAGCCCTCTCCTTTCCTCGTAGGGCTAGCTACGAGGCTGAGCTTGGTTTGATTTTGCCTCGAGTTTTTCCTTCTTCAGCCTGAGGCAGATTCGAGCGCTAACATAGTGGCGACCATACTGGGGAGGTTTTCCCCGGTAAAGGATGACAAAGTTCAGATCCGATTACTGATGGTGGACAGCAGTCAGAGACACCGCAAGGCTGAAATCGTTCACCTGGCGACTCCAAGCTTGATCCAGAGATTCCAGTGCTCACTGATCCATTCAATGCAATGGTAGGGTATGTGGCAAACCCTGCATTTTGTGAAGCTTTAAAAGAAGTTAGAGATCAGTTAATGAATTTTGAATTTGATGAAAGATTTTTCATTGCCATGCTTCAATGTTTGAAATCTCCGAAGTTTCCTCTTGAAGCTAAAACTGGTTTTCGTGAGTTAGTTGTTGAAAGACTTGAGAAGGAGATTCAGTATTTGAACGATCAGATCCTTTCATATGATTTCTGAGATCCCAAAAAGTTCTTGGAAACTCTCCCTCCTTCAAAACAAGAAACGATAGAGCTGCCTACAGATGTTTGCATTGACAGTGTGCAGCTGGAAGTATGTATTGCGGAGTTGGGGCAGCAAACCGAGTCTGGATTTTGCGATCCTATTGCGATGTACATGGAAGTGTTTTTCAGTTTGAAAGATAGATCAGATTGTCTTTTACATAACCAGACTCATTATGTGCAGGTATGCCTGCCAGTAATTACATCTATGTCCTGGTTGAAGCACTCTCAAGCAGCATCCTTCTCAGATTTACTTGAATGGTTGACCTGGAATTACACCATTACTTGATCCATGGACTCTGCAACAAAGTAGGGTAGATAAATAAGCAACCAAAAGGCAACGTTTTGTTCCAGTTTCATTACAGTTTTAGTTTGAAGTTTGCCGAGTCAGTTTTTCAATCATTTTCAGTCAAGTTTCAGTCCATAAATGAGTTGAAAGTCTCGTGTTGTCTGTCGAAATAATGATTCCATAGCCCAATGGATGGAGGCACTGTCTGCTCTCCCAAAGATCTGCTGTTCTTGGCACCTCCAAGGAATTGCAGCTGCCATCCCCATTTGGAGCCAATGTTAGACTCGGTCTTGTCAGTCCTCCGCCAGAGTCAAATTCACCAAAGTTCATTTCTCGTCATTTGTAGTCATTGATGTTACCGTGGTCCAGAAAAGAGCCATTTCACTTTCTAGGTCTAGGGTTTGTCTTCAGAACGTTGAATAATGCTCGCAAGCCATGAGGATGTCTTTAGTGAGTTTTTATTTCAAGATTGTTATCGTCAATAATGCGAGATTGATTCTTCTTCAAAACCCTGTTTTGAAGAAGAAATCATCAAATGTATTTTTGTAATTTGTCAAAGTGTTTCAAATTCTAGAGCTCTTCAATGGCAGCCCTGTTTCGGCTTTAGCAGCTCCTATCCCTGCATAAGCACAAACAGAATAGACATCATCAGCACAAAGAGTCAAAGCGAAATCAAGAAGTGCAAAAATGGAAATGGCAACTGAAAAGCTATACACTCTAATCAAGCAGGATACTAAGAGGGACAAGTTTCGATATTACCCATATAACATAAACTGGAACTATGGATTGTTTTAAACAAACATGGGAAGACCCATATCTTGCAAATGATTGAAGGAGCATTTGGTGACAATGATCCAGTTAATGTGGTTGAGATTGAGGAAGGCAGGCTCAAATCGGAGAAGTACTTGAAATGAAGCCATTAGCTGCTTCAACAATAATTGATGAAGGTGAATTGGATTGGAAATTGTTGTTTTTTCCGTTGATAATATCAACGATGTTGGGAAGCACTTTCTGGGCTTTTCGGGCACATTAACTGCAATTTGAAATTGATTTAGGGATTTCAAGATTCCAGATGGAAAACCTGCTAATAAGTTTGAGCTTGGTGATAAGCCAGCAAATAAGGAGTATGTAATTGCGGAGGCAAATGAATCCTCAGCAAAATCAATGATTAGTGGGAAAACTAGGCAAAAATGTGCTTGAGTTTGCCTGCGCAGCGCACTGGGAGAAGGCGCGGCGCACTGAAGGTGCGCGGCGCATAGAGTGCTTTTTCACAGTGCAAAATTGCACTGGCGCAGTGCATCCAGCCTGCGCGGCGCATTGGGCTGGTGCGCGGCGCACAGGTTTGAAGCACTAAATTTTACTATTTCTCATTCAAATTTCATGTTCTATGTTTCGATGTGAGTCTTTGAATTGCTGTTAGTCAGTGGTTGGGTTCGTTTGGGAGGAATTTATGCTCTAAGAGAAAGACTTCGACCTGTTTTGGATATTCAAGTATCTGAGACGGGAGGTGTGCATTTTGGTCTCGTGAAAAGGGTTCTTCGTGACATCCATTGTGTTGGAGCAGGAGTGATGACCAACGCTGGTCCAGACCATATGCTGATTGGCTTAATCCGACAGTGGTTTACCCACTCTTTCTTGATACAGGTACGTTTGCTAAGGGTAAAAGACAAGGTGTTGGTTGTCATCATCCTAAGGTTCTTCTTTTACATCGCAGAGACATCATGCGTGTCATTTTTTATTACTTCGACAAATTTTGTCCCTAATCAGTGACTTCATGGGACAAATACTGTCTGGTGGCAAGATTTTCCTCGAAGAAGCAGTCATTCCTGTTTTCTCTAGCAATTCTAAGGTCAAAGAATACTGTAAATGGAGGTTTTACGTTCTCTTGCTACCCTTACTGTCGGTGTTCCTGCAGAAGCACGTTGGATTGCAGAATTGGCTCACTATGATTTCAGAAAGGCTGCTGGATATTTGGTCGCTTCTGTTCCAGGCATGCACGGATGTCCTCATCCTCATCTTCTCACGAATTTCCAAACTACTGACCCGAAGTGGATAATCTTACAATAAGTTTCCAGTAAAAATGGGTCCGATCGATCTTCTGCTATGGGCGTAGTTCCATTTTCGAGCTTTGGACGTTCCAATGCAAACTTTCGAGTAGTAAGATCAATATAGTTCCAAATTTGGGCAGCTGGGCGAAGACAGGTCACCTGGAAATATAGGAAAAGAAAGCGTGTCAAATCTCTTGCATGGACAACGAGATAAGGGATAACAGTGTGTCAATTGCAAATTTATCGAGTTTAATTGGGCTACTCCTCATGCTCAAATCACAAAATGAAAACTTTGGATTGATCTTTCATCGTTTCAGTTGTCAGACACATGGCCGAGAGCATAAATGGATGAATGAGCTCGTCAACCATTCCAAAGGCACGTCATTCAGCCCTTTGAATACAAATAACTTCAAATCTGACAATAAATGTTCCGTGTTTACCATAGATCAGGGCTATTATTACTATAGTGAAAGCGGATTTGCATCACCATGTTGTTTATGTTGCGGATCAGAGACACCTGGTCCCTCATTTCATAGATCTAAACATTTGGCAAGCGAAGTTGTTAGATTTCTACCCTGTAGTAATGAAAAGGGCGCTTAATCATATGTTTTGATGAAACGAATCCTGCTAAACAGAGTAATGACTTTGCTTGAGAATATTCACGGTTTGAAGGCTTGATGGATTAGTAAAATTGCCAGCTGGGATCGTTCATTTTTCCTGTCATCAAAAGCAGAATTTAAATGCATTTTGTTAAAAAGTGAATTTTTATTCAAATAAAAAATGTAAATTCCAAGTCAAAGCACGCCAAAATTAGAACGCAAAATATATAGGAATGAAGCCTATTTTTGGTCCTCAATCATGATTTTATGGGATCTGCGCTCCAGTTTTGTCTCTTAATTAGCCAATCACAGAAATTCAAGGGGAACGCTGCTTCAGAATAGATGGTTGACTCTTATTGGTTAATGATGTTAAACAGCTCCCTATTTTTGATCGATTTGTTTTCTCATAGAGGGGCTTATTTTTTGTATGAAAAATCATTTGTAAGGTTGGGAAGAGTTCTAGGAAACGGAGGAGAGATATCAGAGAGTTTCATTGTACAGCTTTGATAGAGGAATAATGGAAGGATGCAGCTCTGGTTCATAAGATCCCTGTGGTGTGAGTTTAGCGAATGTTTTTTCTTTTTGTCTCATATGTATCTCGTTATGTTTTTCATTTCATTCATAATCGTTTAAAACTGAAAGCTTTTGCAGTAAGAGTGGTAGAATCCAATTAGTTGCTCTGCCTTGGGAAGCGTTCAGGATTTGTGTATTTTCTTCTGTTGGAAAGGATTCATTGTTTAATGCCCTTTTCAACTTTCTTCAACAGTCTTTACATTCCACATTATTTCAAATTTAGTTGTTAAACTTCACTCCTATCTTGCCTTATGGAATAATCTGTGCCTTTGATTAAATCTCTGCTCTTGCTGTCTTTGCCCCATACAGCCCAGAAAAACCAGTCATTTATTAAAAACCTCATTCATATCTATTTACTAGCCTAAAATTAGTTCCCATTTTAAGTCATCTCGCACCCTATTGCTCATTTTATCGATATTATTTGGGAAAGCCCTCTCTGCAATCCTCGTAAGGCTAGCTCACGAGGTGAGCTTAGTTTGATGTTGCCTCGAGTTTTCTTCCCTGGCCCGAGACGGACCGAGCACTAAGCTGGTCCAAGGTATAAGTTCCCAGCGATTGGATGGATCATGACCACGGGTAGCTGTGAAGACTGTTTCGACAACAGTAGACGAACCGGGATGTGTAGAAACAACTTGAGCTAACTCTGGTTTATGGGAAAATGATGTATCTACGAAGGTATGAAGCTGTCTGTTGATTAGATCGTCGTGATCGCCTTCGCCTACGATAAATAACTTCTAAAGAGTGGTTATAAAGCTAATCAATGTGAATGAGGGAAATGATTTTTTTCTTCCACAATAGCCCGATTAATTTTAACCAAAAACAAATAAACAAATAAGAGAGGTTAATTCTAGGCAAAAGTTTCTGAGAAAGCTATGACTACGAGAATAACTCACACTCAAAACCAAATGCAGCGACAACCGATAAAAGTAATTGTTCGGTGTATCACAATTTACAAGCGGCAGAGCTCGGTTCTCCAAAATATACCCGAAGGTACGTGGAGGCCCAAGTCCGTATTAGCGATGTCTGATGCGAAACCGAACAGTGAGAGCACCCCTTTATACTTATCGTACTATAACACTGCCCGATATACCCAAAAGTACGTGTACGATCTATGATATACTTATGTACGTGGAGTGAGGTATCACACTCGGAATGTATCGTAGACAATTTAATGACAGCTGCTATGTTTTACAACGTTGGAACACGTCTCTAGCCTAGACCTTCTAAATGTTATTGTTATGGTTCCAATGCTTTGTTAGGTAAATTGAGATTAATTTTATGTTGATCTTGCTTACAATTTTCCTTTCAAAGGTTCAACATGATGATGTATTGGAAAATTCCTAAAATGCAACTAAAATGATAAGCAATCTTTCACTTTCATTTTCTTCAATGAAAAACCTATCTACTAAGGGAAGGGAGAAAATAATTTGTGAGCAAACAAATCAATGATCACAAACTAAATGAAGATTTCCTAGTGTTCCTTTTTGCAAAACACACAAAAATCCTACATGCAAATGCAAGTTTTTCTTTTCAGTTTCCTTAATGTTATGAATGTAGAAAAGAAACTAGGTGCACTAAATCGACAATTCAAATGCCTTTTACTTTTGAGAAATGAAGAATACAAACAAGAATTTCTCTTTTGAAGGAAAAATGAGGATTTCAACAACAATTTCTCCTATCAAGGAAATGAAGATTTTACAACAATTTCCTATTTCGAAAGCAAATGCTTATTAATGTGACGATAAAAATTACTTTGAAATCAAATTTTCAATGATAAAGAAAAACTTTTTTTAAATAAACATTGAACAAATTTTCAGTCAAAGGAGGAAGAAGTATATAGAGTCACTGGTCAATATGAGGATCAAACTTTTCAAAACACAGCAGAAAACAAACTGAAGCGAATTGCAAAGGCAAATTCAAAGGAATCTGGGTGGTTTCAAGAGTCAATGCAGTCTCCAAGGGGAGATAGTGCTCTACAACGCAGGCCTCAAAGGAAGACAGTGCTATGCAAATCATTGTGTCATGTCTAAGGGTGCATTGGGCGCAGTGCATAAGGGAAAATACTACTGTTTAACTCACTGTATTTGCAAATTTGGCTTTGAAAAAATTTAATCTTTGTGTGTAACAAATATTGGGTGGATAAACAAGCAAATCAGAGGCTAAGTCACCTAGATCTAAGAGAAATTCTTTTCCCAGTGGAGTCGCCAATTTGTTGGGCCAGAATTGTGAATTATGGATAAAACACTCTTCCCTAGACATATGACAATCTAGAACAACAGATTAAAGACTATATGATTCCCTTTCCTAACTCAGAGCATACACACAGAAAGGATTAGAGGCTTACTTGTGATCCAAGCGCTTCTAAATGGCTCCTTCTTTCGCTTCCGTTGTAGCTTCAAATTCAAGCAGTTTGTAGGAAAAATGCTTCCTACAAGAAAAAACACTAAAACATCAGAAGATAGCAATAATACAGATGTCTATTCAAGTTAGTTAGCTAAAAAGTAAAGCATAAACAATATACATCAACTAAGATCTTTCAATGTGGAAAATCAAAGCCAATACAGATGCATATAGGGAAAAGTAAGCTGTATTCTTTATTGATGATAAAAGGATAGGTTACAACCAAATGATTGATTTGAAGTGACCCTTCTAGCAACGATCCTCAGCCCCATCACAGTATAAATCTCTCCAACAGCTGTTACACAAATCTAGCTCTCAATTGAAAATTCTCTAGCATTTCTCTACTCAAATTCTTCCTTATCAAACACTCAGATTTGTGCTCAATTTATAAATGAACTGAAGGTTGTTTTACAATCAATGACTTTCCAATAATAGGCAAGACATGTTCCGAGTCATGTAGATGTCAAATGGACACTTGGATTCGAAGCTTGACACATGTGAACTCTTCTAGAAGGCATCGGCCAAGTGGAGATTCTGGAACAATGAGGATTTCGCTCCCAATGTGACCAATGCACCCATAGATGTCAGGAAGTGCTTTGTAGAGAAGCCTTGCATGGGTATATCTGCATATGCAACACACTTAGTCCCCTTAGAGGTAGCGTTGGTGAGCTCCCACATGCTATATAATAAACTTCAAACCTTGGTAACCTTTGCTTGATGAAAGTCATGCTTGATTTGTCTTCTTCTTGCCTTAGGGCATGTAGCAACTTGAAATGATAGGGAATGATATACCCTTAGTCATTGGTCCTGGAGATGATTCTCAGTTAACCAGGTCATTGGGAATGATGCCCAAATTGACCTATAACAATATGTATATATAAAAGCAAAAAATTAATACAGATATACATATATAATAAAATATTTTAATGCCCAAAAAGAAGAACTAATTGAAAGTAAAAAAATTCAATTACTTTGTAGAAAGAGTAATAAGAGGGAGATGTGTAATTCATTCAAATATTGACATAAAACTATGTTTTTTTTATTTAAAATTGTGAATAGTAATAATAATATTCAATGTGGGTTAGAAATTGGGCTTTGGAAAACCCTAGCCATGTCCAAACCCTAGTTATTGAATCTACTATTTCCAATGGTTCCTCTTCATACAATCAAGTTGTTGTTGGATTGAAAAAATTAGGTAAATAATCTAGCACCAGGCTTCCAAATGCTTAGAAACATCATGAGGATGACCAAAAAAAACCTCAGTAACCATTTCCTCCTTTTGGGAGGTGCAAATCTGGTAGATGCCTTCCAAATCAAATTGTGAATCCAAAGTGTGAAATCGGTTCTAATCATATTGGATGCTATATTTAGTTTTTGAAATACCACAGCCTCATTGAAATTTTTTTAGGCATATGGTCATATGAAAAATATATAATCCAATGGATCCAACTTAAATGGAAGTTTTAAGGGAAAAAAAATATTGAATTAGGTTCAAAAGGTTTCTTTACAGTTATTTTGTAGATCTGGAAGAAAAAATCATGTGTTTGAGAATGACCCTTACTTTTTAAACTCTGCATGACTTTACCTTTTCTTTTAGATAGAGAGGTTTGTACTAGATAGAGAATATTTTACACCTTATCTAATATGGATACACATGTATTATTTTTTGCGAAATTTTTGGAAGGAATTATGAATACTCTTGGGTACTATGTCAAATCCTTTGAGGCCACCAAATAGGTAAGATACACTTCCTACGTGAGAATCTGTGTATATATAAGCATTTTAGAGCCACTGCCAAAGTCCATTGAGATCTATTAGTAGGATGAACTCTGGGAGTAAACAGTTGACTATGAGCACGTTCCTTTTTGGCGTCGTCGCTACCACGAATACAATCACCTGTACTGTAAATTCCCCTTACTACCCTCTATAATAAATGAAACAATAACAAATGGATAAGATGCAGATGTATTTACCAAAGTCATAAGTAAGCACTGAAACCCTAATATTTTCTCTCCAAAAACCTCAGTGTTAGTTAACAAATCGATCCCTTCCTCCCAAAACCCTTTCGAACCCCTTTCCTCCCTAGCTTCCATCGACCCCCCACATGTTGTCCCGTCATTTGAGGTGGATATGCAAGAATTAAATCATTCACCTCATTCCCTTACAACGTAACTCCCCCCAAATAATTGACCCCATGATTTTGTAACACTCCAATATACACCCCTGCCCCCTCTAGATATCATTAAAATGGCCTTGGAGATGGAGCTTTACCCCTTGGATCTACCGAATTTTTTTAAGGCCTAGAAGGGGAAAGACCTATTTACCCTTCTTGAGAACTAGGTAAAAATATTGGGAAAAACCTACTTCAAAATTTCCTACGTGAGGTTTAAAACCCTCAATCAACACCTCCAACTTGGGCATGCTTAGGGTCCAATATCATACCATGAAAGAATCCTCAAAACCCCATCAGGAAGAAAAGAAAAAGGGGTGGAAAAAAATCTGCAACATTTTAGTGGAATTTGGGTTATGCTGGTAATTTCAGGGTGTATCAAAACTATTTTGGATGTGTTTCTAGTTGCCAACATAGCCTCGAAATGAATATCATCTCTAGAAAATTTGGGGCCTCAATTGTAAAGGTAATTATAGGCTCCTTAAAGAAAAATGGTACTAAAAAAATCCCAATATATCGATGATTTAAGAAACCAAATCAATCAATGAATCTATTTCTAGAATGGTTAGTAGATGGGGACAAGAATACTATATGACAACAATAGATTCTTAGCGCCATTTTGGAACTATATCCATTATATGGAACACTCTAGAGGTTCAAGTCATAAACATGTTTGTGGCCTACTCCATTCTCACAATCAAGTTCTATTTATTAGATATATGGAAACATGCTTCCTCTCAAATGTTTATGGCCTTGTTTATACATAAGGAAAGGTGAGATTCCTTCACTATATCGCTTAAATGCACCAGCTTCTATCTCCCCTACCTTGGATTTTGGGTGTATATTTTAACCTAATTAATTCATTGCAAGAAAAAAGAGGGGAAGTTTGTCAACTTGATGTTGAATTTGTCCAATTGCAGGATCTTCTATCTAAATTTTCTTTTCTTGACTTAGAATCTTTCAATTAAATTTTCACCTGGAACAACCGCAAGGGAGGAGAACAAAAAGTTTCCTCCAAGCTTGATCACTTCATTGTCTTATAATCTATTATGAATTGGGACATTTTTATGGAGGCATTCATTCTCCAAAGCCATGGATTTGGCCATTGGGCCATTTTCCTCCGCTTAACTATCTAATCTATACCTCACAACATGCCATTCCAGTTTGGAATAAAATTTTTCTTCAACATGTTTCTTTTGAAGAAATTATTGAGAAATTATGGGGTGAAAAGAAAGACATAGACAACTCCTATATGTTCAATATGGAACAAAAATTAAAGCACATCAAATGACAATTGAAATCCTACAATAAGTCTAAATTCAACAATATGCTAGAAGAGAAGTATAGTCTCAAGTTAAAAATGGATTCAATCCAAAAAGAACTTATCTTAAATGGAATATCCAACATACTCATAACCGAATTGTCCAACACCCTTACTTGGTTGGAAGAGCGTTGAAAACAAGAGGAAATATTATGGCAACATAAGTCTAGGGTTCGATGGCTAAAAGAGGGAGAAAGAAATATAGCTTTCTTTCATAAATCTATGTTACAAAAATGGCATCTTAACATAATTTCCTCCATTAAAAACCCCATTGGAGAAAATATGCATGAATTTCAAGAAATGAATCAAGAAGTTATCTAAAATTTCTAGGGGATATTAACATAGACTGATATTCATAGGACTAAAGCAATCAATAATATCACAGATTATATACCAATATTGGTAACTACTAAACAAAATGATGCCTTGCCCCATGAAATAACAATGGTGGAAGTTGAAGCAATCATCAAAGGGATGCCTTGCAATAAATACCCTGGGACCAATGGATTTACCATTGAATTCTTGCAGGTTTTTTGGCCAATAGGAGGTGATGAGGTGTGGTTAGTTGTGGATGAATCTCACAGATCCTGATCCATTTTAAAAGTCCTCAATGCCACATTCCTTACCTTGGTTGTAAAGCAGGACAATGTGGAGGAGCCAAGTGGCTTCAAACCTATCACTCTTTGTAATGTTATTTATAAGATAATTACAAAATTTATTTCTAATAGGTTGAAGCCTCCCCTCCCTAACCTAATATATCTTGAAAAAATATGGATTTTGGAGGGGAAACAAATTCTTGATGGTATCATGGTCACGGCATGAAGTTAGACACTCATTAAAGTTGCAACGAAAACCAAGGGTGCTCCTGAAGCTTGATCTCTCAAATTATTTCAATAACTCAATTGGAACTATCTACTCCAAATTCTCTAGGCATTTGGATTCTACCATGATTGGGTTGCATGGATTAGAAATATCCTATCATCTACCTCATTTTTGATACTTGTAAATGGTTCCCCTTTAGAACAATTTAGACCTACACATGGTATTACACATGGTGACCCACTATCACTATTTATGTTAATTCTAGTGACAGAGGGTCTAGGAAGAAACCTCAAAGAAGAAATACACATTAACCAACTTAAAGGCCTCTAAAAATTTTGATATGGCCTTTCGATAACCCATTAAAAATTTGTGGATGACACAATGGGCATGTGAATGCCCACTGTCTCAGAAGCTCAAGCATTTCTTTAGGTGTTGGAGATGTTCTCTCGTGCCTCATGTATGGACATCAAGAACTCTAAATCCTTTAAATTTTCTTCAAAATGCCTCCTCATATTCACTTGCATATTGAAAATATTATGGGAACTCTCGTAAAAATATCTTAGAGCTCCATTCATTGAGAATTCCTTGAGATGGCAGGTATGGGAAGATATTATATCAAAAAATCACAACAAGTTAGCAGGATGGAAATTTAGAACTTTGAATATTGCAGGCAGAGAAATTTTACTAAAATAATTTCTCCATGCTCTTCCCATTTACATTTGCTCTATTCATATGGCATCGCCCTTGATCCTTCAGGAACACAAGAGAATCCAATACAAATTTCTCTTGGGGGTTCCAATCCAGAGTGTAAATGGGCTCTAGTTTCATGGGATAAAATTATCCAGAAAAAAATTAGAGGAGATCTTATTCTATGTGACCCATCAACCATGGCGACAATCCTCGAGGAAAAAATATGGTGGAAATGGCTTCAATGAGGAGTTGGAGTGGGGTATGCTGAGGCAAAATTTTGATGTAATTTTGTATAATTTATATGTGCATGCTACGAAATTGAGTTAAGGGGATTTGGGGTGTGTCAAAGTACCTAATTTTGATGTAAATGGGTTTAAGGGTAAACTATGGGCCTCAACCCATAGTTTGAGACCATAGTATCTACGCGCTAGGCGAATATGAATAGATAGATCGAGTCTAAGAAAAGTAGTTCTTAGCTTAAGGCTATTATTGATGTTTATGCGTTTGTAATACGTTGTAAGGGTTTGTTTGGGTGGGTTGAAAGGCTCCTGTTGGCTGTGTGCACAAAGACCTAGTCTTGGTTGTGTGGGGACTTTATTGGCTGTGTACGTGGAAGGGTTTGTAAGGGAAAGTTGATGTATTAAACGTCTGATGAATTGAATAGATATGAAGCTAATAGACAGGACGGATTTTGGCAAGCTTACTGTGTTATGAATTTGAGTTGTTTACTATTTATGTTCTGTTGAGATCATATTGTTTATGTCTTACTTACTAATTATTGCGCAAGGGATATCTCTTATGATTATGCATGCTTATTGATGGTCGATGAATCTGGTTAAGTAATTGAACATTTTTTAGATCTAAATCTGTTTATGTTATACTTTATCTGTGCTAAGGTGAACAAAGACTCTGTGTTATTCTAATTAAGGTTGCTAACTATTCAGATGGATGCCAACCGAATTCTCCAATTTAGAGGAATAGGTGATATACATATTAACCTTTCTATGTTACCCACAGGAAAATTAAACTTAATGCACTCCATGATCGCGAATGAGCTTCAGTACAAAGAGGCTACTACACACATGAATATAAGGGAAGCACAACAGCAGGTGGAGCAAGCACATCAACAATAGTAAAAATCAGAAGTAGTTTGTCGAGAAGCAGAATCCCATCGTGCTGCTCTAGAGGAAAAAATTCACCAAGTATGCCAAGATATTCCAGCTCACCTGGCCACAGCTACACCCAACGAAAATTTAGACGGATTGGCTTCCGCAGTGAAAGAAGTGCGCACAGAGGTGAAAATGGTCAGAATAGAATATGACCAACAGATTGCATACCTTCAGACAAAGTTGTAGCTCGAGACTCCACTAGAGGTTTGCACATAGAGAGTAACTGAAGTTAAAAAAGCCTAAAATAGTATTACTACTACGGTCACCCAATGTGATAATTTTCTAGACGAAGCCATGAGTCTTTGGACCTCAGTCTAAAATGATCCAGTAGTATAGCAGCTACGCGACGCAATCCACCAGAAGGAGCCGAATTTTGAAGAAATCTGGGTAGTGGCACTGGCGTTGGTTCTTTCTCAGTGCCTTGCTCGTCTACGGGAGTGTTGCACAATTCAAATAGAGATTGAAGATCAATGCCGGAAGGAACAACTGTTGGAAGTGCACATGCAACCATGGGTGGAATAAGCACTTCAACTTTCATGTATGCTTGATAACACTATGAATACAATCTAGAAAACTCAGTGTAACATCGAGATGGCCACTGAAGGGCCTACTACAGAAAATTTGGTTCAACAAGCACATGGCGCTACAACACAAAGTTTGGAATTAGTGCTCCCTCTCAAATATTTCGTCAGCATGCTTCAGGCCAAGATCAAGGAGTAGGCACCTTAGTGACTCGTGACGAGTCACATGCTTGTGTTGGAGGGGCCCTATTGGAGTGGGGTCCCCTGAGGCACAATTTTTGATGTAATTTTGTATTATTTTCTATGTGCGCGTTGCGCAATTGAGTCAAGGGGATTTGGGGTGGGTCAAAGTCCCTAATTTTGATGTAAATTGGTTTAAGGGTAAATTGTGGGCCTCAAACCATGGTTTGAGACCATAGTATCTGCACGTTAGGTGAATATAAATAGATAGATTGATTCTAAGCAAAGTAGTTCTAAGCTTAAGACTATTATTGATGTTTATGCATCTGTAATACATTGTAAGGGTTTTTTTGGGTGGGTTGAAAGGCTCCATTTGGCTGTGTGGACGGAGACCTAGTCTTGATTGTGTGTGGACTCCTCTGGCTGTGTGTGCAGAAGGGTTTGTAAGGGAAAGTTGATGTATTGAACGTCTGATGTATTGAACAAATCTGGAGCTAATGATTAGGGGAATTTTGAGGTCTAAAATGGGGCTCGTAAGAAAAAATTACAACCAAAATAAACTTTATAAGAACCAATAATATTAAGGTGATGATGTCAACCATGGGGGACAATTCACCATTTTCTAAGTAAAAAAGTAAAAATATTAAAAAATAATATAATAACAAACTACTTTTTCAACTCATATATTCAAATTATCTCCCAAATTTTTTACTCAAATTTAGAGCGCAAGTACTCGTTGGATGGAAAATTTAATTCCTCATCCAAGGAGTACCCATGTTGCGCACTTTCGATGGATCCTACTACACGAAAAATGAGAAATACATGAAAAACGTGGTTGCAAATTAGAAATACATGAAAACGTTATTGCAATAACGATTTTCATGTATTTTTCATTTTTTTGTGTAGCAAGGTCCATTAAAAGTATCAACATGGGTACTCATTGGATGAAAAATTAAATTATGCATCCAACGAGTGTTTCCGCTCGAAATTTGAGTAAACCCATAGGGAGATAAGTTGAAAATACGAGTTGAAAAAATAGTTTTTTCTTTTTTCCCTCTAAAATTTGATGATGTAATCTAATATTATTTTTTTCTTTCCACTATTATTTTATAATTTCCTTAGGAGGCCCATTTTACACCTCAAAATTCCCCTAATTCAGAAAGGATGAATTTTGGCGAGTTTACTGTGTTATGAATCTGAGTTGTTTACTATTTATGTTATGTTGAGATCACATTTTTTCTATATTACTTATTGATTATTGCACAAGGGACATTTTTTATGATTATGCATGCTTATTGATGGTCGATGAACTTGGTTAAGTAATTTAACATTGTTTAGATCTGGATTTGTTTATGTTATTATTTATCTATGCTAAGGAGAACAACGACTCTATGTTATTCTATTTAAGGTTGCACATTCTCTTTGATTCTACTTTATACTATTGTGCGCATCTATTTATGAGTAGTATAAGTTTGCATTCATTTTGTTGAGGAACACTTCATTATTTTCTCCCTTAGGGTGCAGAACCTGGTTCCAGTACCCCCCATACTGCTTCAGGTGAGACTTTGATTTGCGCAAGCAGGTCATGGCCGAAAGGGCCAGTGGTTGGAGGGTTTGTTGGTTTATCCATAAACTCTGAACGTGGGTCAGGACCCCCCAAAACAGAAAGGAGAAAATATTTAAAAGGGGATCTAGAATAGAAAATACACCTACAGACTCTAATTCAAAATTAGATATAGTTAAATCCCTCATTGTCTAGTTCATCGATTTGTAATATGGCCGAAAAAGGAATATCCTTAATTTAACATCATTAATTTTTGGAAATCAAGGAAGTGAACTCTGTACTATTTCAGGATGATTCCTAGTATAAACTCCTAAAACTAAGTGACAATCCACAACTTTAGGACATGATGGAAAACATGAAAGCCTAAGGATATAATAACATTGCACATTATTGTACCAATGATGCGACATCCTCCAAATGGAAATATCTAGACTTCTAGTCTCTTAAGCCAGAGGAAAATCAATGGAAGTGGTTTTTCAATTCTCTATAGCTCAGAAAGATCTCCAATTCCATTCATCTAGAAAATATCTGATGGGGTTACTCTTCAAAAGGTACATTCTTTGTTTGGGAATCTTATTAGTTAGAAACAAGTTATCATTCACTATCGATAGAAGAAGTTAGGATAAAGATATGGAAGTAATACTTATGGAAAAAAATATAATTTTTCCTCTGGTTGCTCTTCCAAAATAAATATCTAACTTGGGAAAATATTATTAAAATAAACCATGTGATGGGCCTCCCAAATAGGTAAAACACAAGGCCGATATAACCAATACTGTGCACATAAAGTATATATTAAGCCTACCTTTTTTCACTTAACGACACACTTTCCTACCCTAATGAGTTCTTAGGAGAGTCATTGAGGTTTTTTATACTTTATGTGCCTAACATGATTATTGTGCAGGATTTTGAAGATATTTTGCACATATTTCAACAAGATCCAACTAGATATCTTTGTGGGACTTTTTCCCTATTGTAGGAGAGTCTCAAACTGGTTGGCTAAGGGAATTTTTTGTTCCTTCATGCTACTATGAGGTGACCGAGGAATCAAGATCCCCTTTTCTAGGGACTTTGGAGGGAAATGCAGTCCTCCCCTCGAGGAGGCTTTCCCATACTCATGTGTATAAATAAGAGGCTCAAGTAGCCCAGTAACATTGTAGAGAAGTATGTGAGCACAAGAGAAAATATATATATTAGTGTTTCCAAGCAAATTTTGCAACTATGCCATATACAAGAAAAATTTCAGTTAATGTAAGTGATATATGATTTCAACTCCTAGTTTGGCTTTCTTCTAAGGGTTTTGAGATTCCTGTGTTTAGGGCCCACCCTAGGTGCTCCAAATCCCTCTTATATTATTTATTTTATGCATATATTTACTTTTGCAAATATTTTATGAAATTTTTTTATGTTTATGCATTCATTCATGGTTAACTATGGATTTTCCATGAACACTCTTTTCTTGCAAGTTAATTGTGAACTTGGTGATAATAGTTGCAACAATGACAATGGTTAAATTACATTTCCACTTTGAATTTAGTTCAGTCCCCTTTTTTTCTATTTATTTTTTGTTAACTATTCATTGTTTACTTTTTCTTATATTGTAACTTGTTTTACAACTACAAGAAACCCACAAATTTGAGTTTTTCTAGGTTAAAATTGAAACCAAATGTAAATTTTATTAGGTGAATAGGTGAATAGGTGAATTTTATTATTTTACAACTTCTCCATACCTTGTTTACTCTTCCAACTTGGATTTTTCTTGGTTATCTACTCATTGGACTACTTCCTATATCAAAACAAGGACTTATGTAGTAGTTTGTAACCAACCTTCCAAACTCACTCGGATTTGCAATAAGCTCATGATTTGTTTTCTTTGATATCTTACAACACTACCATAACCATGCTAATGGAACTTTGAAGTAGAGAGACCTTGTGTATGATTTAATTTCTTTTCCTTAGATTTTTTTTTTTTTTTGCAAATTCATGTCTATAGTTTACTCTCTATTTCAACAATGTGTTTTCATTTACGTGCAAGATAACATAGAGGTGTGCAAGTGTGTTTTCATTTCATTCTAAATAAGTGTAGAAGTGTTCCTTCCTTTATTGCAATTATCCTAGGTTTGTTTATCATTTTCCTTTTAGCAAGTTATTTCCTACAATTGTAATTTTCCTATAACATAGATTAATAAACTTGTTCTTTGTACATCTATCTTTGATTCCATTATTTCCACCTACATAAATCAATGAGAGAAAGAGAGATTTTTGTTGTACATATAGTCAACCTCTCTTAAGTTTTTACGAACCTTATATTGATAATTAAATATGATACCCTTGGGAGTTGTAGCATTATTTTTGCAATAGCAAGGGCCATCACTTTTTGGCGTCATTGCCAAGGAGGTGTCAAAGTATGTAATGAATTTTTCTTTAAATGATCTGCTCTTTCTTTAATTTCATCTTCTGTAAAAAAGGAAAAAAATACAGTAGCATCGTCCTTTAAAAAAAATTACAAATAAAAAATAAAAATACATTCTTTTCTTTTATACCTTGAAGAATTAGGGACGAAATAAGAAAATTCTTACCAAAAATTCCCACTTCCACTAGCATTGATCTCCTTTCAGACGACTGTGAGCCTCCTACCCTATCCACAGGTACCTTTGAAGCTATTTTTTGGGATAAATCAAGGATATTTAAGGAGCTTGTAGAAGGATAAATACCTTCACACCGTACCAAAAATATTTTTGAAGATACACAACTAGAAGTGTTCACATTTCCCATTAGAGAAATAGATGGAGAAGCTAAAATGAAAAAAATTAACCCATCTATTCTCCCACACTTCTATGGTTTGATTATAGAGGATCGTGCCACTTGTTGAAATTTTCAACAAGAAACAGTGAAATTGGCATCCAGAAACAACATCCAGAAAATGGCATCCAGAAAATGGCATCCAGAAATGGCTATCATGGAGGCTTTTTATTTAATTATTTCTTAATTAACTTAGAAGTAATGTGTGTCAGATTTATTTATCCCTTAAAAAAATTGAAAAATAAATTGTAATCTTATCTCATAATCACTTGTAATTGTTAACTGAGTGTGACCCGGATGTGGGTGACCTGTAATGACATGTTGGCTCGACATTTGGAGTCTTCACTGCCGCACAACTTTCCTCTCCACAAGGAAACACCTGTTCCAGGCATGAGAGCCTTAAAGTCGTCTCCATGGTTCACAATTTGGCGCTCTCCTCAGCATTCAATTCTGCTCAAGGCACATTCATTTATATCGTCTGAATTGCAGAAGAGCTCTCACCTTTTATGGGAAATGGAGATGTTCCCAGAAAAAAAATTCCCTGCTCTTCCCTCTGTCTCTCCCTCAGGATTGCTCTTATCTCTGTTAGTCCATATTGTGACTATGCCCCTCACCTTGCAGCTCAGTCGTCATCCGACCATTTGTTTCTTGTTTCTCATCTTTCCTCCACTCACCCAACCACCTCCGTTCACTTGCCTCCTCTGCATTCCTAGAATTCCTCTGATACTATGCCCCGTCGCCACCAAATGCACTTCTGAAGAGGGAGAGGCAGAGGTTTACCCTATCGTCCTCCAATTCTTGTCATGGAGGAGTGCTCTGTGGCTTTTTTAATGGAAATGGAGGCACCAGAAGTCTATGATCCTTAGCTCCTCTCAGCCCAACTCTCTATTCAATTTCCAGAAGCTCAACCAAGCAATTTAGGCTTGGGGTCTAGGAAAAGGCCATGAAAATGAACTTTCTCCCACTCTCTGGCCCCGCAACTGCGATTGCATTTAATTTTTGCAAATTAATTGTAGAAGGATTTAGTATCTTGCTCTAGTATATTGCATGTTCATAATGAATCCATTAGTATACATATTGTTTTCATAATTTCTACATGGTATCAGAGCAGGAATTGTTTAGGTGACTAGGTTGCAGAGAATATTTGAAAATTTGGATGAAAATTTTTCAAAAAAAAAAATAGCATATTTGTATTCCTTGTGAAAAAAATACCCAAATTGAAAAAAAGCATTGGTCGAATCGTAGCACGGATGAGGGAGATATCATCGATTTAAAATCAACTCATTTTTTTAGAAAATTTTGCGACGACGGGATAATTACAATTTGCGCGAGTCAGAAAAGGAAAGAAAGACAAGGGAAAGAATTCCCAAGGAAAAGAGGGCAATAGTGACTTGTCATGGGAAATATGCTTCGAATTGTCCATAGAAGAAGGCAAGCAAGAAGGAGCTTGCAGTTGCAGCGGGTGAAGCATTGGCTTCATAATTCGAGCTTGATTTTACTCTCATTGCATGCATGGTCAACACTGTAATGGCATGCATGTGGTATTTGGATAATGATGCCTCGTTCCATATGACAGGGAATAGAGATCTATTAAGTGACTTGGAGGAGGAGGACATCCAACAGAGCATAGAGTTTGCAGATGACGAGAGGTATAATGCTACCAGCATAGGTAAAATTACCTTTTAGAGGGAGAATGGCTCCCATATCAGACTAGCAGATGTTTTGTATGTTCCAAGCCTAAACAAGAATCTTGTCTCCATAGTTGAATTGGAAGACTATGGTTATGAAGTGATGTTTAGAAAAGGAAAAAATTTCCTTAAACACATATCATGGGACAGGTGAAGAAGATCGGTTTAAGAGTCAGGAACATGTATTCTCTCGAGGTTGAGGATGCATGCAAGGATTTGAGGAGAAAAGCAGTGGTTAATGACTTGGTGGTTGAGAGGGAGCAATTATCTCTCAACATGCAAACTCAGAAGCAGTCTCAGAAGCTTGTGGAGTAGCCACAATTGGAGAAGCAGAGAGGAGATTGAGTGGAAGATTCCACTCAAGCAGAGACCTCCAGGAGGGGGAAATTTTGATCCAGAAGGGAAGAGGGAGTACGTATAGCTATACCTCCAGGTGTGAGGTGGGGCGATGTGAAAAAATAATTCCAAGAAGAAATTTGGACAGGGTTCTTTGAGATGGTGTACCTCATGGATTGAACCTAGCTACAACGAGCCCACAATACAATAGTAGTAGGAAGGATCGGTTAGATTGATGCAATCAAATGTCAAGAGGACATAAATCAGAGTGACAAGTGTTAGATACTAGAGCACATATCAGAGTTGACAGCAGTGCAGAGTGCATGGATGTAGATGTCAGCAACGCAGAGAGTCCAGTAGACATGTGCAGTAGGTACCAACAGTCAAAAGACTTTGATGACAGATGCATTATACTGATTCAGTTGTTTGGAGGCTATTCATTTTTAGGAGAGTTTCATGTGCGAACAACACAAGAGTAGTGTTGCATGCATAACATTCCAAAGGTACCGGGTCGAGATAGATTGATTCCTTTATTGTTGAGAGAGAGCGTTGAAATCTGCAACAAGAAACAATGAAATTGGCATCGAGAAATAACATCCAGAAATGGATACCATGGAGCCTTTTGATTTAATTATTTCTTAATTAAATTAGAAGAAATGCGTGTCAAATTTATTTATCCCTTAAATAAATTGGACAATAAATTGTAATCTTATCTCATAATCACTTTTAATAGTTAACTGAGTGTGATATACTCAGTTAGGTCATGAAATTTTAGTTGAGGGTGGTTGGTGAGGCATTTAGAGTTATTCTATTTGTTTTAGAGTCCAAGTTGCAGTTAGTGTATTAGTTTAATGCATGAGAAATCAATTAACTCAATTAATTGAGTTAAAATTAATTTAACTAGTTGTAACTAATTGTTGCACTAGTGAGAGGTCAAGTGAATTAAATCATATTTAATTAACATGCAGTGATATGTCAAGTGACTGATGATTTACTATTAATAGCTGCATGCACGTCAGTTTTGTTGGAGACCCAGTTGAGATAGAGGTTAAAGGGAAGTTATCTATCAGTTGTATTTATAGCAAATTGCTCGAGCACAATTATATACACCATAGGATTCCCTTTATGTATTGCGTAGTCAAGGAAGTATAATAATCCTATTTAATAGGGATTAATTGCCTAGGGATTCGTGAGAAATGTAGGCTGAGCATAGGCTGAGAATTGGCTAAGTACTAGCTTGATTTTGTCCAGATCTGTGTGAGACAGTCAGGATAATGCATTAGACTCTTGTGAGAAGAGTGCATTGTATTGTTTCATGATTCATTTGTTCATTATACAATAGAGATAGAGGATTTTTGAGCAGAAACCTTTCCCCAGAAAAATATTCTTGTTTTGCAATTGATTTGCTTCTTTCTCTTACTTGGTGTGATTGTGTGATCATGTTTAATTTCTAAAAATTAATTGTAGAAGGATTCAGTATCTTGCTCTAGTATATTGCATGATCAGATTGAATCCATTGGTATACATATTGTTTGTATAATTTCTATAACACTTTCATGTTTGAGTTTGTTATAATATGCAAGACTTGTGACTGTACAACTAATGAGTAGAAGCTCAAATTTTTCCCTTCCACCCTTAGGAATGCCACCTTTCGATGGTTCATGAGCCTAGAAGGAGATAACATCGCCACATAGAAAAAAATGTAGCAAGCCTTCAAGAACAAGTATTGGGATTAATCCAGAGCAAGGGATACCACAGATGAGATATTCAAAATGATCTAGGGAAAAAACGAGTCTCTATAATATTTTTTAGGAAAGATTCCAATCAAGTTATACAAGGGCACATAATTTCATCTTGGATCCAAATTCCTTGAATCTAGTTCTACTGCGAGGAGTCAAGTAATATATAAAGGAAACACTTAACTTATTTGCCAATGGAGTTATATACCAACTCACTTATGATTATATCAAAAAGGCATTCAAAAACCATTTAAGGGCTATTAGAAAAGAGGTAGAGCAAACAAAAGCTCTGTAACTCCGTCTTCCTCCTCCTTGATTACTAAAAATGAGATAGGAGGTATGCTAGAGGACATGAAAATGAAATATTAAATACCTATACCTTTCAATGGACACCTTAAAAATCAAAATAAAATAGGAAGAAAGAGAATGCATCCATATTTTTCCCTCAATGCAATAAAACACATCATAGGAAGAAAGAGAATGCATCCATACTTCGTATGAGAGGAGAACCAATCCATTGATAAATGCCCATATTTTCTAGGTCTGAAGGTTGTGTACTAGGGAGCATAAGGGAGCATGAAGCAATTTTTATTTGTCAACCAAAAGAGCCAATAAGCTCCTAGGAAAATGCAATAAGGTCTAAACTTCCCCTCTCATTTCAATGGTAATTAGAATGCTCATTATCAACCTTGGTGGCCTCCTAACCCTTCATCCTAATATATGCCCACTCTTTGGCCATATCCTCCTTAAAAAATTTCTCCTCTCTTTCAGCCATATTTTACTCAACCTCCTTGATGGGTAAATCCATCATAAGAATGGAGGCCCTAGGTGGCCCAACCATCTACCTTGATTCCTCCTCCTCGGAAACCACAATCACCCAATAATGTTCCTCCAAAGAAACCACGTATTTCTTCCCAACCAAATCCAAATTCCAACAATAAGTAGCCTCAACTAGTCTACAGTGGATAAAATTATTTCCAAACTTATGCTATAGTTAATACCATAAGTGTCCTCAGACACGTAATTTTATTGATAATAGGAAAATAAATTACATAGGAATTTCAAGAGTTTACACATGTAAACTCCAACACTCTTGCAATTAGGAAAATAACCTATTTATAAGCTACATGTCCTAACTTATTTTAGTTATGTACCACTTGATAAAACAACAAGTGTCCATTTACAATAAATATGCTTCTAACAAATCTACTAACTTTATTCCTATTTTAGAGCCTAAGATGCGACACTATTCTAGAGTCATATCTTTTGTAACAATATTCTATTTCTAAGTGTCTCTAATATTAATTTAATTATTCTAATTTAATAAATATTTTATCCTAGATTTAAAATATGATATTTGGATGATCTAACATTCCCCCCTATGATCCAAAGATACATTACAACATATACCAAGTTCATCCCTGAACTTAGTAAATTTTATCTAGCAAGAGGTTTGGTGAAGATATCGGAGATCTGATCTGAAGGACAATAAATCAGCTTGATAACATCCTTTGCAATGAGTGATCTGATATGATGATACTTGATGTCCACATGCTTTGTCTTTGAATGAAAAATTGGGTTTTTGGCAAGCTTTATTGCTGACTGTTTGTCGATGAATAAATATGTAGCTTCTGCTAGAGGAATTCCCAAGTCCTGTAAAACTCTATGCAACCAAACAATCTCACATGTTGCTTCCCATGCTGATATGTACTCTTCTTCTGCTGAAGAAGTGGCCACTGTAGCTTTCTTCTTGCAACTCCAATGTACTGCAGCTAATCCCATATTCAATAAATAACCTGAGGTTGATGGCCTATCATCAATACTATCAGCAAAGGCAGCATCTGAGAATCCACCAAGTACAAAGTTTTTAGTCTTTTTGTAAAGAAGACCAAAATATTTTGTTCCTTGGATATAACAAAGAACTCTTTTGGCTACATTCTAGTGGCTATCTTATGATTCCTGCATAAAGCGTGAAATAATAATGAAGACGTAAGAAATATCTGGTTGAGTAGTTGTTAGATAAATTAGGCTGCCAATAAATTATCAATAAGTAGTGCTATCCACCATTTCCCCCCTTCAAATTTTGAAAGTTTCAATTTTTTTTCCATGGGGGTAAGAACAAGCTTGCAATCCTAAATTCCAAATCGCTGATGAACTTTTTCTACATACTTACTATGAGAAATGAAGATATGATGTGGACGTTGGAATACTTCAACTCCAAGATAGTAGTGAAGAAGTCCCAAATCTATCATCTTAAAACCTCCATGTAACCCCTTTTTCACTTGTGCAATGTGATCATCATTGTTGCCAGTGATAATAAAATCATCTACATACATAAACAAAATCACCATATTTTTACCTTGTTGGCATACATACAATGTATCATGAGATTCACTTCGTTGAAATCCAACTTTCCGAAGGTATTCATCCATTTTGGCATACCAAGCTCGGGGAGCTTGTTTTAATCCATATAAAGCCTTTATGAGTTTGCAGACTTTATGTTCTTATCCTTAAATTTCAAAACCTGGTGGTTGTGTCATATATACTTCTTCCTATAAATATCCATTGAGGAAAGCACTTTTTACATCCATCTGATGAATTATCCATCCTTGCTAGGCTACCAATGCAAGTGTTAATCGGATGGTGTTCCATTTAGCCGTAGGAGCAAAAGTTTCCTCATAATCAATCCCTTCCTACTGCGCAAAAATCTTAGCGACAAGTATTGCTTTGTACTTGTCGATATCACCATTTTTCTTGTACATAATTCAGTAAATCCATTTGCATTTGATGGTTTTAACATTTTGAGGACAATCAACAAGTTTCCAAGTGTTGTTGTCGAGAACTTCTTGATATTCATGAACCATAGCCTGTTGCCATTCTTTATGTTTTACTGCTCTCTATAGGTAGAGGGTTAAGTAAAATCATTTCCTATCAAGGAAAAATTTCTTTCACTTCTTTGTGATCCCCTTGTTCCTGTTTTATTCTACTCATTAGGCCTTACATCTTTCAAAAGTTGAACTTCCCATTTTGGTAATTGATGTTCATTGGTTTGAGAATGTGAAAAAACACCATCATTGTATATAGGGTTGATGTAAACAGATGTTTGTTGATAAACCACGGATTCTGGGGGCGGAGAGTCACTGTTAGAAGCACTGTTGTTGCTAGTAGATGTGGATGAACTTCCAAAAGATCCAAACGACGCTGGTGAAGAAGATGAACTGGATGAATCTTTTTCAGATGGAGGAAACTCAAGTTCATACCAATTTTCTGAATTTGATTGACTTTGTATATTTCCTATTCTTTTATCACCTTTTGTTTCTAAATTTTGAATAATAATTTCAATTTCTTCAGCACTCTTACTCTCATTTTCATCAAAAATAACATCCCTTCTCACAATAAATATCCCATTGGACAAAATTCAGTACTCTTTCTTCTCATTAGAATACCTAATCATTGTGCACTTCAAGCTTCGTGAGTCAAGCTTAGTTCGTTTTTCCTTCGGAACTAAGGCGTAACATACTGATCCAAAGACTCTGAGATGTTTAACTTGAGGTTTGAAACCAAACCATGCTTCATAAGGTGTGATTCCATCTAAAGAAGTAGTTGGAGATCTATTCCTTCAGTAGACAACTGTATGAATTGCCTCGGCCCAATATATAGGACTTTACTTTTTGAAAGTTAACAGAGATCTTTCCATTACTAAGAAGGTGTGGTTCATTCTTTCTACTACTCCATTTTGCTGTGGAGTGTAGACATTGGTAAGATGTCGTTTTATGCCATTATCCATGAAATACATTTTGAATTCATTTGAAGTGAATTCTCCTCCATTGTTTGTACTAAGAGTGCCAATCTTATCCTTAACTTCATTTTCAATAAGTTGGCAAAAAATTTTAAACTTTTCAAATGCTTCTGAATTTTGCTTCAAAAAATATACCCAAGTCATCTTGCTATAATAATAAACAAAGAGTAATAAATGTCTGCATCCTCCTAGCGAAGTTTGTAAGGGTCCACAAATATCACTGTGAACCAATTGCAAACGCTTGTTTGCTTGCCATGAACTTGTGGGAAATTTCTCTCGATGTTGTTTTCCATAAATGTAAGCTTCACATTTTTCATTTTCCCTTTTGAAGGTTCGTTACACAGTAATTTGTCACCGTCCATACCATTCCCCGTCCCGCACATTGGAGGGCCCATTCTGTGACCTGTGAGCAATGTCATGCCTTGAAACCACTATCATTGCATTCCTCTAAACATGAGCTTCAATTTCCCTGAAGACATCTCCTTGCAAAAAACCATTAAAACATCCCTTTTTGCATTAGCGCGGGTAGCCAGTTCATCACTCGCGCCAATGGGGAAAATCCTACAAAGAGGCTGCGCCAACTGGCGCTCTGTCCTAGAGTCGCAGTTGCGCCAGCCAATTTAAGGAGTGTTTTTTAAATAAAATGGCAGAAGTTTTGTTTCAACAGACTCAGAAACTGTTATCTATCTTGAGTTGGGAGGTTTGGCTCCGGGAATTCCATGTAGGGGAAGTGGTTTGCCACCTCTGATGGAAGCTTCCTTGAAGATAGGGCCAATCCCACAATTATAGGGATCCCAACTCCCCTTCCTCCATCTATAAAAGCTTGCCCATTGCCATTGCAAGCTAGTCTTGAAGTGCCCAAGTCTTGAATCTCCAAGTTCTGAAATTCCCAAGAGCCTTAATGCTGCAAGAGCCCTCATTCTTCCCTTAAGGCCAAACTCGAGCAAGGAGACTATCGTCGAGAGAGTCTAAGAGAGGCTTGTCCCATCCCTGGCAGGCTTTGCGAGACGTGTTCTACTGGAGACCCCACCGAAGGACACCTTAGCGTCAGAACATTGGTTGTACTCTCTTTCGATTGTTTATTAATGAATGACTACTGGTTATGGTTCCACTCTGTTTTTCACTTATGATAATGATGAGTTATATACTTTCTAACTGATATATAGTTGCATATTCTGGATTTTATGCTTGTATTTGTATTGTTTCTTGCATGTGCAGGTGTCCATTCACGGAGATCGTGGGGATCGTGATCTGCCGAGGCTGAGGAACGGGAACACTGTCTCTTCTACAAATCATAGTGTTGGACTCCAGGTAGGCCTCCATCGTTGGTCTGTTTATTCGCAATTAGGAACTTGCGCTGTAGCATTTAATGATTTTTTCTAGACCCGTTCTGGGCTAGTAGGGATCGCCTCTGTCCGCATAGGGGATTTACCTCTCCAACAATTTGGCAACTCCACTAGGGATCAGTCTCAACCCTACCGTATCGTAGGAGATACCTTATACCGTGTTGGAGTAGATTCGGTGCTCCGCCGGTGCCATACCTTGGAAGAGGATGAAAAGGCCCTTAATGACTGCCACAGTGGCACCTGTGGTGGACATATGTCCGGATATTCTACTGCTCAAAATATTTTGCGAGCAGGATACTTCTGGTCGTCAATATTCAAAGACTGTATTACGGCAGTCTGCAAATGTCACGCGTGACAGGTGTTTCAACGCAAGATGTGCGCGCCACCTCTTCCTTTGCATCCTGTTGTTACCGTTGGCCCTTTTGCGAAATGGGGCGTGGATTTTATGATGTGTAACCCTCATTCGGCCGGGGGGCATGCGTATATAATCGTAGTTGTCGACTACTTCACCAAGTGGGCCGAAGCGATGCCTACACTTGCGGCCGATGGTAAAACGGCTGCCCAATTCATCTTAAACCACATCATCGTGCGTTTCGGGGTTCCTCAGGCCATCGTTACCAACCATGGTACTCATTTCCGAGATTATATGATGGCCGAGCTGACATCGAGGTTGGGCTTACGCCACGATAGCTCAACGCCATATTACCCTCAGGCAAATGGCCAGGTTGAAGCAGTGAACAAGGTTTTGGTCACCATGCTTCAACGAACAGTTGGAATTCATAAATCAAATTGGCACCTCCAACTGTTCTTAGCTCTTTGGGCTTACCGAACGTCTACTAAGAGTGCAACTGGATTTACACCATTTCAACTGGTGTATGGTCTGGAAGCCACTCTTCTGGTTGAATGCGAGATTCCTTCTTTGAAATTAGCTGTAGAAATTCTACCCGACACTTCTGCTGAAGAAGAGCGTCTCCTGTATCTGGAACGGTTAGATGAAACCTGCCGCTTAGCTGCCTTAGTGATTGAGGCACAAAAAAAGTGGGTCAAAGCCCATTTCAATCAATCTGTTTCACCACGTTCCTTTGTTGAAGGGGACCTTGTCCTCCTGTATGATCAAGCACACGATAAGCTTGGGGCGGGGAAGTTCCAACCCATGTGGCACGGGCCCTATATAGTTAAACGGGTATTAAAGAATGGGGCCTATGAGCTTATATATTATGAAGGAATTCCGCTGGCGCATCCCAGAAATGGGTTGTACCTGAAAAAATACTACGCTTAAAGTCATTTTTGTGTGGTGTGTGTACATAGGTGTGTTTATTCATTTGTGTGCATGTGTGGTGTGGTGTGCAATGTAAACGTCTTTCTGCTGATCGGGTCTTCCTGATTGTGCAGATGTCTATCAATCCATTTGTTGGGTTCGCGGATGATTCCTCCCGCAGTACCAGGAATCTGTCTTCGGCAGCCTGGGTAATCTATGATCCTGCTGGTGAGTTGGTGAACCTGCAAGGTGTGTGTCTGGGACGTGCTACAAATAACGTCGCGGAATATAGTGCTGTGTTAGAATTATTAACTGAGGTTGTAAACCTTGGTATCCATGAATTTTTTGTATATCTAGACTCACAACTCGTAGTATCACAACTCAATGGTCACTATTCAGTAAGAAATCCACACATTTTACGTCTGTATCTGTGTGTTCATTTATTGGAGAGAAATTTTGACTATATTACATATCAACATATACCCCGGCACATGAATACACTAACAGATGCAGTAGCTAATATGGTTTTAAATAGACATTTGCGCAATTTATAAGAACATCATCACATGTGAAAGGAAAATCCATCCAGAAATAGATATGTATATAGATATCGAAACGTTTACATAGCACGTGTCACATAAGATCAAAAAATATACATGTTCGTCTTATTACATCCGGAGACGACACGTCTCTCAAAAATATGCATGAAATAAAACCCTAGGAGGCTAGTCTGCGTGGTGCTCATGATAACAAGTCACCGCATGCACTAGGCGTCTCAGTGGACGGTGGAGGCAACTAGGCACTCCCACCGTATGTCTCTGATATGCTAACGGTACATCCGCCAGCCGGGCATAGTCCAGAATCCCTCGGGCAATCCCCTCAAGGTTCTGAACCAACTCTCCTCCTTCTGCACCCTCCTCATGAGGATCGACTACGAGCTGAGTTCTTCGTGCGATAGGAGACATCCCGACTGGTCTCTATGGGCCAACATCTGCATACGCATGTAATTGTTGTCAGAACGGGAATGTATTAACAAAAAAATCATAAAACATAAAAAATAAAAACATATCATACCCAGCTCTTCATCCGAATCCTCTCCCTCCGGCAGTGGGAGATCTAGGTCTCCAGTAAAGTCTGTCCCGGCATAAGGCTAGTCCTCAACTACAATCAACTGGCGCCGCAACCACCCAAAAAACTCTGGCCTCCAGGACATATGTTGGCCTCCTCCTGCTCTGGGCATTAGTGCTGCCCAGCGAGCCATTCTCGGGTCTCGTGGTATCGGCTCCGCTACAACGGCCCCTTGGCCCTGGAAGATTGGTAATCATTCCAGAATGAACGATACCAGGATGGACCCATAGCCAAACTGCTTCAGCTTGGCTTGTTTGCATCTCGTTAGCTGTCTCTTGATGTTGATCATTATTGTTGTGGCCCAGTTAAACAGTATGGGACTCATGCACTCTGAAGCCAGTAAGAGTTGGGCTTTCGTCACTTCGTGCGGTGCCTGCGATCCCGCAGCCCGCGTGATGGTATGTAGTACTACTCGTAGTGCCAGATCGGGGATAGTGTGGATATCCACATTTTTACTCCCTGATCTCATTTGTGCCTGTGGGCACACTCGTGCCATCACTTCCTCCATTTTCTCACCCGACGGTCTGCTCCCTGTCAGTATGGGTACCGGACCTCTGCGCGACAGTCCAGTTATGAAGTACACATCAGAAATTTCCAGTTCTAACACCTGGTCTCGTAGCTTGAATACTTGTTCCTGTTCATCCCAAATTCTCACCAGGTACTAAAGTAGCTCAGGTTGAGCTCGTAAACAAGGTGTCAGGAAGAATTTCTTGAGCCCACAGTTTCTGAGGGCATTCATGCAGGCCTCATTTTCCATGGCCATTTCATCCTCTTCCCCATGCTCTCTTTCTTTCCACTCAATCACCATTTTGCTCGGTTTCCTGCATCAACATGGTCACAAACCTTTAATTAGATCTCTGTTGATCTTCAAAATTCATTCAAATTGATTAAAATGTCGAATTTTTAGGCGGAAAATTGGGTTCGGCCGCTGGCGCGAGCCTTTTGCATATAAAATCCCATTGGCACGGGTCCATGCCCGATACCCACACCCATGAGCGGAGCCCTAAAAATTCAAAAAGTTGCCACAGAAGTCTATTGCATGATGGAAAACTATTAAAAAACAGATTGAAATGAAGTATGAGGAAGCGCCTTTTACCTAGAACTGACGGAACTCTGAATGGTAGCCCGGATCAGTCGTAATTGCCGCCAGAAGTTTGCACAGTAAATGGACCAATGTTGCTCTTCACTCAGCAACAGGTTTTTATGCAACGTAAACGGCGAAACAAGTTGTATTTTATACTTTTTCGGACTTGGTAAAAACACGAAAAAGTCACTTTGGAGTCATCTTTCAGCTATTTTCTGACTCTCTAAACATGAAAAGATTGCCGAGGCCCTTGTTGTTTCGATCTCATTAAATTGGCTGCAAAACGACATCTACCCAGTATATGTTTACCCCTTTTTCGGGCTGGGATGGATTATTTACGAAAAAGGAATACCCTAGCCTATCGCAACTAGGAGGTTTTCTCGGATATTGTTTTCTACCTTTTCGGATCTGAGAAACTATTTACGAAAAGGGACCTTTGGAGTTTACTTTTCTTCTGTCTTTTCAAACTCTCTAAACATGAAAAGACGCCGAGTTCTTCCTTTGTCAGACTCGTTAAACCCTGATGACATCGGATTCAGTCGAAATGACGTTCTCCTCCTTCCTCCTTCCTAGGGCTCGTTAAATATACTAGGATGGATTCACCCGAAGGGTGGACTTATATTACAAGCATATGCTATCCCCTTCAAGCTTGTTATAAAAAATAATTGGGGTACTCGCCAGAAATGGTGGGGGAAAAATGGAACCATCATCATTGTCGTGTCGGCAATATGTTACTCTTGAACATGGCACTTGTCTGCATTTGTGTCGGGTTGGGGATATCTCATCTCGTTCTTTCACTTGCCTCCGTGGGTTTGGATAATCTTTTTTGGCCTCTCCTCTGCTCATTGCCTCGTCACCATGACCTCTGATCCGTTGATGTCAAATACTGCCAAAACCACTATTTGTGCCGTTATATGTTCAAGAGAAGTTGACCTCTGCAAATATCAACCTTCTTCTGATTCTCATATGATCCTGATTCACAAAAAAACATCATGTTCCTCTGTCTCGTGTCGATGATGTGGGAAACATTATGGCCCACCTTCGATCAAGGTCACTTCCTGTCGACTTCAGCTCATTATCCAGGAAGCTGATTTAGAGACTCCCTTATGGTACCTTGGAGCCTGCATGCCTCAATGGCAGGTTCATCGCATTCGACGTGAGGTTTTCATCATTGGCCTCCGATCGAGTGATTCTACGGGTGTTCGACACCAGCTCATTGATTCACATGCCGTAGATTGTACCTGTAGTACCTTGAGGGCCATCGTCATTATTGGTGGTTCCTCTCGTGTCTGTTAACAGCTTTCATCATTGGCTGGTAATCAGACGATGTTCTTGCATGTTCGACTTCAGCTCACATATTCGCATGCTTGAACTTGTACTTTGTTCGGGTCGAGATGGAGCACAAGACCCTGGATTGTGTCTGTTGTAATCCAGGCTGCGATTTTGTGGATTATTATTTACATGACTTATTCACTGGATGGCTGTGACCATACCTGAGTCTATTTTTTGATCCTCACTGGATGGCTGCGTCCATACCTTGGATCTGGATTATAGTATACTCTGTTTCGGATGGCTGCGCCCATACCACATATACATCATGTACTTGAGATATCAGTTGTATTTCTCCACGCAGGTTTTCCGACGGCGGAGTTTCAGTTGGACACGTTCTCGTAAAGAATTTCACCCCTCTCTCTCTCTCGGGCCTCATGCTTTAGGGGGCATCTATTACACAGTAATTTGTCACCGTCCCTACCATTCCCCGTCCCGCACATTGGAGGGCCCATTTTGTGACCTGTGAGCAATGTCATGCCTTGAAACCACTATCATTTCATTCCTCTAAACATGAGCTTCAATTGCCCTGAAGACATCTCCTTGAAAAAAACCATAAAAACACCCCTTTTTGCATTGGTGCGGGTAGCCAGTTCATCACTCGCGCCAATGGGGAAAATCCTACAAAGAGGCTGCACCAACTGGCGCTCTGTCTCAGAGTCGCAGTCGCGCCAACCAATTTAAGGAGTTTTTTTAAAATAAAATGGCGGAAGTTTCGTTTCAACAAACTCAGAAACTGCTATCTATCTTGAGTTGGGAGGTTTGGCTCTGGAAATTCCATGTAAGGGAAGTGGTTTTCCACCTCTCATGGAAGCTTCCTTGAAGATAGGGCCAATCCCACAACTATAGGGATCCCAAATCCCCTTCCTCCATCTATAAAAGCTTTCCCATTTCCATTGCAAGCTAGTCTGGAAGTGCCCAAGTCTTGAATCTCCAAGTTCTCAAATTCCCAAGAGCCTTATGCTGCAAGAGCCCTCATTCTTCCCTTAAGGCCAAACTCAAGCAAGGATACTATCGTCGAGAGACTCTAAGAGAGGCTTGTCCCATCCTTGGCAGGCTTTGCGAGACGTGTTCTACTGGAGACCCCTCCAAAGGAGACCTCAGCGTCAGAACATTGGTTGTACTCTCTTTCGATTGTTTATTAATGAATGATTACTGGTTATGGTTCCACTCTGTTTTTCACTTATGATAATGATGAGTTATATCCTTTCTGACTGATATATAGTTGCGTATTCTGGATTTTATGCTTGTATTCATATTGTTTCTTACATGTGCAGGTGTCCATTCACGGAGATCGTGGGGATCGTGATCTGCCAAGGCTGAGGAACGGGAACACTGTCTCTTCTACGAATCATAGCGTTGGACTCCAGGTAGGCCTCCATCGTTGGTCTGTTTATTCGCAATTAGGAACTTGCGCTGTAGCATTTGATGATTGTTGCTAGACCCGTTCTGGGCTAGTAGGGATCACCTCTGTCCACAGAGGGGATTTACCTCTCCAACAAGGTTGGAAGTTCCTTAACCATTCCTTATTTTTTTAACTGAGAGAGAATTTCAAAGTTGAGATGGCCATATCTAACATGCCACAATATGATTGGTGAAATGTTTGTACTTGTTGCTCCTACAAAGTCAGAATTTCTTGGTATAACTGTCCCTTTCATCCTTAACAATTTTCCATCTTCATAACCTGTCATCATTGTTTTCATGTTCTGTTTGACTGAGTTAATTTTAACTAAACCATCCTCCATAATCACCAGATGTCCTACTTGTAGAATTGTGACTAAAGATAGCAATTTTTGCTTAAATGTTAGGACATAACATACATTTGAAATCATTATTTTTCCAATTCCAGGTAGAAGAACTTTAACTACACCTTTTTCATAAGGAGTATGTTTTTTTTTATCAGCAAGATAGATTGAATTGAGATGCCATTGTTGGAAGTTCCAAAATAAGTCACGTCGAAAAGTCATTTGTTGATTTTCTCCTGTATCCATAATCCATGCATCTTCATAATCATTTCTAACAAAGGTTGGAACCTGTAACGCTATTGATTTTGTGTTGGTGAAGACATATTCTGAACCATCATGATCATCTTCATCATTTGAAAATTGTGCAGTATTTTGATGAAACTTAGGAATTTTTCAATGGAGGTTCTACAATCCTCAGCATAATGTCCAAATTTGTTACATATTCTGCAAAAAAATTGACTTAAATATTTTCCTCTTCCTTGATACTTTCCTCTACCTCTGCTTTGACCTCTGTTCTAAGTTTATCCTTTGCCTGGACTTTGTCCTCTACCTTGATTGTTTCCTATGCATTGAAAATTACTCCTGCCTGAACTGTGGCCTCTGTTGAAATTGTTTCCTCTACTTTGACTGTGACCACAACCTTGTATACTATGTGCTGCTTGACTTTTATTGAAATTTCCCTGTCCTCTGCTTCTCGAACTATCAGTTGAGGATTTACTTGCGCTAACCTCTATGAAGAAGACATCTTGCCCAATCTATTTCTTCTTCCCAAAATTTTTGTCATGTTGAGCTAACATATCACTCAACTCATCAAACTTGATCTTCTCTAATTTACCAGTTACTTGCAAAGTTTCCAAAAAAATGTGTGTAAGAAGATGGAAATCCAACAATTAAAATTCTAGTCAGGATAATTTCATCGACAACTTGAAAACCATCATTTATTATTTCTTTCTTGATGTTTTTAAGCCATGAAATATATTCAAGAACATCAACACCTTCAGTTAATTTTTGTTGGAGAAATTTGAATTGAAGATCAACCTTTTTTTATTCAGGTTGTGTATCAAAGATATATTCGAATGTACGCAAAGCATTCCATGCATATGAGGCGTTTTCAATATGAATATACATATCATTATCAACTGAAGACTTTATAAGAGCTAGTTCCTTAGCATTTTTGACTTCCCATTTTGCAATTAAAGTTGCATCTGTTGGTTTATTAGGCTTAATGTTTCCATCACATATTTCATGCCAAAATTCATTATATATGAGAGTGCTTTCAATTAGATGTTTCCATGTCTTATAATATTTCACCCCTTCTAGCTTATCAGAATCAGAGAACAGATTAATTGACTTTGACATTTTAGTGGTTAAGAAGTGCTCCAAAAGAATCAAGCACATGAAAAAAAATGAGCAACTCGTCACGTGAAACACACCATGCAAAAAGAAAACAATCTATTGGGGCTTGGCCTTGACGCTCGTATAGTCGTTGGAGGAGGATAAAACCTGCTAAGCTTTGCACTTGGCTCTAGTCAATTTCTTTTTGAGAGTTTATAATTATTTTTTTTAAAATTTGACCGCTTGAAAATGTGTTAGGGTCCTATAAGTATAGGATTCATAATTTGGAATTGACTTATGATAGTCTTGTAAATATGTACGTACCTTGCTTTCTGCAAGTTGTTTTCCCATATTTTGTAAAAAATTAAAAAAATCAAAAATAAAAAAGACGGTAAAAGTCCTAAAAGAAAGATCAAAGGACTTAGAAAAAATAATATACCCCAAAGAAAAAGAAATAAAACATGAAAGTGTGCAAGTCCAAATTCCACTACTTTTTACTTTGTTACTGATGATTATGGCAGAGTGTCAATAAATGCCATAATCCATGATGAGTTGAAATGCTTAATCCTAACTTGTCATGTTTCAATTTTATTTTTTGTAGAATAGTGAATAAAGATTGGTCAGACAATTCAATCTTGACTAATTAGTAGATAGGTAGAGAATAAAGAGGAGCTCATCAGTTTAATCTGAGCCCTCGGATGATATAAGGTAGATTTAGATAGTTTTTTATTGCTTTCAAAATAATAAAATGTTCAAGGTTGCTAGCTCAAATGCACTTGCAAAATGGAAGAAAAAATGTTAGATTAAAAGCATGGAAAATTTTAGGGGCTAATATTCGCAAGTGGGCTAATTTTGCATGGTTTTTCCAAAAAAAAGATTCGCCAATTTCCATTTTTTTATAAAAATGATTCGCCCAAATTTTACAGTATAAAATTATTTTTACGTTAAAAATCGCCAAAATTATATAGACAATATATATAATATCATTATAAATTTGAATAATTTTACAAATGCATCAATAAACACTTTATAGTTTCCATATTAGGGACTAGTGAGATTCGCCAAGTTTTTAAACTTCAAGATAATTTTCCATCCTTAAAATTATCCCTGATTAAAATTTGGATAGGTAGAAAGAAGTGGGAGAATCATGTAAATACTTTTCACCAGATAAAATCACTAATTTCCCCTCCCCTATAGTTATTCTGCATTCTAAACTTCTAGTCAAAGAGGCTTAGATAATTTCTCTGACTTCTGTTGAGAACTTCTCTGAATTCCTATATTAATCCCTAATTATCATCATTTACCCTAAATTCATCCATTACACTTTCATAAGTAAAAACCTTTTTACTTAATGAAAAATAAAATCCCCTTTGATTAATCTTCTTCATTCATAAAAATATAAAAACCCTCCAAAAATGTTATATTCTAGGTCAAAGTGATCAAATTATAAATGATAAAGCTTTGCTTTTTACAATATCACTTTTCTTAGTCATATAAATATATTTTGGTGTTTTTCATTGTCCTTGGTCATATTAACTTCTAATTTATTTATTAAATCCTTAAAAAACAAACCTTATCCTATTATTATAACTCCTTTTATCTAATTATCCCCAAAACCCACTATTATAAGCTTTTTTGCCAAAGTTAATTATCCACATGTTTTAATAAACAACCCCAATTATACCCCCTTTGGCATAAAACTAACTATATACAAATATTCCCTCCCCCTATGGTTATAGACCCCTCCGTGGTCTAAAAACTATATAATAAAATGAAAAATGTAAATATGACTTTCGGGACCCCTATGCCTTTGCAATATACTTGTCAATATTTTCCCACATTACCTTTTTGAACCAAAGTTTTAATCACTGTGAAACTAAGGTTTATCACTCATTCTTCGATACGTAAAGCCCCAAGCTTTACATAAGTTAAACCCTTGGTTAACAGACCCCGCCTCACGCGCATCCCACATATATAATTAAACTTTTATATATTAAAACCTTGGTTATAAAGTATTTTGAAAAAAGGTTTTATTATATTTTAATCTGACACTGTATTATAAAGAACCCCGGTACCACATCTACCCGACCACAACTTCCCTTCATATCTTAGCCGTTCGCTCCCTTTCCAAAGATCCAACGGTGGACAATCATCTTTGCGCTCACGAACCAAACGTTTTCCAAACACCCAAACGAGCGCGAAATGGGTGGTTTTCCCATTTCCTCCCTCTGCAACATGGTGAAATCTGATTGCATTGTGTTCATTTTGTTCAATACAACTTACAGCCCAAATCCAACATGAAATCCACCAATGGTTTTTGCATTCGAAAACAAAACCACTCCCGCCTTGATAAGACCCGCATTTAATATTGTTTATAATGATTTATAAAGGTTAAAACCTTTTGATTCATTATTTTACAAAGTTATTTGTGTTTCACGACTCTTAAAAGAACTCTGTCTGACTATGTTGAAGCCGCCCGACTGTGTTTTAAACCTAAATTTCCTATTCAAAGGCCATTTTCACAGCAGATACCCTATTTGAAGACTATAAAATCCATTTCTTTGCACCAGGACCCATCTACAAGAACAAACAAAAGCTTCAGAAACCCTTTCAAGTGTCAAATTACTTGCAAATTGAGGTATTTTTCATCAGTTTAAAAGCCTGCACAGTCAATTCTGAACTATCCTTAAGCAAAACAAGCTTTTAGTTATAAAAATTCACTGTGGAAATTGCCCAAAAACACCCAAAATAAGCCAAACCCTGGCCAATTTTTTCCAGGAAACCTTATTTCTGTTGTAAGCATTTTTAAGCCAAGTTTCCTCAGCTTACGACCTCTGAAGATCAATTCCAAAACAAAAAGGGGTTTAAAGCCTACAAATTTTTTAAAAAATCCTTTTTTACATTCTAAACCATTCAGGAAACCCTTATTTCCTGTCTTAGCCCAATTTTCATCTCTCAGAAGCCTAAATTGAGCAAAGATATCACTTGAAATTATCCTTAGCCTAAATTGCTCAGTTACCCCTCTGTTTAAAGTAAATTACTTCTGTAAACCATTTAATCTTACAGAAGAAACCAGAATGCCTAAAAAACAGAGTTAAACCTCCACAGACATATCTCATTCGACAGGTCTTTCAAAAGCCTTCAATCACCTCCTTGCAGACCTCTGTTTCATTAAAAAATTGTTTTATTTTTGCAGGTTATTATCAGAATAAGAAATTGGGCCAATAGTTTCAATACTAGTTGACAAAATTGTTTGATCCAAATTCTCAGATTTTAATTCAAAAGCTTCATTCAACGAATAGTTTGTATACAAAGAAAGAATAAAATCAAGTCAGAGAGAGATCAGAATGATGAAATGTGCACAGTGAATGGTAAAATTGAAATTAGAATTCACAATGACATTGAAAACAAAATAGTCAAAGAGCATCAGAGTTAAAGTGTATCAGGTAAAAGTCAGAGTGAAAGTTAAAACAAAGTTACAGAGCATTCAAGGTAAAATAGTAAAAGTAAAAACAGAGGAAGTAATGGTAAAAAGAGATGAAAATACTTTCACCAACAAAGGAGTTTATCCAAAGTGAAAGTAAAACAGTTAAAAGAACAAAAAGGTTAAAAGATGAAAACAGAGCAAGAAGGAACATTTTTGCAGAAATTTCTTGTTTAAGTCATTGTTTTGTAGAAAATATTGTGACCAATCCAAAATGAATTTTTCAAAACTGAAGGAGGTTTATGTTCTTAAGGTTTCCAGTTACAAACACCTCTCTCACTTTTCTAACAGCGATTATGGGTTGGGAAATATTAAACAATATTGGAAAGCCATTTTTGCAGAAAATTCCTGTTAAGTCATCATTTTGCAGAGAATATTGTGGCCAATCAGAAATACATCTTACAAAACTTAAGGAGGTTTTTGTTCCTAATTGATCCATCTACAAAAAAATTATCTCACTTTGTGCACAGATATTACAAAATGAAAGATACATGTGCATCGTTACAACCTATTTTTCAGACTCTATAAAACTCTGTTTTACACATATTTTTGCAGAGCCTATTGTGAACCGCTGGAGCATCATTTTAGGGAAATAAGGGAGGTTTATATCAAAAACATATTTATCTAAAATAACGTCTTTCACTTTTTACATATCTATTTAGGATTGAGAAATACAAAGGTATCATTGGACCCCAAGTTTGCAGAATTGCTGGAGCAGAATGCACAAAGAAAGGAAACAGTTAGTGACTTGGATGCCTCATCATCAACTAAGAGTTGAGATAAAATTAGAATTCTCTTCTTAGTAATAATATATCCATGAGTATAGTGCCAAATAGTTTCATTAGTTTTGAGTGTCCTTTTATTAAGTTTTATTTATTTGTAAACAGTTGAAGATATTTGTAAACCAATCTTGACTCCAAATCAATTTCACAATCAAGACTCCACTAGAGGAATGAACCTCAAAGAAAAATATGGAAAGATCAGGCTTTCAACTTGGATATTAATCCAAGACATTATGTTCTTTCTCATTAAGGAAATTTTTCAATGTATATTGTATTTTATAGAAGATCTTAGATTAGTTTTTAATTATTTTCCTTTGAAGATTGTAAGTAATAATTCTCCTAATCTCTTTGAGCAGCTTTCTTCTGAATCTAATGATGATCATTTTCCAATTAAGAAGCCTAAAATAATCAAGATTGATCTTACAATCCCTGTACATATTCTTGTACCATATAAAGTTCCAGACATATATAAGCCCCTTATTTTACCTCCTATACTCCATGATTTTCCTAAAAACTACTACAAACATCTTCCTAGATTTGATGGAGAGAATGGTATCACTACCCAAAAATATATTCAAGGTTTTAAAAATTATTTGGATTTATTTGAGATTTATGAAGATGATGTTAAAATCAGACTTTTTGCTCTTTCTTTGCAAAATAGAATAAAGAGTTGGTTCAAAAATCTGTCTAATGCTAGCATCTCAAATTTCCAGCAGTTTATCAAAATTTTCCTTGATAGATGGATAATCAAAGTTAATCATTTTGTGATCATGGAAGAATATAATCAGTTAAAAAGACATCCAAATGAAACAATACAACAATTTTCTGATATATTTAATCAATTTTATTATTCAATGCCAGAAAATATTAGACCTCCTCGTGATCAACTCTTTTGCATTATCAAAGTGCCTTTGATCCATAAATAGAATTTCAGTTAAGAGAAAGAGATCCAAAAAAAATTATATAGATGCAGAACATTGCAGTTGATGTAGAAGTTAATATGCAAATCAGACAGGAAAAGTTGAAAGCAGAAGAAGAGGAAAAGAAAAATGTTGCAGAGGTAAAACTCAGCCTTTTGGTAAGAAAACTAGATGAAAGAATACAGAAGATCACTATGAAAGATGAATTTTTTATTCAAAATCACCTTGATACATTTACTGAAGAAATAGAAGAGGTTGATAGCCATGAACAAATTCCTGCTAATTCCAATTATCATAGATCAGAAAATGGATTTACAGATCAATACGTGGAAGAGGAATCTACTGATTTAATATGTATGTTTGATGACATTCCTTATTTTGATTATTTTCCTAAGTATGATCATTATGATGATAGTTATGTTCTCCAAACTCAAGCTAACTTTATAGAGCAATCAGAAGCTAGTTTGTGGAATGGAGAAACTCAGTTTCAGCAGATTGAAGACAGTGATCAACCAATACATATCAGCCATAAGAGTGAGGAAGAAAGAGCAGAAAATGTGTAAATAAGTAAAGATTATTTATCTCTTTGTTTTGCTTCATTTCAGTTCATCAGAGACAACTTTCATGCTATCAATAATCAGCAGTCTTTAGATATTGTTATGGACAACAAAGAAGATAATGAAACTCTTGATCAGGATATTTTAGTTTCACAATTGCAATTATCAAATTCCATTGAAACATCTGATCAAATAACACAAGAAAGTTCCATACCACTATGTTTTGAATCATTTCATCTTTTGAAGGAAATGTGGTATAACATCATTAAAGAAAAGGATGAGAAACTTGTTGAAGTTTATGAAGTCCCAGGGATTTCCATATCCAATAGATTTCAACCATCCTCACAAGTTTTTCATGATGCAATAGCAGATATGTTGGATAATGAATGCATTCAAAGACTTTCTCCATTAACTAACTATGAGTTTCATAATCAAGATTATAAAGGTTTCAACAGTAAAACATTACAATCAGTAGGAATATCATCACAAATCTTATCTGAAAGTTTGCAGGGAGATAAATATGAAAATAACATTTCAGATTCTTGGCATGGAGGCCATCCAAAATAGATGTACAGTTGTTTAGATAATTTAAACATCAGTTTATATATTTTGGAAGATCCTTTTGTACAGTTTCTAGAGTCAACAAAGGAAATCAAGTATTTCCTTATCCTCTAATTTGTTGACAAGTTTCTAATAGGTTGCAGAAGTACAATTTTGATAATCAAAAAGCAAATGCAACAAAATCTATAAAAGTACATAATGCTTGAATGGTTTCATTGGCTATTTAATTTTACCTAACCAACAGTTAGATAGCTGATTAGAGTAAGTAGGTAGGATTTCAACTTATTTCAATTTTCAGTTTTCAGCTAGTTTGAAATAATACATTAAGGTTTGAAGCCAAGGAAAAGTCCCTAAAACATTAATGATTTAAGTAGTGTGGTTTGAAGGTTGCAGTTCCTTTTAGTCTTAGATCAGATTTCAGTATGCAGAAAAAGGTGTAAATTCAATTCAAGAGTTTTCATTCATAGCATATGCATGTTTGGGGTTGGCCCCAATGGATCAGGCTACTAACCGACGTTGTTCTTGACATTTCACCAGGAAATTCCATCCCCATGTGAAGCCGTTGTTAGGGTCTTATAAGTATAGGATTCATAATTTGGAATTGACTTATTATAGTCTTGTAAATATATACATACCTTTCTTTCTGCACGTTTTTTCTCCCATATTTTGTAAAAAAATCAAAAAATCAAAAATCAAAAAGAGGGTAAAAGTCCTAAAATAAAGATCAAAGGACTTAGAAAAAATAATATACCCCAAAGAAAAACAAATAAAACATGAAAGTGTGCAAGTCTAAAAGCCACTACTTTTTACTTTGTTACCGATGATTATGGCAGAGTGTCAATAAATGCCATAATCCATGATGAGTTGAAATTCTTAATCCTGAATTGTCATGTTTCAATTTTATTTGTTGTAGAATAGTGAATAAATATTAGTCAGACAGTTCATTCCTGACTAATTAGTAGATAGGTAGAGAATAAAGAGGAGCTCATCAGTTTAATCTGAGCCCTCGGATGATATAAGGTAGATTTAGATAGTTTTTTATTTCTTTCAAAAGAATAAAATGTTCAAGGTTGCTAGCTCAAATGCACCTGCAAAATGGAAGAAAAAATGTTAGATTAAAAGTTGGGTAGGTAGAAAGAAGTGGGGGAATCATGTAAATACTTTTCACCAAAAAAATCACTAATTTCCCCACCCCTATAGTTATTCTGCATTCTAAACTTCCAGTCAAAGAGGCTCAGAGCATTTCTCTGACTTCTGTTGGGACCGGACCCAAGGCTCAATGACTTTAAAGTTAAAAGTGTTGAATTCCTATATTAATCCCTAATTATCATCATTTACCCTACATTCATCCATTACACTTTCATAAGTAAGGACCTTTTTACTTAATGAAAAAGAAAATCCCCTTTGATTAATCTCCTTCATTCATAAAAATATAAAAACCCTCCAAAAATGTTATATTCTAGGTCAAAGTGATAAAATTATAAATGATAAAGCTTTGATTTTTACATTATCACTTTAATTAGTCATATAAATATATTTTGGTGTTTTTCATTGTCCTTGGTCATATTAACTTCTAATTTATTTATTAAATCCTTAAAAAACAAATCTTATCCTATTATTATAACTCCTTTTATTTAATTATCTCAAAAACCCACTATTATAAGCTTTTTTGCCAAAGTTAATTATCCACATGTTTTAATAAACAACCCCAATTATACCCCCTTTGGCATAAAACTAACTATATACAAATATTCCCTCCCCCTATGGTTATAGACCCCTCCGTGGTCTAAAAACTACATAATAAAATGAAAAATGTAAATATGACTTTTGGGACCCCTATGCCTTTGCAATATACTTGTCAATATTTTCCCGCGTTACCTTTTTGAACCAAAGTTTTAATCATTGTGAAACTAAGGTTTATCACTCATTCCCCGATATGTAAAGCCTCAAGCTTTACATAAGTTAAACCCTTGGTTAACAGACCCCGCCTCACACGCATCCCACATATATAATTAACCTTTTATATATTAAAATCTTGGTTATAAAGTATTTTGAAAAAAGGTTTTATTATATTTTAATCTGACACCGTATTATAAAGAACCTCGGTCCCACATCTACCGGACCGCAACTTCCCATCATATCTTAGCCGTTCGCTCCCTTTTCGAAGATCCAACGGTGGACGATCATCTTCGCGCTCACAAACCAAACGATTTCCAAACACCCAAACGAGCGCGAAATGGGTGGTTTTTCCATTTCCTCCCTCTGCAACATGGCGAAATCTGATTGCATCGCGTTCGTTTTGTTCAATACAACTTACAACCAAAATCCAACGTGAAATCCACCAATGGTTTTCGCATTCGAAAACAAAACCACTCCCGCCTTGATAAAGGTTAAAACCCGCATTTAAGATTGTTTATAATGATTTATAAAGGTTAAAACCTTTTGATTCGTTATTTTAAAAAGTTATTTTTGTTTCCTGACTCTTAAAAGAACTCTGCCTGACTATATTGAAGCTTCCCGACTATGTTTTAAACCTAAATTTCCTATTCAGAGCCCATTTTCACAACATATACCCTGTTTGAAGACTATACAATCTATTTCTTTGCACCAAGACCTGTCCACAGGAACAAACAAAAGCTTCAGAAACCCTTTCAAGTGTCAAATTACCTGCAAATTGAGGTATTTTTCATCAGTTTAAAAGCCTGCACAATAAATTCTAAACCGTCCTTAAGAAAAATAAGCATTCAGTTATAAAAATTCACTGTGGAAATTGCCCAAAAACACCCAAAACAAGCCAAACCCTGGCCAATTTTTTCTAGGAAACCTTATTTCCGTTGTAAGCTTTTTTAAGCCAAATTTCCTCATCTTACGACCTCTGAAGATCAATTCCAAATCAAAAAGGGGTTTAAAGCCTACATATTTCTTAAAAAATCCTTTTTTACAGTCTAAACCATTCAGGAAACCATTGTTTCTTGTCTTAGGCCAGTTTTCATCTCTCAGAAGCCTAAATTGAGCAAAGATATCACTTGAAATTATCCTTAGCCTAAATTTCTCAATTACCCTCTGTTTAAAGTAAATTACTTTTGTGAACCATTTAATCTTACAAAAGAAACCAGAATGCCTAAAAAAATAGAGTTAAACCTCCACAGATAGATTTCATTCCACAGGTATTTCAAAATCCTTCAATCACCTCCTTGCAGACCTCTATTTCATTAACAAATTGTTTGATTTTTGCAGGTTATTATCAAAATAAGAAATTGGGCCAACAATTTCAATAATAGTTGACAAAATTGTTTGATTCAAATTCTCAGATTTTAATTCAAAAGCTTCATTCAACGAACAGTTTATATACAAAGAAAGAATAAAATCAAGTCAGAGAGAGATCAGAATGATGAAATGTGCACAGTGAATGGTAAAAGTGAAATCAGAATTCACAATGACAGTGAAAACAAAATAGTCAAAGAGCATCAGAGTTAAAGTGTATCAGGTAAAAGTCAGAGTGAAAGTTAAAACAAAGTTACAGAGCATTCAAGGTAAAATAGTAAAAGTAAAAACAGAGGAAGTAATGGTAAAAAGAGATGAAAATACTTTCACCAACAATGGTTTTTATCCAATGTGAAACTAAAACAGTTAAAAGAACAAAAAAGGTTAAAAGATGAAAACAGAGCAAGAAGGAACATTTTTGCAAAAATTTCTTGTTTAAGTCATTGTTTTGCAGAAACTATTGTGACCAATCCAAGATTAATTTTTCAAAACTGAAGGCGGTTTATGTTCTAAAGGTTTCTAGCTACAAAAACCTCTCTCACTTTTCTAATAGCCATTATGGGTTGGGAAATATTAAACAATATTGGAAAGCACTTTTTGCAGAAAATTCATGTTAAGTCATCATTTTGCAGAGAATATTGTGGTCAATAAGAAATACATATTACAAAAATTAAGGAGGTTTTTGTTCCTAAGAGATCCATCTACAAAATGTATCTCACTTTGTGCACATCTATTACAAAATGAAAGATACATGCGCATCGTTACAGCCTATTTTTTAGACGTTGTAAAACTTTGTTTTACACATCTTTTTACAGAGCCTATTGTGAACAGCGGGAGCATCATTTTATGGAACTACAAGAGGCTTATCTCAAAAACATATTTATCTACAATAACCTCTTTCACGTTTTACATATCTATTTTGGATTGAGAAATAAAAAGGTATCATTAGACCCCAAGTTTGCAGAATTGCTGGAGCAGAATGCACAAAGAAAGGAAACAGTTAGTGACTTGGATGCCTCATCATCAACTAAGAGTTGAGATCAAATTCAAATTCTCTTCTTTTTCATAATATATCCATGAGTATAGTTCCAAATAGGTTCATTAGTTTTGAGTGTCCTTTTATTAATTTCTATTTATGTAAAACAGTTGAAGATATTTGTAAACCAATCTTGATATTTTTTCAAGATATTCTAGTTTAGAATTTGTATAAATACTTCACTCTTTGAAGTATTTTGTGTGGAATAAAATTGCTAAGATTACTATAGTATTTTTTCTCATACATTGGAGGCTCTCATGTGTTGAATTCAAAGTAGAAGACTGGACAAATCTTAAGTGGCATCATAATTCAGGATTCATGCGATAAGTTGAAGAGTGAAGTACATTTCTTATTGTCATTGTTTCTTTTCTGAGTTTCATGCAATTCATTATGTGTTTGATCTATATTAATGAGAAACTAGGAATATTACCAAAGGAATAGCATTTTTCTCCTCGTTTTTAACTAAGTTACCATTTAAATGTTTTCTGCTAATTTCCAGTGTTAGGAATCCTTCATTGCTCCTACTCCCATTTGACCTCTGCCTCCTTCTTCCATTTTCCAGATCAAAGGATCCTTCATTTCCCTTTATCCCGATTATACCATTTCATCAAAAAACCTTTTACCCTAAACTTTTAGGGTTATCTACCTTGCCCTGAATACATTTGCACCCTTTTGGCCTTGTTTTCTAGTACTGCTATCTAGAATTAGACTCCATAGCCCAATGGACTAGTAGATCTCTCTCTAGTTTAATCCAAAGTGATTTTTACCCAACAAACATCTTAAAACAAAACCAAATTGAACTACCATAACTAGCCTAAAACATAAAATAAAATAAAAAGATAAATCTTAAAGAGAGAGCCCTCTCTAAATTCTAGGAAGGCTAGATCCTAGGATTTGAAGTAGGTTTGTGGTTACCTCGGACTATTTCTCTTGAACCTGGAGAAATTACTGAGTGATAACACAATGCACTTATAAATTTCATTTCAAAAAAAATCTACCCCCACGAAAGTAAAAAAGTACTTTGAGTTAAAAAATCACTCTTATCTCTCCTAATAAAATCTCTTTATTACTCCAAAAAAAAATTTATAAAATTTTACCACTCCAAACTTCTCTTCTCACCTTATTTCTCCATAAAAAAATCACAATTACACTTTATAACTGAATAATAAAAAATTTCCTAACTTCAAATACAAATTTTACAAAAAATTATACATATTCATTAGTCCCATGTCAAAACAAGTTGATAGTCCAATGCCGAGAGTCGAATGTTGATGTCCATTTAGTCGAGTTGATGATCCAAGGCTGATGGTCGAATGCCGCAACTGCAATTTCAAGGTTGTATTCTGACTGTACCTTTTACGCTTCATGAGATTCGAACTTGGGACCTCAGAAAGCTTTTCTTCACTAGGAGATGGTTCATTGTTTGTTTCTAAAGTGAGGAAATTTGAAATCTGATAAGCTGCATTGTCAACTACGCCCAAACTGTCACAAGCATTAACTTCTATTGAAATAATTTCACTGTTGTCAGTCCGTTCTTTGAAAAATGATTTTCCTGTGCGATGGGATACAAATTTCTTTATGTTTAATATAATTTTTAGAGCTAGGTCAGTCTACCTTCTTGTGGGTTTTCAACATTGTTATGTTACAATAATGTATGTAACAAACCATTGAAAGGATATTCGAGGCAAAAAATTCCACGAAAATTTGTGAAACATATGTTGAATGAAAGGTGACATTGAATTCCAAAAAAATTAATTGCGAAAGGTGTCATGTAACTCTAAAACTGAGTTCCACCGATTAACAATTAACAGAAGCATGGTTGTAATATTCAAAATTAGGAACAGCTCATGAATCATGCATTAAAAACTCATTTCTAGAAACATATGAAATAAAACAGTGAAATGGACTCCTGTATCCTATATATTACTCAATATACAACCAAAATCCAAGAATTGAGCTGAAACAAATCAAACTAGGTGGGTTAAACAGATCTCCCACACCTAGGATTGCCAAATTGTGCTAAAACCCCAAGACTGCAAAATACCAAAGTTGCTGCATAAGGGACTGCACAGTCTAAGAGATATTTTACACTCATAAAATAGGATAACAATAGATCTACTCATATATTAATCAAATATACTTTAATAACTAAGATCTAGTCTCCTTATACAAAATATAAAAGAAACCGGCAAGGGTTTCTTGTCAAACACTCTGCATACAAAATGTGAGATTCAAAAATTTACTGAAAAATCACTGAAAAACTGAAGCACATGAGTGTGGAAGGCTAAAAGATGTCTGATATGTTTTAGATCCCTCAATGGCTTCCTCCCATGAAATGATGAACCTCACAATCACAAGGAAACACTGCAACGGAGCCACCAAACCATGCACTGAGTACTGCCTCCAAAATAACGCATTCCCTAGATGGAAAAGTGTTGGGAATGTATGGGAAATGTGTGGTTTGATACCACAGATCTGAAATCAACTCTGGAGCTCTCCAAATAGGTCCCTCAAGTGAATGAAACCTTCCTCCAATGAGAAACTAGCTCAGAAACTGGAATTCCAATCCCTTCCACTGTTGCACCCAGCAACACTGCACAATCTCTGGAAAAACTGCGTTGATGAAGTTGGCTAAAGCTTGGCCTGAAAACTTGATGTGGAATGATGAATACAAACTCTCCCAATGAGGCTACTCAAGGAGAGAGGTGGGATTCCCACTCGGGAACACCCAATGCTAAACAGCACTGCAACCCTGCTAAGTAGCAAAGCAGCAACAAGTCTTGGCAGACAATAATAACAATCTAAGACATGAAGAATAATGTTTCCATCCTCTTCCTTATATTAGATATGAGTTTTCTTTCCCTTTTCCCCACTCAATTAGTTCATCTCTATCCAAAGATACATCTCCCTCCAAAACTGTGTTATACCACCTTGGATGTAGAAATTTGAATAATAGATAAGTTATTCACCGATATTATCCTGATTACACACTATTTGAGCTTCATGCGTAATACATAACCTCTTCTACCATTGATCATCAATTTTTGGAATTAAAAACAATTGCATGCGCACATTGAAACATTAATCAATCACACATATCAACACAGTATGTAATGGGGAAAGCTTACAGCTGAAAACCCCCAACTATCTGTATATTATAATGATAGAGAACATGTAAAAATAATATTACAAACTCCTCACAAGCTCTCAGCACTATCTCCAATTGTTACACACAAAACAAGCTCAGATCATGCACATCCCATGCTCCAATCTGCTCCACCTGTCTGCCTGCCTCTACTGCGTTATCCAAGATGAAGAATGAATGGATCCAAGTTCGAATCCCCTTGGCTTGTACTGCGCAATCCTCATTGGAAATATCAATCAATGTGTGTGCAAATCTCATGCACAGCTATAGTCACAATTGATAGTAGACTCACCCTTTCACCCACCTCTAACACTGGTCTCCACTGAACTGTCCATGCATTGCAGTTAACTGATGTATTCTTTAGTTGATTTATGAGTTAATAATTAGTGAATTAATTAATAATTAATTCACACCACTCATCATTAGTGTATTTATCAGTTAGACTAAATACAACTAGTTCAACTAAGTTAAACCGAACACAACTCCATCAACTGTCTCATCAACTCCACCAAACTCTGCCACATGAGTTCTAACTAAAGTCAACCATGCAATAGCTCAACTAAACCCTAGGAATAGCATAATTCCTTCTATCAGCTGCATGTGCCACATCCGTAGCTCGAACTGAAGTGCTCCAAGAGGATAAGATAATGTTTATAGTCCAAATATTATTAAGGGCTAATAATATTTGACTGATCTAGTTTTAGACTGGCAGTCTAAAAATAGACTTCGCCCAATGTCTAAAAATAGAGGTCCATCTATTTTTACCAACTTGACCAATCATCCATAAATAGCATCCTGCAACTCATAGACCATGATCCATATGTCTAAAAATAGACATAGTCTAAAAATAGACTTTGCGACAAAAATCACCTATGTGGCCCCCCACCTAGTTTAGGTGATCACTTTCCAACTAGGATTAGGAAAGATGTTTCAGGATGCCTCCTTCACTGTTTCTTGTTGCAATCTTCAACACTCCCTCTCAACAAGAAAGGACTGTCTTTGCATGCGACATGCAACTCCATGCATTCGCCCTGCAACCTTCACAAGCGCCATGCAACTCCATGCATCTACTCTGCAACTCCTCTGAAAATGAATAGGCTCCAAACAACTCAATCATTCTGATGCATCTATCATCAAAGTATTCGACTTCTACTGGGCCCAATTGCACATGTCATTAGGAAACCACTGCACTGTTGAACTCTTGCACCCATGCACTCTGTACTTGCTGTCAACTCTGATTCGCGCTCCAGTATCCGACACTGTCACTTTGATCTCCCTGCATCAATCAGCCAGTCATACACTGCGATGCGCTGTGGGAACCTCGTAGCCGGGTTCCAATTCATGAGATCCACACCATCTCATGAATCCTTCCCGGAAAGCTCTGCTCTTGGGATTATTCATACATGTCGCCCCACCTCTTACCTGGTGGTATAGCCGCATGCACTCCCTCTGCCCATCTGGCACAAAATTTCTCTGCATGAGTGGTTTCTCCCACTCCATGATCCTCATCTTGTGGCTGCTCCACATCCTGAGGTTCACTCTTACCTGCATGCAAAACTTGCTCCCTCTCAAGCTTCAATTGCATGGCTTTCTTGCACTTCCCAATAGTAGGAAGCTCTATAGAAATTCCATCTACTTCAAGTTTGTAGAGATTCTTCGCTCGAAACCCAACCTTCTTGACTTGTCCTGTTGCTTTGTACCGAAGGAAAACTTTTCCTTCACTAAAGACAACATCATAGCTTTTATCCTCTAACATTGCGACTGAGATTAAATTCTTCTTTAAACCTGGAACATGCACTACATCTTGTAAAAGAATGAGTTTACCTGACTCCCTCTGAAAGGTAATGGTACGATACGGGTATGTTGTATCTACCATCATCGCCCATCTCGATGTGCACTCCAAGATCTTTCTCATCCAGATCGGAAAACAAATCTAGATCCTCCTGTCATCAGCAAGAAAAGATGCACCACTGTCCAAGAACCAAACTGAACCCATCACACTTGATACCAAGCATGCGATCAGCGAAAAATCCAGCTCAAACTGCAAGGCTAAGGCCTCTCCCGCTGCAGATCCAGCAGCCTGCTTATTTTTCTTCTTCTGTGGATAATTTGTGGCATAATGTCCGTGCTGGTGAGAGTGAAAGCACTTCACCTTGGACATGTCCTGCTTCTTGCCTTTCGCACCGAAATGAGAATATTTCTTGCTCTTCCCCTTCTTTTCTTTGGCAGCCAAAGCACAATTCTCTTAATCAGATGCCTTTGATGAAGATCTGTCCCTGGTACTCCGCCTTATCTCCTCTTGCAGAAGATCCGACCAAAGTCGCTCCCATCCTGGCAATTTCTCCCGACCATTGATAGAGTCCTGATAGGAGTGCCAAATCTTCGGAAGCCCAAGGAGAGCCAAGCTCACCAAGTCCTCATCATCTATAGTCACCCCCACACTTCCCAGCTCATCCCTGCATCGGATGAACTTCGTGAGGTACTTGGGCATACTGTCGCCTTTTTCCATCTTAATGTTTCTAAGTTTATCCTTGAGCGCCAACTTCCTCTGGTCGCTCTTGCTTTGGAATAAATCTGTCAAGGCTTTCCACATCAAAAATGGAGAAGCCTTACCATGCAGGCTGGACACTATGTGATCCTTCACGCCCTCCAACAGAATCCTTCGACACTTTGCTGTCTTCTTTTTCCAAGCCTCAACCAAGGCTGCATCACTAGGCTTTGGAACTTCAGCATCTATGAACTCCTTCAGCCCATTTTCATCGAGCACCGCCTCCATCCTGTCCTTCCATGCAATATAATTCGAGCTGCCCTCAAGGGCATACTCCAATCGCAATCTGTTGAAAGACATCTCAACTTTGACAACAAGAAAACACTGCTGCAAATTCGAATTCCACCAGCTCAAAACTCAACCGCTTCTGGTCTGAATTTGTGAGAACAAAGTATTTCTAGCACAGAGATAGATTGTAGGGGAATTTACTGGATTTTTCACCTTTCAAAGAAAGGATGAATCCAGAGGCTACCTGGCCCTCTTACAGACTCTGCCTAAAGAAATAAAATGTAATCACTATAATAGATCCGATGATCAAATCTGCTCCGATACCATGTAGAAATTTGAATAATAGATTATTTATTCACCGAGATTATCCTAATTACACACTATTTGAGCTTCATGCATAATACATAACCTCTTCTACCATTGATCATCAATTTTTGGAATTCAAAACAATCGCATGCACACATTGAAACATTAATCAATCACACATATCAACACAGTATGTAATGGGGAAAGCTTACTGCTGAAAACCCCCAACTATCTGCATATTATAATGATAGAGAACATGTAACAATCATAGTACAAACTCCTCACAAGCTCTCAGCACTATCTCCAATTGTTACACATAAAACAAGCTCAGATCATGCACATCCCATGCTCCAATATGCTCCACCTATCTGCCTGCCTCTAATGCGCAATCCAAGATGAAGAATGAATGGATCCAAGTTTGAATCCCCTTGGCTTGTACTGCGCAATCCTCATTGGCAATCTCAATCAATGTGTGTGCAAATCTCATGCACAGCTATAGTCACAACCGATAGTAGACTCACCCTTTCACCCACCTCTAACACTGGTCTCCACTGAACTGTCCATGCATTGCAGTTAACTGATGTATTCTTTAGTTGATTTATGAGTTAATAATTAGTGAATTAATTAATAATTAATTCACACCACTCATCACTAGTGTATTTGTCAGTTAGACTAAATACAACTAGTTCAACTAAGTTAAATAGAACACAACTCCACCAACTGTCTCATCAACTCCACCAAACTCTGCCACATGAGTTCTAACTGAAGTCAACCATGCAATAGCTCAACTAAACCCTAGGAATAGCGTAATTCCTTCTGTCAGCTACATGTGCCACATCCGTAGCTCGAACTGAAGTGCTGCAAGAGGATAAGATAATGTTTATAGTCCAAATATTATTAAGAGCTAATAATATTTGACTGATCTATTTTTAGATTGGCAGTCTAAAAATATACTCCACCTAGTATGTCTAAAAATAGAGGTCCATCTATTTTTACCAACTTGACCAACCATCCATAAATAGCATCCTGCAACTCATAGACCATGATCCATATGTCTAAAAATAGACATAGTCTAAAAATAGACTTTGCGACAAAAATCACCCGTGTGGCCCCCCACCTAGTTTTGGTGATCACTTTCCAACTAGGATCAGGAAAGATGTTATGGTGAATTTTCAGCTTCTTGTTTCTTGTGTTTATCTCTTGTTGATTCCTCCTCACTCATAACTATATAACTATGTTGTGAAGCTTAGTCAGCGACTTGATTTTATCCATGTTCTTCTGTGAGATGCTGTCAAGCTAGAAAAAGTGCTACTCACACTTGGAGTGATTTTATCCTCCTTAGGAGACTTATGGGCTTTTCTACCCATTTATTCACTGACTAGAGTTGTTGCCAACTCTAATGTTCCATTTAGCTTTTAGGCTAAAATTTTGGAACATTACAGTCCTCCCCTAAAAAATATTTGCTTGTTCTCAAGAAAATGTATAAGGAGAGCAAAATTTCTCCCCTCCTCCTCCTATGGCCTCCCATCAATAGCCTCCATCACTGCATCAAGAGAATCTGCAAATAAACTGTAGTCCAATGTTTCCTCCCAAGTGTGAAAAACTAAATGGTCTACATCAATCAAAGGTGGAAAGTGTGAATGGAAACTTGCTTGCTGTCTCATGACCTCCACAAAGTAGGGATGATGATCATCATGGTGAATGAGTGCTTCCCTCACCCATGCTATCATCCAAATGAAGTGAGTCACCCTCCAACATGGTAACTCGTGAAGAATCTCCTCCACCTTGTGCTCTAGAAATGTAGGTGGGCTGAATAAATGAACATGATAGGCAAGAGGGCCTATCCCATGCTGTCCTCCTCTCCATTGATGATAAGTTTAGAGGGTATGCTGATCTCAGGCTACAACATGATTGCCCTCCAATGGCAAGAAGAAGATTGAGTCTCCAAAGACCCTTCCTCCAACGTCATGAGTCATGTCAACCCAAACCCTTCCAGACAAGATGAATGGCACATCATCACCACATGGAATTCAAATAAGAAAATGGCTGAAGGTTATGTGTAATTTTGGATGATACATATGGTCTCTCTGGTGGATGCAGCATAGTCCTTTCAACTGTTGATTTAGAGCATCAAGTGGCAAGTTGTTCTTCAAAGAATTTGCAGCCATGCATGTTAATTCACCTACTATAAGGTAGTAAGTTGCAATATATATCAGCTTTGTACAATCAAAGAAATACAACACTTTCCCAAATTCATGTAGAATATGGGTTATCAACATTACAATATTTGGCCCTAAAGTGACCATGAAACCCATAAATAATCTTTCTCTCTTGCGAAGAAATCCAGTGTTTACATATGGTGAGAAAATACAAATACTTAATAGAGCAATCACTAAGTATATAAATGTATTTCTTACCATGCATCATATGTGAGCTGAAAGTGGGGTCCATGTATAAGTTTCCCCATGAGGATCCCCTCATAAAAATCTGCAAGAAGAAGGGATACATATACTCCATGGAACACTCCATCAATAAGAACACAATCCCATGTGACAACATTGTAAGCCTTAGAAATAAGGCTCCATGACTCATCTCTTTGACATTCCATATGCCAAAGCCATCCACCATCATGCTGCTATGTGAGAAGATCTCCTTCCTACATGGAAGTCTCTCATGATCCTTCAATGCTGAAGGGTAGCCTCCTTGCACCATGAATGTGCCTTCCCTCTCTCTAGAAATCTCATGAAAGGTACAGGAATAATTTTTCCCATACTCTCCCAAGTGAAACCATAGCAACAACAAAAAAAATTTCTGCCTCATCTCTCCCTCATACAAGCCATAGAGTAGGATCATGATGGTCAACTTGTATGATGTCCCAAAAAACAGTTCAGCCATGAAGTGCCTCTTGAAATGTACAATATATAAAGTGGGGAGAATCATGATCCCAATGGGCACCTCCAATCTCAAGCCCACTCTCCAAACAAAGCTCCCCATGAACATATACATATCAGCAATATATGGAAGCAAAGTACGATGAGAACAAGTCGCTAAGTGACAACCAGAGAGTGAATCATGGTCCCTCTCATGGAACCAGTGCAGTGCATCCTTGGCCTACATCAAAATAAGAAATAACAAGTGCTTTTCCAGCCACTTTTTTGCTGCCACAGTCATCTCATAAGATGAAAACATGAAGTTAAAATATGGTGTAAATGGTGCACACCAAGAATCATGTGGCTTCCCCCACAGACCATAAAAAGGATAGCCAAAATCAGTGCTACAAGTAGTTGCAAGTACATCATCATACAGTATGCAAGAAGAGATATTTATTCTTGTTACATCATGCTGCTCAAATAAGGAAAATAAGTACAATACAAAACATGAAATGATACCTCCTCCATTATGTACTTGAGATCCTGGGCTGAAATGGCTCAACTGGAAGTTCTCCCTTAATCCCAATGAGTAGGAAGGTGGCTGTGACATCCTCTCTATCACCATCCGGGATATGAATCTCTCCATATGCTGAAATATGTCATACTAAATGCCCTCCCAAGTGAACTCCTCCATCAAATGGAAATATGCATCAAAGTGCATAGAAGAGAAGTCCTCATGTGCTGCATGTAGCAGCTTCTCCCTGAGACTAGAAGATCTAGTCAAGAAGATCCTGCTATAGGAATAGATGACCACATCATTCACCATGTATCTCTCCTCTCCATCCGGGTCATCAAGAATCATGCATGCACCAAGATCCTTAGAGTACTCTACCAAGAGCTAATATCTCCAGTAAGGATCAATCCTCTTAAGAGACAGCGCTAGTGATCTGGCATGTGAAGCTCTCCTCATGGTGCTGCCTGCTACTTTGACATCCCCCATGCCAAATTCTTCCTCCAAACTCTTCACCTCTCCAAAATCTAAGAGTGGTGAATCAAAAGACAAGATTCCTTTCATCATCTCTAGATCAGGTGGCCTCCCGGATGGAATGCCTCCATGTAGTGAGACATCAATGTCAAGAGTGGACTATACATATGGTTGGGAAACCTTTCCCTTGCTTCCACAGCGCAATACAGTCTCCCTCCTCTTTGCACTTGCTCTCTGAAATAGAGAAGGGTGTGTGCCTCTCATCACATGATTCTGCTCTTCATCCCTACCTCCTCTATCCATCTGCAATGCTGCACAATCATGTTTCTCACTAATTGTGCTTGGACCTCCATGTAAGAGATCCTGGGGACTTCCTGGCAAAGATGCAAGATTCCCTCCTATTGGAGCATGTGTTCCTCCTTCCTCTGCATGAGGAACTGGATGTGCTCTAGATGTGACAACATTGTTGCCCTCATCCTCATCAATGTGTATGGGAAAAATATCAACAGTTGGATCCTCCTCTGAAAAGGTGATCCCCATGCCCTCTTATTCAAGAATATGAACTGGAGGTCTTGCTTCCGGCAATGTTTAGTGCAAGATGTCAGCTCCTCCCATGGTTTTATGAAATGGGGTTTCCTTCATCACATGAAAGGGTTTTGTTTTCTCAAGTTTTCCTTGCTCATGTGCCTTAGGAATTTTTTCACCAAACCTTCCCATCAAAGTTTCTATGAATATTGTATAAGAGAAAGTGTTTGAATTTCTTAAAGATCAAGATTCAAAAATCCACCATGCATGAGCCTTACTTCTGAAATGCAGCGCTGCAACTCTGATGGCTTCATCTTCGGAAATATGGTGCAGCTGCAAATAGGAATCTAGCTCCTTCACCCAGGCTCCAGCTGAACATGTAGGTGATCCGGCAAAAGTAGATAGAATAAATCTATCTGCATCCTGCTGCTTGCTCTTCTCCATATGGATCTTGCAAACTCTTGGAAATCAGTATGATCTCTAAACCTCTTAGTTTTAGATTCATACTCCTACAGCAAACCACTAAGAGTTCTCCTCTTAGGCATTTTTCCTCCTCCCATCCATCTCAAGATAGACCTAAGCACTTGACTGCGTTGTGCATCATGGTGTGTAGCTACATGCTCACACTCACCATGTACAAATCTAGATTCAGCTCTAGATTCAACCTCCTTTGGAGATCCCATCTCCAATCTCATTTTCTTCAGCTCTCCTTGAAAGCTCTACATAGATTTTGGAAGAAGCTTTGTGAGCTTGTCCTCCTTTTTCCTTTCACATACTGAATATTTCTGGCTTCTGTCCATATATCCTCCCTCTGATAGCTGGATCTCACAGGCTGAGCCAGAGATCATGCTTCAATACCACTGTAATATTCCAAATTAGGAACAGCTCATGCATCATGCATTAAAAACGCATTTCCAGCAACATATGCAATAAAACATTGAAATGGACTCTTGGATCCTATATATTAGTCAAAATACAACCAAAATCCAAGAATTGAGCTGAAACAAATCAAACTAGGTGGGTTAAACAGATCTCCCACACCTAGGATTGCCAAAATGTGCTAAAACCCCAAGATCTACTCATATATTAATCAAATATACTTTAAGAACTAAGATCTAGTCTCCTTATACAAAATACAAAAGAAACCGGCAAGGGTTTCTTGTCAAACACTCTGCATACAAAATGTGAGATTCAGAAATTTACTGAATAATCATTGCAACACTGAAGCACATGAGTGTAGAAGGCTAAAAGATGTCTGATCTTATGTATACCCCTCAAGGGCTTCCTCCCATGAAAGGATGAACCTCTCAATCACAAGGAAACACTGCAATGGAGCCACCAAACCATGCACTGAGTACTGCCTCCAAAATAATGCATTCCAAGTGAAGGAAACCTTCCTCCAATGAGAAACTAGCTCAGAAACTAGGAATCCAATCCCTTCCATTGCTGCACCCAGCAACACTGCACAATCTCTGGAAAAATTGCGTTGATGAATTTGGCTGAAGCTTGGCCTGAAAAATTGATGTGGAATGATGAATACAAACTCTCCCAATGAGGCTCCTCAAGGAGAGAGGTGGGTTTCCTGCTCGGGAACACCTAGTGCTAAACAACACTGCAACCCTGCTAAGCAACAAAGCAACAACAAGTCTTGGAAGACAAGAATAACATTCTAAGATATGAATAATAATGCTGCCATCCTCTTCCTTATATAAGATATGAGTTTTCTTGCCCTTGGGCCCACTCAATTAGGTCATCTCTATCCAAAGATACATCTCCCTCCAAAACTGCGTTATTCCTCCTTGGATTCCTCCTCCTCCACAACTGTGTTGTTGACTTAGTCAAAGTAGCTTGATTTTACCCCTGTTCACACATGGAGGTGTTTTATTAAGGTATAAGAGTGTCTCCTTTCACACTTGGAGTGTTTTTATCCTCCTTAGGAGACTTATGGGCTTTTCTACCCATTTATTCACTGACTAGAGCTGCTACCAACTCTAATGTTCCATTTAGTTTAGAGGCTAAAATTTTGGAACATTACAATGGTGTTGTAATCTTCAAATATTGGCATCATATTACAACAAACACATCTCGGTATTTTTTTTTTTCTAGGTGTGGATAGAATGATGACACTAAGTTCAGAAGACTGATAAAGAAATGGCATCATTCAAGCAATGGGAAAGGCAGAATTCGACTACAACAGAGTATCATGACTACAAGAGCATAGCATAGATATTATTCTCAATAGTTTCTTATGGCTATTGAGAAAATTGAATTTTAAAACAAATTGAATCTTAAATAAAAAAATTATTTTCAAATTTAAATCTAAAATAAATAGTAAATAAATTTATTTTCCCTGAATTTTTTTTGTTGACAAATTTGCATACCAATTCAATTGATGAACAATTTAATGGAGTTTTCCATAATCTTGTAGAGATGGAATCTCCTTCTCCTGCAGCTGCATTAGATCTGATACCATAATAATACCGGAAGTATCCTCAGACACGTAATTTTATTGATAATAGGAAAATAAATTACATAGGAATCACAAGAGTTTACACACGTAAACTCCAACACTCTTGCAATTAGGAAGATAACCTATTTATAAGCTACATTTCCTAACTTATTTTAGTTATGGACCACTTGATAAGACAACAAGTGTCCATTTACAATAAATATGCTTCTAACAAATCTACTATCTTTATTCCTATTTTAGAACCTAAGATATGGCACTATTCTAGAGTCATATCTTTTGTAACAATATTCTATTTCTAAGTGTCTCTAATATTAATTTAATTATTCTAATTTAATAAATATTTTATCTAGCTTTAAATTATGATATTTGGATCATCTAACAATAGAAATATAGGAAATCAAACACATATATGGTAAGGTCCTTCAAGATGTTCATCCACCTTCTCCAACATAAAATCTTGAAGAATAGGAGGAGGATTATATACCTCAACTCATCCAACCAAAACCTCACTATCTTGGAAGGTTGATAACCCGCAAAGCACACACTCCAGAAGAAGTTGAAATTCTAGGAGAATTGAAGAACATATGTAAAAATACCTCTCCTTCAAGCCATCAAAGATGTTAATGTATATATCAATTTCATTAAAGGGGAATGTATCAAAAGGCTTTGGAGAAAGAAACGAGATTCCCCTACTATTAATGTCATAGCGAAACTAGTTGATCTTATGTTTGGGAGAGTAATCATCCCCAAGTACCTATATCCTAGAAGCCCAATAGTAGATGTGCACATCCATGAAATTTCAATTCCAAACACTCTCATTGACTTGGGAGTTGCAGTCAACATCATGACAAAGGAAACCATGCTCAAAATTTAACTGCATGGATCTATAAGAAAGACTTATAGTATGCTACAACTTGGCACTAGTAGGTCCATAGTAGAATTTGAAGGTATGATAGAATATGTAATGGTATATATTTATTCCTTAGAGTATCCCATCGATTTCCTTGTCCTTCAACCCAAGACCAAGTTTAATGAATATCCATTCATATTATGAAGACCTTGGTTAGCCACATTGATGTATACATCATTTGTATGGTTGGAAATGTGACCATCACCAATGGGAAATATGTGTTATAACCACCATCTCATCCTCTTGTTGAGAATGAATTTGCTACCTAATTAGAGGAAGAAGAATAAGAAGAAGAGGACTATTGCCTCTCATCATTCTACCCTTTCTGTACATTAGAAATTAGCATTGGTAGTAGGCAGATTGATGAAGATAATCTGACTGATAAATTTCTGCAAAACCAATATCGTATTGCCATAAATATTGATGGATGAAAATAAGAATCATCCATAGGGAAGCCTAGTTTTTCACAAGAAAGTTGATGGGAATATTTTCTGACTATTGGTTCTGAACAAAATAGTGTAAAAATAGTAGAAATCAACCCCTCTAAAACACTGAAAATCAACCCCTTTCTCTAAGCTAATCAAGAAAACCAATTGTTCATTGTCTTAAAACAACATATTGATGCATTTTCATGCGATGAATCATAAAAGGGTGATATCAATGAGCACAGACTCACTTCTATGATTGAGAATTTTATTGAGAATTGGAATTCCAAACATAAAAATTGTGATCCTAATCTCCACCAAAAGAGGAATGCTAAGATATATCAATTTGGCGAGAATTTAAAAGTAAAGAATATTATGGACTTTTAGTGAAGATTTCTGAATTAAACTTCAGTCTGCAATTCTCCCTTTTGTTGTTCTTGGGCACTATATGAAGTGTGATAATAAATTGGCTTGAGGCCTTACAGGTTTTGGTACCAGAAATTTCTCCATAGGAGAGAGATATTTAGCATTATTTTATTGGGCTTTTATTGCTTATGGAAGAAGCTTGATTTGAGACTGTTTTTCTCTGGCGAAAATTGTGACAGTGATTGCATTCGTCTTCTCCTTGTGAAATGGTTGAAGCCTGCTAGATGCAATTTAGCGATCTATAAAGTTAAATGGAAGAGATATGAAAATGTACTAGAAGGTGAGCTATATTTGAATTTTCAGTTTATTTTTGTGTAATTAGAGGAATACACAATTGGGCGAGTGTCTCATGTGCATGATTTTTTTCAATTTCTTCTACTACTATTCTAATCTACTATTATCATTATAACATTTGGGTCTCTATTCACACCCTTTCCATAGAACGAGATTAATCGAGAATTTGAATCTTGAATCTCAAAGTTTGTACAACACTTCATAACATGGAAACGTTTTATATTTTCATGATGGTCAGTTTCAATGGCTACCATTATAGCCTACCACTACCATTATAAAATTTGGGTTTGAATCCTTTATACAGACTTGAATTAATTAGAGATTTGAAACTTGAATCTCATAGACAAGTTTGAATCTTGAATCTCATAGTTTGTATAATACTTCATAACATGGAAATGTTTCATATTTGCATGATGGTCATTTGTTACACAACATTTTGTCACCATGACATTTGACTGTCCATATGAGTCTATCACCATCCATATCATGTTCCCTTATATGTAAAAAAAACTCATGTTCCTGAACCAAGTCTTGGAAATTGGAGAAAAGCTATTTAAAACTTTAAAATATTACCTGCACCCTTTTTATAGCCTTTTCTTGCGCATGCGCTGACGCTTCTTTCATTAGCTACGGCGATTGCTGCTCTGTTCGCCACTAAAACCTGCACACCCACGTAAAAATCAAGTAAATATAAAAAAGTAACTTCTAGAAGCCTAGTTGGTCGAATATTCTCCCAACTGGAAACCTCTAGAGTCATTCCAGTTCGAGCTTAATCCCTCTACTCATGGAGCTTATCCCTTGGCTAAAGGAAATCAAATACCTTCATAGGAGGAAATCATCCCTCTCTTAATGGATTTGAAACTATCTCAATCTCTCTATAAATTGAGATGAAGTTTCAGGTTAAAGGGTAGATACTGATTTGTATAGATTCTAAGTTGGAGAGAATTCAGAGAGCTCATAGTTTCTGAAATAGTAAGTTGTTGTTGGCACACTGAATATTACACATTCGTGCATATGACTTCATGTTGGTTATTCTAGAGAGGAAGGCTTATCAGACTAAAGGAAATGATTGTGCAGACACACGGGAGAAATATGTATAACATCAATGCACAAGTTGTAAGATTTCTCTATTTAATTTCTGATAATACATATGGATCTCTTTTTCTCACTGACTTGTTTCTAAATTCATGGAAATGATGTCAATAATTAGACTCCTTGATCACTAAGTTGGATTAGTATTTACGATTATTATATATTGCAGGTGCTTTGATCTTTTGTATTATTTTTTATTGTAGGTTATTCTTAGCAATGAAGAATTTCTTTGGAGTGAAAGGAAAAAGGCTACATCGAACATCTCGGTTGAAAGGTAGGAGAATAACCTCATTATTTCAAGGTTGTAATAATCCTCAATACACATAATCTAGATAAAGAGATATTCAATGGATATTTTTTTATAGTGACTTGTTGGAATACTAGGGAGACCGCTCTTGTCTGGAAGAGGGATTAATCCAGGTAACAAATTGGCGACCATACTGGGGAAGACAAGTTTATTTTTCTTTGGTTCTGTTCAGTTTGACATTCTAGCTTTCTTATTTTGACTTCTCTGAGTGTGGCTAGGTACATGACCTTTTAGATTCTTTAAGATAGAAAACCTAAAAATTAATTTTTCCAAATTTTCTCTGCCTTGCACGGTTTTTTGTGGAAAATAGAGAGGCAACCTACACAACTTGTCAGCAGAGTTCAGTGCGCATGCACACTAGTGTGAAATGAGAAGCTACGCAGCCCCTGGGAAATTTTGAAAATTTTGAAATTTTCTCTTCCAGAGTCAGATAACCAATTTCTTAAGGTTTAACATGATCTATACAAGTTGTCATAATCTGTGTATGTTTTATAAATAATCCTTTCTGCAATATAAAATTAAGGTTTTCCTTGGTTTGTTGTTGCTCCTTTTGGAAGATACATTCATTTGCCTAAGATCACTAGTTGTATGTTATTGTCTTCTTGAGCCACCATGATTGTTGCTAACCTTGCCTTTCTTGAATATTTGTTACTTATTCGATTGCAAAACGAAAAATCTTCTAGGTCACCAAAGTCTTATTTATCTCAAGCTAGTCTTTCATGATTTCATTTCTGCTAGGTCGAGTGAAAACATTTTTAGTCTGATTATAACTAAGAGAAATCATTACAAAGACACTCATGGGTATCTTAATTAGGATTTATAATTAGAACTTTGATTTTATTTTAATTTTTTATACTTTTTAGGGTTTTATAAGTTGCCTTATTTTGAGATTTGTTTGTTATATCAAAATTGTAGTTTTTTGAATTTGTAATCAACGAAATTTTGTTTGCCAAAGAGACATTGATCATGCTTAGAAATTGCGTTCTTAATGAAATTGTTTTCTGGTAGAAAAGGAATTTTATTTGAGGTTTTAGGAAACTTGTATTTTTGAGTTCAAAATTCCTTCAACTTTCTCCTAAATAGAATTCATCGAAACAAAAGAGTTTCATTTTTCATATTGATGCATTTAGAGTATTTTGAGTCATGTCACAATATCATCAAGAACAGACGAATCAACGCAACACTTAATTAAATCAATATAGATATTTTTTACTCCTTTGTGTTAATAACAGCCAAATCAATACATTGTTTAATAAAATCAATCTAGATATTTTTTACATTTTCTAGGCCCTCATTCCACCAATTTAGCTTAGGCTAGTGCTTTGGAATAGGTTGTAATAAATGTTCCAAAGCAGTTAAAACAAACAAGTAGCATCTTGTGGTAGGGAAATCCAATTGTTGCATTTATACTCTAGGAAGCTCTTCTTAAAAGAGTCAAGCATGAGGTCATGTTGGACCCAGTGAGGTAATTGTACATACTTCATTGGTGAATATAAAAGACATGCATGTAATAAAAACGGTAAACCTCGGATTAACCATTGTCGAGGAGCCTGGGGTCACTTGTTAGAAAACCTTGTATTTACCATGTCAAGGAGCTTTCAAGGGGATTGAGCTTGATACTCTTCCCTTGCATGTATATCAGATCATACACTGTTCCCCTAGGTGAAATTGTCTAAGTTGGTGACCTTAGTGGCCATAATATTTAGGATTTTTCCCAAGGTGACGATGGAGTGAAGGTCCCACTATACCTGGAGCAGACGTTGACTAGACTCAATTGGAATTTCTGGAGGGTACTCTTCACTTCGAGATGCCATAGTGGAGTTACTTGCATTGGACTGTTTCATTAAGCAGGTTGTCAGGGTAACTGTTCCAACTGCCATTTTTCCACACTAATTTCCGCGACGTTGGATTTCATCACCAACTAGTGCTTTTTTTGTGGAAACATAATGTTTGTGTGTGGTTTGTCTCTTAGAATTTGTAGGTTTGTGTTCATTTGCTTGATTTTTTTAGCGAACTTAGGTGTATTCTTTTGAAATTTTTGATTTCGTGCGTTGAAATATTAACGGTGGCTGAATTACTGAGACATTCATGTAGAATGTAGGAGAAATCCCCTGAGTATACACCTAGTCAATTGGAAAAAATTAAAATTGAAAGATTTCAACAATCAAGAACCAGGTTTACTGAACAAGTAGAAACATCCATTGTAATACATCCTGATTTCAAAGTTAATCACCCTCATATAATTGAAAAATATCAAGAACAACGAGAAATTTCCGAAAATAATTACAATTTAATATGTTACTGGTGAATTGTCAGATACCCAATTCACTGAACTCGAAATATCCAAGCCTGAATCTGAATCTACTTCATCTGAGTCACCTTCGGATTTCATAGCCATGACTCCTGGTTGTCCTCGTTCACCTCGAGTGAAAATTCTTACTAAGAATCTTCCCTAACCTACTTAGCATTGAAGATATTTATGACCTGGAAGAAGAGATAAAAATTCCTTCACGTCAAGGACATTTAGATATAAGGTTTAGAGAACAAATTTACCCTTTCGTTCCTTTTAGACTGGATCCTTGGTATCATCAAATTACCGAATTTCTGCATAATCATTCACCATGCCGCATACCTTTTTACTCTATACCCAGAGGTAGTTACATGGATTCACCAAGCATGTCTACTGAGTCATTTATGTTTTCTTCATCACCATAAATGTTTTTGTATGACAATCCATCTGTTCCTATTAGGTACTAGTCGCTCTCTGGCACTTTCTCAGGAGCATCTCCATCTCAAACTCCTGTGGTTGTTGTTATTTGCAGAAACCAGATTATCGACAGTATCATAAAACAAGTGTCGATGTTTCGAATCCCAACGGGGATCCATCTTAAGGACAAGAATGGGGATCCATTCTTGTCCTGAAGATGGATCCCCGTTGGGATTCGAAACTTCGACACTTGTTTTATGATACTGTGGATAATCTGGTTTCTGCAAATAACATCTCCATCTTATGAAACTTTCACAAAATGAACTGGTCTATATGAATATACCTCCGAACCTTTGACAACAAAGCATGTTTATATGTTTCTGGAAATATTCCTCAAGCTAGCTCTCAAGGTGGCTATATAACGCCTAGGGAGCAGCAGCCTTTTCAAGGGAAACAACCTCTTCAAGGGCAGCTACCTTTCCAAGGGCAACAGCCTCTCCAAGGGCAGCAACCTATTCAAGGACAACTACCTTTCCAAGGGCAACAACCTTATCGAGAGCAGCCATCCATTCAAGGAGGACAACAGTTTTCTATAACTTATCCCCTAGTTGTAGGACTAAATATTCCTTGTAATTATCAAAATTATGTTCTAATGCCTCAAACTGGTTATGGTCAACATTATGCATCACAACCTCTGATAGGAGCTCCTTACCAAGGAGTTAATACTGTATGTAATCCCTTGTTGAATCAACAATTTTTGCAACCTACTTTACAAGTACCTTATAATCAAATCGCTCAATCAATTGGACAATTTGGTTTTACCCATGTCCAACAACCTATTCAGAGTGCAATTCAAGTTACTTCATAGGTATCTATGCTGAGTAGTCAACAAGCTATTCCGAGTACTCCAAGTACTCCTATCAAATCTGCTGCACAAATTTCTGTTCAAAAAACGAGTACACCTATTCCTGGAGTTTCTAAAATCCTAGTTGTTACCACTCTTCAAATGACAACACCAACTGTTACACAAGAAATACCTTAGATTAATACTCATCAAACTAGACCTACAGTTCAGTCTATTCCTAAAAAATCTGTAGGACAACCTGGTGCAACTATGGTTCAAACAAGTGTACCTTTTACAGGTCAAACCTTTCAAGGTCAGTTTGTTTAGATTCAACCATTTCAAGGGAAATTTCAATATGGAAAATGGGAAAAAAATCTAGTTTACCAAAGCCAACCATACCCTGGTTATACATATCAAATACCAGCTCAACCTTAGTTCGGTATAGCTAACCCTGGATACCCTGGAGGTATTCCAATCCCAACTGCTCAGGCTATTCTAGGTACTGGTATTGTTCCTCAAGGTTATTATTTTTCACATCAAGACCCTAACCAACGTTTACCCTTCATTGAAACTTTAGATTTACCAGAATTGTCTCGGCTAAAAAATGATCTAATTTATTATCTTCCATTTTAGCTGGCAATGCCCACTAAGTTTCCCAGTGATATTCCAAAGTTTTAACGAAAATCAAGAGAAGGCCCCTCAAATCACATGATGACTTATCATGTGTGGTGTGCATCCAACTCCTTAATCGATGATTCCATTCGTTTGAGACTTTTTCAGAGAAATTTGATCGGATTAGCTGCAAAGTGGTACATTGAGTTACCACGTGGCTCTTTCAATAATTTCAACGCCTTAGTAACAACCTTCCTATATCATTTTCAATTGCTAGTCTATTATGACAATGGCACAAAACTTTTGACTTCATTAAAACAGAGTACATCTACTTACATTTCAAATCACATACACGAATGGCAACATAGATGAAGTTTAGTAAAAGTTTTCATTCTGAATCAAATTTTAGTAGAATGGTTCATTAAATCATTTCTTCCTAATATTACTGAAGATGTAGCTAAGGGAGGCATTTTAACAGAAGAGAAGGTCATAGCTCAAGCACATTACCTGGACCTCGTTTACAAACAGTTTGGTACTATGTATGAAAAACTTCTTGATTTAACATGCCCAGGCTAACTTAATGCAACTCCTTCTGGTTATCATTCTACAGACGGTGTAATTGGTAAAGTTAATGTGACAAAGAGTAAGAAGAAAGCATAAAAAACTACTTCTCCAATCATAAATCTACCAGATTCACCTAAAGGAGACTCTTCCCTAGAAACTTTTTCCGAGATTCATGTCATAGACTCATCTACAAACAAATATAAAACATCTGGCTATAAGAAGAAGGGAAAGGGTAAAAATAAACAAAACACTTCTCCCAAAGAGAAAGCTGAAAAAACCAAACCATTAGACAAAAAACAGAAACCTCGCTATCCTTGTATTATTTGTGATGAGGATCACTACACCAAAGAATGGCCACATCGGGCCGAGGTATCCAAATTTGTCAAAGGTTCGCCCACACCTTCTATCTTGAATGACCCTTTTCCATCTCAAGATAGAAAAATGGTTGAATCTTCTTCCAATTCATTGGTGGATATCCTGATGATGTCCCAAGTCATGGTTGCGACACGATCTCAAGAATATGGATCTAAGAGTCCTGTAACTAGTAAAGAAATTGAATCATACAGTCAACCACCAATATCAACTCCTTCGGTTCCGAACCATTGCAAATCTAGAAACCTAATCTTGATTTAGTAATCAATCCACATGCGAGAGCCACTTAGAATTAAAATATTATTGAAGATTTGGTCATATCTCCTTCAGCAATGTTGGCCCTCAAAGTACTGCAATCTTGTCTACCTCAGAGGAAATTACTATTATCAACTAGAGGAGCGATTGATCCTCAAGACTCAAATCTTATTGTCTTTGATCTTGAAAACTTTGTACCTAGACTTTCACATCAAATGGCTTTTCAAATTCCGGTATTAGTCAAATCAAGGGGAATTTTTCACACAATAATTAATGAGGGAGAATCTACATGCATTATGTCCTTAGCTTGTTGGAAAAATCTTTTTTCTCTGACAATCAACCAGTCATTGACAATTCTTAAATCCTTTGATGGAAGAGGTTTTCACCCATTCAAAATACTCCAAGATATTCCTATAGAATTTGAAGGAAAAACCGTAACACTCGAGGTGGAATGTTGATGCCCTTCTTTATTACAATATTCTAATGGGTCGAAGTTGGTCTTATGCTATGACCGCTATGGTTTCACCAATGTTTTGGATGATAATGTTTCCTCATAAAGGAAATATTGTTAAAATCGATAAGTTGTCTTACTTCGATTTAGACCCTACTTCTACAGATAGTATCCAGCATGTTGGAAAAACGGTTATCCCTTACAAAGATGTTGGAGTAGGACTAGTCAAGGATGTCGCTCTCATGGGAAATTTCGATATACCTTCTCCCAACGTATCGCGACTATTTCCAATATAGATATAATTACATTAAGCACAATGCCATTTGATGACACATGGAATGTGCCTTTAGAATTAGAATTGGACTCCTATGGTGGCAAGATTCCTTTAAGTCCTTTTGAATTGACATATTTCGCAGTACAACAATTTTCTGACACTCCATCAACTTCTACTCATAAAATGAATGTGATCAGTGAAGAATATTCTCCTTTATCAAGCTCAACTTTGACATCACTTTCATATCCTTTTCAGCAAGTGTTTTCAACTAATGAAAATATCCGAGAAATATTTTCATCAGACGAATTACCATGGGACGATATCCATCATCAATCTTCTTCTCTACCTAACCTTGATAAAATCGAGAATTATTTTTCATCCATATTTTCAACTGATTATGTCAAGGAACCTCAAAATCCTATGTCAATTCTTCATTCATATTTTGAGAAAATCAGGCCCTCCACAACTCAACCGGCCATAGCCCCTTTCAGCTAGGCTTGGGATTCTAGCCACTATGTCCCATTGACATAGCCATGCCATTTGCAGCTACTCATGTTGATTTAACTCATGTCCAATATAAAGCTGACAAGGAAAATAACATCATTGATCACATTCAACACATCCGCCACCAGGTTCATGAAATATTAGACCAATCCAATGCTAAGTACAAGCAGTAACATGATCAACAACGGGTGCCACACAACCTCCAAGTGGGCGAAAAAGTGTGGCTAGATTTGCAAAAGGAGTGCCCCGTTGGACCCCACCACAAGCTTCGCCTGCTCGGATATGGGACATACACCATCACCAAGGCTATAGGGGAAAATTCATTCGATCTTAGTATTCCACCATTCCTTGGTCTGCACCCAATTTTCAATGTGGACCACCCTTGGCCCTACTTTCCACCTCTACTGAACACATCTGACATGGCAGAACAACTCACACCAACAGAGTTAAACCCAAACTGCATGGAACAAGCCACAACTGATCAGATCATGGACACAAAAATAAAGAACACTCGTCATCAGAGGATCCAACTATATCGAGTTGTCAAACTTGGCCAACTCTTTCACTAGGGCAAGTGGCTCACCAAGGACCAAGTTCAGCAAAAGTTTCCTCATCTCATGGAGGAAATCAATGCAATGGGAACCATTGATTCCTAAGGGGGGAGGAATGATCCAGGTGGATATTGGTGGCCACCCACCTATTCCACTTGGACCCCCGCCATTGTTTCTTTCATTTTTTCAGTTTCCTTAATTGTAGCACAATCTACTATTTTTGGCAATTTTTCGGGTCTTAAACTTCCAGAGCCGTTTTAAGGCCCTAAACGACGTTTTTTGGGAAACTACCTACAGGTATATATTGGTTGAGGACATGATATTTTTTATTAGTAGTTGTATTCCTAGGATATATCTTTCTAATGAGGTATCATGTGCGTCAAACAAAGATCATATGCCAAAGTTATAACCCCGAGAAATTGATGTACCAGTTTACCCCAACGGGGCCCATAGTTTGGCGTTTCTTCTCCTAGGGTTAGTTTTTTGGATGTTTATGATTTTCCATTGTTTATCAATAATAAATATTCCTTCAATTCTCATTGTAACATAGTTCAGAGGCCTGTAGCTGCCACATATCTTCTCAGAGATAAGCTACCAATGCCCTAGCTAGTTTATTTCCATTCTGTCTATAAGCATATTTCATTTGTATGATATTAATGAAATGAAGTCTTATTTCTACGACATCTCTATATTTATGAATATTTCTATATTTTATTGTGTTCCTACATAAGTTCGGTGTTGGCCGGATAAATCGATCTTGCGGACAAGATCGATCTCCCTAGTGTCAGAAGACAATCTAGCAACAAACGAACAACTAAGTTTATCTTTCTCAAAATATATTCGTTTTATAAGTAAATGATATAAAGGTGTCGATCCTACCTTATATCCAAACGCTTATTTGCAACCGTATTTCTTCCGTCGCATCAGTCGTTCTTCCGTCGCAACAATAGTTCTTCCGTCGCTTGAAAGTGCCATCTTTAAAGACCTGTAATCACAAACAAGCAAATATTAAATAGCACCTGTATAACAAATAATTATAAAACATACCTATCATAGTGATCAAGGAATCTATGAAATAAACGATCAAATGATATCTTATTGAAATAAACAATCGAACTACAATTTATTGAGAAAAACAAACTTGATTGTATTAACTTTGAAATAATAGAAGAACCTTAAAACCTTAGCCTTGATGTTGAATAGGCCTTCCCAGAGTCCGAAGCAGGAGTTTCCTCTACTTTTATAAGCCTTGCACTCTTTCTCCAGGAGCACATAGAGGTATGTGATCTTTCCTCACAAAAGCTTAGCAAAAAGGAGTCTAAATCTCAACAGTTCTTCACCTCAATCACACACTAAAGCTTGAACTCCCCTTGAGGCTACCCAATGCCTCTTTTTATAGTGCATATGAGGAGGTTAGGGTTCCACCTATGAAGGGATAGAATCCTCCTTCAAAGAGATAGGCTCCTCACATCAAGGGGTTAGCTCCTTAAGGTGTGGGATGTATGAACCTTACAAGAGCGCACTCACCCCCAAAAAATCTCATCCAGAAGCTTCTAGAATTCACCAAAAATCAGCTTTTTCACTTTACTTTCTCACCCTTTTGACTTTGACAGGGGTACACAAGCATTACACGGAGAAACTACGTTCTAGAACATAGGTAAGATTCACATTACCTGCATACGTAGGGTTTTGGAGTTTTTTAGGGTTTTTCTCCTATTTTTAGGGCTTGACATGAGGAGTAGAGGTTGTAAGACTTGCAGAGAAGGTAAGTATGAGTGACAATGAGCTCATATAGTCAGTAGAATGTCAAGGTGACAATTTTTAGTGCAACATTCGGATCAATCATTTTTGGTGCGAAGGTGGTCAAGGTAAAAATAACAAGGAAGAGCTCATTGCATTGTGGGTTGTTCTCATAGTGGAAAAATGGTTGAGGTTGGAAAGAATTCAAGATTTTGGTGACACTAAAGCCATCATAGAGTGGGTGAGGCACAATACAAATTTCAACCCACCCATCCTTAAGAACTGGATGAGAAGAATACAAAATTTGGTAAGTAGATTCCAACAAGCACAATTTTCTCACATATATAGGGAACACAACTGGATTGTTGATCTTCTATCTAAGTGAGGGGTTGCTAAGAAAACATGTAAGTTCCTTTTTACAGCTTATGAACAGGGGATAATGGTTAATTTTGGAAGCAAAAACTTTTGAGATTCAACAAGATGATGAGCTTAGTGAAAAGTAAGCACCTTCACTAAGTGGGACTCGCGGGCTATTTTTAGGTGTATGTCTATTTTTAGACGTGGTGAGCATATTCTATAAGTTGCAGGATGTTATTTGTAGATAGTTGGTCAAATGTGGAAAATGGACGAAATTAAATTTTTAGAATATTGGGCGAAGTCTATTTATAGATTTTCGATCTAAAAATAGGTGCATGTCAATTATTATTAACTCTTAATAACAATCCGACAATAAACATAAAATTATTCTCTTGGAGAACTTTATTTTAGTATACAGATTTGGAAAATCAGTGGGCTGAAGGAATTACGCAATTCCTAGGGTTTATTGGTGGCTCATGCATGAGGACTCAGTTAGAACTGAAGTGGAAAAGTTATGACAGAGTTGGAAGAGTATTTTATGGATTTGTTATTTAGTTTGACTCAGTTAAGTGAGTTAAACTCAGTTGAGATAGTTGTATCTAGTGTAATTGAAAGATACACTAATGATAATTTAGTGAATTAATTATTTAATTAATTCACAACTAATAACTCACTAACAACTGAACAGAAACAACAGTTAACTACAGTGCATGTCAGTTCCAGTGGAGACCCAGTGGAGAGATAGGTGAAAGGGTAAGATGGACTATCAGTGATGCATTCAATGCATCTGACACGCATTGGAGTTTCCAATGAGGATCGCACAGTCAAGGCAAGGCCAATTCGAATTCATTCAAGGGTCTTCTTCAGCAGGGATCGCGCAGTGGAGGCAAGCTATCAGGAGGCAAGAAATTGGTGCATGGAGATGCAAATTTTGTTGAACACTTAGTTAAACTGAGAGGGGGGGTGAATCAGTTTAACACATTCATGGGCTTTTAAAACTTTTCCATTAAAACTTATTTACACCTTCATTTCATGTTCAACTTAATATGTGAGTAATCTTAGGATGTGAGCAGCAAGTATTAAGATAATGTGACAACAGACTTAATATGAGAGCATCAAGTATTAAGCAGATTAGATAAACCATATCAACACATAAACATCATGCACATAGACAACATATATAAGTGGAAACCCATAATGGAGAAAAACACATCTTATTATTGTTGTGATGCAAAGGAAGCTCCAACTCCCTCTCACCACTGATTTTCTATAGGCACCAACCCACAGGAGGATCCTACCTCAATTCTGCAAGCTACAACTTGCAAGGAAGCTCCAACTCCCATCAATTTTCTGCAGGCACCAACCTACAGGAGGCTCCTACCTTAGTCAGCTACAACTGACATTTATCAAGCTACAACTTGATGTGGAAGCACCAACTCCCATCTATTTTCTGCAAGCTACAACCTACAGGATGCTCCTACCTTAGTCAACTACAACTGAAATTTATCAAGCTACAACTTGATGTGGAAGCACCAACTCCCATATATGTTCTGCAGGCTACAACCTACAGGAGGCTCCTACCTCAGTCAGCTACAACTGACAACTATCAAGCTACAACTTGATAGGGAAGCTCCAACTTCCTTACTCTTTCAAAAGAAAACACTTGCTGATTTATATCGGATATCAACTCTGTTATGTTCCTTCTTTTCTGATGTCCATCAGTCCTCATATCTCCCCTGTATCATCTCTGCAACTTCTTAGATTCTCTATCAACTCCTCCTTCTTCTCTGTCTCACTGCTTCATTTCTGCGTTCTCTAACCTCTCTAACCTCTCTCTGCATATCAATGTGATATCATTTATAGAGTTCTCCTTATGACTGTTTGTATTCCTCAGGGAATTCAAAGTGTACATCCATGACTCTTTGACTTCTGCCTTCTCATTCCTTTGTCCAACTCATTCGGAAAAAATATAACAATATGTATACATTTCAGTTTTACAGTGGAGTTTTGTTTTCCTACCGGAGACTTTCCAATGCATCACAAACAATATAAAATCAATTAAAACATTTACATTCAAAATCTCAGTTACATACATCAATTTCATTCAGCCCTTTTTCTGGCCCTTGGCTTGTTGGTTTTGTCTTTTTCTGCTGTTGTCATGTAACTGTCCTGCATACCTCTGTTTACTACAACTTTGTGCACCTGCGCATGTACACTTTTCAAACCCACATTTTCATTCCTGTGCATATTCACTTGTTCACTTCAATTGTGTATCTGTTGCACATATACCACTGCTTTACAAGTTTGGCTCCCAAATAGCTCTCAAAGTCTCATGCATATAAAAATAAATTTCTGGTTAATCATCCAAAAGGGTCCTCAATCTCTCCAATCTAGGCAATCCCTATTCATTACGGAAATTATTTTATAAATAATTTCACTGTGAGTTATATATCCATACAACGAATTTCATAACCTGAAGCTTTCTATCTTTTCATCTTCAAACCTATGGTTAAAACATAATCAAACCCACTTCATAAGTCATCAAATGAATATTTCAACTTTGAAATACAGCTCAATAAATCATAATCCTAAAGCTTATCTTTCGCATTTAACAATAATACGCCCAACATACAAATTCTATAAGCGGAAGCTTTGATTTTCACCCAGGTCTATGGTTATGAAACCATATTTTAAAAACCATCGGAAGGTCTTCAATTTAATGCTTGAATGAACTTTATCATAAAGCCCATTACATAATATGGCCCTGGTTCTCTCTTTTATAACGCGCTCGGTTCTAGATTTCCCTTTAGAGGCATTTAACTATATATTGAACCCTCACTCTATGAATGCATCCATGAATATCTCAACTTTGTAATAAAACTCAATGTATTTGGGCCCACAACTTTAGTCATTTGTCATATGTATAAGGTTCTTTTCCAAGGTTCACAAAACACTTCTTTGTATATTGAAATGTTCGACTAGTAATAAAAAACTTTATATGATGACCCACGACTTCATAACCTTATAAGTGAAACTCCTTTCAATCTTCATAGTATTCCATTCCACGTTAAAACTCCAAATGCCCACAACACTTGATAACATGCTTTAATTAAACCCCACAAATAGTTCTTGGACACACTCATATGCTTTGAATCGATAGTCGAACTTCATGTTTAAACTATTACATAAGGGTCCACGGCATATCAACAAACATATGCTCACGGCTTTACTTAATTAAATACATTACCAATGGAGATTGATTGGGTTTTAACATAACCTTCACACTATTCAATGACCGACCCATTCGACATTAACACTCAACTCTCGATATAATATTTGTTCGGGCCCACCTAAATAATTATTAACCAAACTCAGAACCGGCCTTACCTAACCTTCAGACATCGCGCATCTGTGGCCACCGTAGATCTTCCAACGTTCACGATCGGACAAACATAACGCATATCACATTTTTTTTGGCCTCCGAAGTATAACGCTCAAAAACACGCGATCTGGGCGGTTTTCCAATATAACCCCTGGATGTGTGTCAACCAATGACCCTAATCGCGCTTTTTAGACAAAATTTTATTACCACTTTTACACAGCGCGAGACCATTGGTTTTTTCCTCTGAAACTTGCCTTCACTATTGCTTTGTAAGGTTCCGCTCCTTTTTGGCTCAAGTTTTTGTTCAACGCTTCAACATTTTATTGTAATTAACTCCGCCTTTGACTGTACACTGAACCACTCCAATTCACAACTCTACTCTAGTATTACTTATGGTCCAAACCATTCATGAAGTCACCTTTCTATTTTGTTTTATTCTTGGCTCACCTTATCACTCCACCATTCGATCGCCCATTGAGCCCATTCGTCAATACTCCATACGATATTTTCAATTTGATATCTCAAAGAGCTATCCCCAAACCTCACGGCTTTTATGAATTCCTTAATCTCAGATTCCCGCCATTACATAATAAAGGCAATTCAAACCCACATTTTGTTCAAACAATTTGATTCAAACTTTCTCCGGCGATTCTGTGAAACATTGTCCCTTTAATTCTTAGTTAGAGACTGCCCAAATCTTTAATATGTTGTGCTCCTTTGGCTCTTCAATCCAATGACTCATCGTGATCCTTGATTCACAATTTTGGTTTTCGAACTGTGCCTTCACTCATTATTAGTTTCTTCGACCACTTCATGGTTTCCTTGCCATTAAGCAATGCTCCAACTCATCCCCAAGAAATTCAATTACCTTCATTTGGTACTGATTTGAACTCGTTGTTCGACCATAATACTGTCCATCAACCCAAATGCGTCATAGTTATTTTTAAAAACTCAGTCACCCTTACAGTAAGCCAAATTCAGATTTAAAACATCACAGCGTCCAATTAACTCAGCCTTCGGCCTCTAATTAAACACAATTAATTATAGATCGACCTTCCCTTCACAGTTACACACAACAAAGTGTAAAACCTTTTTCCTACACACTGTATATGAGAACAACGTTTCACATAATAGCATCGATCTATTTATTATTGAGATTGAATTATACCATTCACACAGTCCTGTAATCTCAATTTAAAACCATAGTCGCACATAATAAATCAATCCTGTGACCCCAGAGTATAATTTAAATTTCAACTAATTTTATACAATTACTTAGTGGGATTTGAAGCTCATCCAGATAGAAATTAAATCAAATAATACTCATGTGATATTTACAAATGAATTCACTTACAAACTTATAGTCCTCGGCCAAATCTTCAAATTAAATGGCCTTCTACCTCACTACTCTGCCTTTCCAAATCTGCAGCCCTTTTTCTGCCTCTGCTCCTTGTCTGTCTCCTTTGCCTTATTGTTGGTTCAGGTGCTACACATTTGTCATCTCCTTTTCCATCAATGACAATATTTCCAATATTCTCCCCCTTTGTCATTGATGGCAACACATCCACCAATAATCCAATGCTTCCTCCAAGTCTTCCTCTACCTATCTTATTTTGCTTGCTTTTCCTCCCCCTTTGACATCAATGGAAAAGGGTTGCACATTTCCTAGTGTGCTTTCTATATCTTCATTTTCTCTCTTTGAGATGTGTTTAGGCCTTCTTCTTTTGACTTTGTACCCTGCTGCTCCAGACTGGTGTACAAGAGTTGTTAAGAGAACACTTTTCAGGATTATTGAACTTGAATATACACAGGAAGTGGATACAATCCCAAAGCAAAGACTCCTTTCACTTGTATAAAGCTGAAAGTGAAGATAATGACACTTCATAGAACACATTGTACCAGCCTTATCTAATCAGAGATGCATCATTGGACCAAAGCTGAAATACTGAGAATGCTTTAAATATACTTCCGTCTCTAGTATGATATTTCATCAGAAATCCATATCAATTGAGGAAGATTGTAGATGGAATATGTCCTCTTCTAAAATACACATCTACAGTACACATCTGTTCAATTGTGATGATGCCAATATATCTTTTATTGCTGTGGTTCACCTTTCCTTCCTATTGGTGTTGATATGAGCTAGGATGCTGATAATGATATTACACTTAATATCTGCAGGTCCTTGTTACTGATGTGATCAATGAATCAAGTCAGAGTTTACAACTTATTGTGAGATTAGATGATATCTTTCAATCTAAGATACCAAATGACTTTACTGCTTGTACGGTGTACTTTCAAAACAAACCCTTCAATTTAATGGTCGGTCTCACTTATCAACCATGCAATTTTCTTTATGACATAAGGGGGTATGTATGTCAGTGATCAACCTCTTTACAATGGTGAAATACAAGTAATTCCTTTTTGCTGGAGTATGCTTGAGATGAATCAATAACAGAATTTTGAGCTTCAACTTTTAGATTAACACAACTATTCTGTCATGATGATTTTCAACAAAAACATATTCAAGATGTTTGATTGATATCTCAACAAACAGACTTCACATGGCATTATGAATGATTTCAATAGAGATACCTAATATATATATGTATTGTCTTCAGGAAGGCATGCAATTATATATAGAAAATGATATTGCTTCAATGCTCAATATACTACTTCAAGTATAAACAAGATATTGATCCTTTTGCCTTTTCATTGACCCTTTTATGCTTGGTGTACTCTTGCCATAATCCTTTGATCCTAAGGACCTGTACCATACCACTGCTCCACTGATAACACTCGATATTCTACTGATAGGCATGCTGCTTGTACCAAATACCCATTGATACTACTTTCACTTCAACTCACACGTGAACCCATAGTTAAGACAACCTTCATAATTTCTATTATTGAGCTCTCCACTGTTCTCAACAACAATCATTAATATACAGAATCTGATCTTGGCATCATTGACCTTTTGCTTAGTCTGTAATTTTAGTTTAAAAGGAATTTCACTTCATTTCCTTTTCTATGACTACTCCAGAATCATTGATGCTTTATAAATCAATTCAACAGTTCTAATATAAAGATCTTTGGGAAGGCATCTTCAATTTATTTTCTATGAATCTTCAAGGGCTGATTACTCAAATATTTATTACTCACTTAACTGCATTCCTCCAAGGGGAATTTTCATAGATGAAAGATGTAATGATATAATGATGATAGGCACTTTTCTTACTCATCCTTCTTAATGTGATTCATTGTTAATTCTAGCAGTATGATGCACAATGTGATCATCACTTAATGTGTTGATGTCTTCTTAGCTTTCATGTTCATGGCTGAAGTTCTCTCTACTACCATGGTTGCTTGTTGCCTTCCCTTCTTCCATCAATCTGTCAGCTATTAAATACTTCAAATAATCTTCTTCCTCTATAGTTCTCTGTTAGAGGAATTTTCTTTTCCCTTCCTGATCTTATAGCTATTCTCATACTAAGGAGCTCTTCTCAAACTGCTTTCATGGGGTCCATTTATGAACTTCTCTCCCCCTGGGATGTTGCTTCATATTTGTCACTGATTAGATATTTGCATTGCTTCCTAGAGCAGCTCCCCCTGAGACTATGATGGATTCATTATGTGATTGAGGTAACAGGCTCCCCCTTTCTCTTTTCCTTCCATACTTTATTGGGGTTCTTCATAATTTCTGCACTTCTATTTGATTCATAGTTTTGTTTGATTTGATTAGACTCTATCATCTGTCTAGAGCTCTTTAATGTATATGGCAGTTTACAGTCCTTTGCTTTGTGATCAAGCTTGAGGCATACATAACAGCTTACTTTGCCAAGGTATGTTTGAGCTGATGTATAATATTTTATTCCCCTTTTTTAATACAATTTACAATCAACAAGTTTATGTCCAAAATTATTGCATGCATAACAGTAGCCATGGAAGTGATTTGTGTACCTGGTGAAAGATTTTCTTTTCCATTTTCTTGCTTGAGGCAGTCTTCTCATTTGCTGCATATTTTTCTGGTTGAATTTGAAAGGCCTTATCTTACATTGTGCTGCAATATGTCTTGGTTTATGACAAGAAAGACATGTGATATTTTTCATAGGAGGAAAGAACCTCCTTTGACATCTTCCAAATTTATTCACTTCATAATCAAGAGTGTATGAGCATTTTTCAGTTGACTGTTTCATCCTTTCATTATCTGTCCTTTCATGTTGCTGTTTGTTTTTGTTTGTTTCTTCACAAATCTTGTTGTTGTTTTTTGCTCCTGCAGGAATCTTCTAAGCTGCTTCATTATCCTTCACAGCTTTTACAAAGATGATATTCCTGTTATCTTCTACCTTGGACTTACTGGTTTCTCCTTCATATCCTATCCCAGCCTTTATGAGATGTGACCTTTGAACATTTCGGATTTTGTCCAACTGTCCAGAGCTTTTCATTTGAGGAGTATTCATTAATAATTCTCTTTGGGATTTTTCTAATTTCTTTCTTAGGCACACTACTTCTTCTTCCAATTTTTCACATTCCGGACTTTTCTCTCTCATTTGTTGTAGCAGAGTGTCTTCTACTTTCTTTGCTTCTTAAAGCTGTGTCTTTAGGCCAAAAATTTCTTTCTTATCTTCATATTCTTTCTCATCACATATTTTCACCAGTGTCTTAAGGTCTTTGTTTTCATTCTTCAATCTTTCTATTTCATTCAAGGATGTGTCAATGTTGGCTTTTTCCTCAGCTGCAATTTGTTCATGGTTCTTACTTCCATTCACACTAGCAGGGACTTCACCTAATGGAACATTTTCCTTTTGACATGAGTTTTTCTTCTTCTTAATTCTCTTCTCCTTCATAACAATGCAGCCACTAGTGTCTACTTCATGCATGAAATGAAATCTATCCTAGATTTATTTTGCAGAGGTTAAATCCATTATTAACTCAAGATCCTTGTTATGTAGACTGTTGTATATTGCACATTTTTCCTTGGAATTCCTATGTTGTTCTTTCACCGAGGGAGAGTCTTTGCAGTAACCATCACATACAAGTTTCCATACCTCAGGTTCATTAGCCATTAATTCTGTTTTAACCTTATCTCTCCATCCAGGAAAGTTTGTAGTATTTAGCACAGGTACATTTTGATAGTCCATGACTCAACCAGATCTCCTTCAAGCTATTAGGCCTAAATCAAAGGAACCGGCTCTAATACCAATTGTTGAACCCTTAGTTAAACTGAGAGGCGGGGGTGAATCAGTTTAATGCATTCATGGACTTTTAAAACTTTTCCATTAAAACTTATTTACACCTTCATTTCATGTTCAACTTAATATGTGAGTAATCTTAGAATGTGAGCAGCAAGTATTAAGATAATGTGACAGCAAACTTAATATGAGAGCAGCAAGTATTAAGCAAATTAGATAAACCATATCAACACATAAACATCATGCACATAGACAAAAGATATAAGTGGAAACCCATAAGGGAGAAAACCACATCTTATTATTGTTGTGATGCAAATGCAAGCTCCAACTCCCTCTCACCACTGATTTTATGTAGGCACCAATCCACAGGAGGCTCCTACCTCAATTCTGCAAGCTACAACTTGCAAGGAAGCTCCAAATCCCATCAATTTTCTGCAAGCACCAAACTACAGGAGGCTCTTACCTCAGTCAACTACAACTGACATTTATCAAGCTACAACTTGATGTGGAAGCACCAACTCCCATATAGTTTCTACAGGCTACAACCTACAGGAGGCTCCTACCTTAGTCAGCTACAACCGACATTTATCAAGCTACAAATTGATGTGGAAGCACCAACTCCCATATATTTTCTGCAGGCTATAACCTACAGGAGGATCCTACCTCAGTCAGCTACAACTGACAACTATCAAGCTACAACTTGATAGGGAAGCTCCAACTTCCTTACTCTTTCAAAAGAAAAAACTTGCTGATTTACCTTGGATATTAGCTCTTTTTTGTTCCTTCTTTTCTGCTGTCCATCAGTCCTCATATCTGCCCTATATCATCTCTTCAACTTCTCAAATTCTCTATCAACTCCTCCTTCTTCTCTGTCTCACTACTTCATTTCTGCGTTCTCTAACCTCTCTAACCTCTCTCTGCATATCAATGTGATATCATTTATAGAGTTCTCCTTATGACTGTTTGTATTCCTCAAGGAATTCAAAGTGTACATCCATGACTCTTTGACTTCTGCCTTCTCATTCCTTTGTCCAACTCATTCGGAAAAAATATAACAATATGTATACATTTCAGTTTTACAGTGGAGTTTTGTTTTCCTTCTGGAGACTTGCCAGTGCATCACAAACAATATAAAATCAATTAAAACATTTACATTCACAATTTCATTTACATACATCAATTTCACTCAGCCCTTTTTCTTGCCCTTAGCTTACTAGTTTTGTCTTTTTCTGCTACTGTCATGTAACTATCCTACATACCTCTATTTATTGCAACTCTGTGCACCTACACATGCACACTTGTCAAACCCACATTTTCATTCCTGTGCATATTCACTTGTTCACTGCAATTGTGTATCTGCTGCATATATACAACTGCTTTACAAGTTTGGCTCCTAAATAGCTCTCAAAGTCTCATGCATATAAAAATACATTTCTGGTTAATCATCCAAAAGGGTCCTCAATCTCTCCAATCTGGACAATCTTTGTTCATTGTGGAAGTTCTTTTATAAATCATTTCACTGTGAGTTATACAGCCATACAACCAATTTCATAACCGGAAGCTTTCTCTCTTTTCATCTTCAAACTTGTGGTTAAACCATAATCAAACCCACTTCATAAGTCATCAAATGAATATTTCAACTTTGAAATACAGCTCAATAAATCATAAGCCCAAAGCTTATCTTTCGCATTTAACAATAATACGCCCAGCATACAAATTCTATAAGCGGAACCTTTGATTTTCACCCAAGTCTATGGTTATGAAACCATATTTTAAAAACCATCGGAAGGTATTCAATTTAATGTTTGAATGAACTTTATCATAAATCCCATTACATAATATGGCCCTGGTTCTCTCTTTTATAATGTGCTCGGAGCTAGATTTCCCTTTAGATGCGTTTAACTATATATTGAACCCTCGCTCTATGAATGCATCCATGAATATCTCAACTTTGTAATAAAACTCAATGTATTCAGGCCCACAACTTTTGTCATTTTTCATATGTATAAGGTTATTTTCCAAGGTTCACGAAACACTTCTTTGTATATTGAAATGTTCGACTAGTAATAAAAAACTTTATATGATGACCCATGACTTCAGAACCTTATAAGTGAAACTCCTTTCAATCTTCATAGTATTTCATTCCACGTCAAAGTTCCACCTTGGTAAAACTCCAAATGGCCACAACACTTGATAACTTGCTTTAATTAAACCCCATAAATAGTTCTCGGACACACTCATATGCTTCGAATCGATATTCGAACTTCATGTTTAAACTATTACATAAGGGTCCACGGCATATCAACAAACATATGCTCATGGATTTACTTAATTAAATACATTACCAATGGAGATTGATTGGGTTTTAAAATAACCTTCACACTATTCAACAACCGACCCATTTTACATTAACACTCAAATCTCGATATAATATTTGTTCGGGCCCACCTAAATAATTATTAACCAAACTCAGAATCGACCTTACCTAACCTTCAGACATCGCACATCTGTGGCCACTATAGATTTGCCAACGTTCACGATCGGACGAACACAACACATATCGCGTTTATTTTTCCTCCAAAGTATAACGCTCAAAAACATGTGATGTGAGAAGTTTTCCAATACAGCCCTTGGACGCATGTCAACCAATGACCCTAATCGCTTTTTTGTGACAAAATTTGATTACCACTTTTACACAGTGTGAGACCGCAGGTTTTTGCCGCCGAAACCCGCCTTCACTGTTGCTTCGTAAGGTTCCGCTCCTTTTTGGCTCAGGGTTCCGTTCAACGCATCAACATTTTATTGTAATTAACTCTGCCTTCGACTATACATTGAACCACTCCAATTCACAACTCTGCTCTAGTATTACTTCTGGTCCACACCATTCATGAAGCCGCCTTTCTGTTTTGTTTTATTCTTGGCTCACCTTATCACTCCACCATTCGATCTCCCATCGAGCCCATTCGTCAGTCCTCCATACGATATCTACAATTTCATATCTCAAAGAGCTATCCCCAAACCTCACGGCTTTTACGAATTCCTCAATCTCAGATTCTCGCCATTACATACTAAAGGAAATTCAAACCCACATTCTGTTCAAACAATTTGATTCGAACTTTCTCCGGCGATTCTGTGAAACGTTGTCCCTTTAATTCTCAGTTAGAGACTGCCCAAATCTTTAATACGATGCGCTCCTTTGGCTCTTCAATCCACTGACTCATCGTGATCCTTGATTCATGATTTTGGTTTTTGAACTGTGCCTTCACTCATTATTAGTTTCTTCGACCACTTCATGGTTTCCTTGCCATTAAGCAATGCTCCAACTCATCCCCAAGCAATTCAATTACCTTCATTTGGTACTGATTCGAACTCGTTGTTCGACCAGAATACTGTCCATCAAACCAAATGTGTCGTAGTTATTTTTGAAAACTCAATCACCCTTACAGTAAGCCAAATTCATATTTAAAACATCACAGTGTCCAATTGACTCGGCCTTCGGCCTCTAATTAAACACAATTAATTCTGGATCGACCTTCCCTTCATGGTTACACACAACAAAGTGTAAAACCCTTTTCCTACACACTGTATATGAGAACAACGTTTCACACAATAGCATCAATCTATTTATTCTTGAGATTGAATTATACCGTTCACACAGTCCTGTAATCTCAATTTAAAACCACAGTCACACATAATAAATCAATCCTGTGACCCCAGAGTATAATTGACAACTTCAACTAATTTTATACAATTACTTAGTGGGATTCGAAGCTCATCCAGACAGAAATTAAATCAAATAATACTCATTTGATATTTACAAATGAATTCACTTACATACTTCTGGTCCTTGGCCAGATCTTCAAATTAAATGGCCTTCTACCTCACTACTCTGCCTTTCCAGATCTGCAGCCCTTTTTCTCAGTCGCAATGTTGGAAGACAAAGGTTATGACGTTGTTTTCAGCGAGGGAAAAGCTTTCCTGCGACATTAAAAAATGGGTCAAACCAAGAGGATAGGGATTCGAGTTAAGAATCTCTACAATATGGAGGTAGATGGTTGCGCTGCAATGATGGGCAAAGCAGAAGAAGTGGGTAGTCGGGATGAGGGAAAATTATGGCACAAGAGATTGGGCCATCTTCACCATGGCGCTTTGAAGATTTTGAAGCAGATTTCTACTGGACTTCCCAAGGTTACTCATGCGCAGTCAGATTAGTGCAAGGAATGTACTATGGGTAAGTTTGTGAAGACCACCTTTCATGAGAAGGAGAATCGTGCTTCGGTGATCCTGGAGAGAATTCACACAGATGTGTGTGGACCTTCCTCGGTTGCTTCAACAACAAAACACATGTATTATGTTATATTTTTTGATGACTATTCTTGTAGATTCTGGATCTTCTTCATGCATAAGAAGAGCGAAACATTCTCAAATTTCTGTGAGTTTAAAGCATTGGTGGAGAAGGATTCAGGGAAGCAAGTGAAGGCTCTGTGGAGCGATAATGGTGGTGAATATATCTCGAATGAATTGAAAGACTTCTCTAAAAAAGAAGGAATTCGAAGAGAACTCATAGCGTCTCATAACCCACAACAGAATGGGGTCGCAGAGAGGAAGAACAGAACAATCGTGGGTGCTGCACGAGCTATGCTGCATGACCAGGGCCTACCGATGCACTTGTGGGCAGAAGCATGCAACACTGCGGTTTATGTGAAAAATCGTTGTCCTCATAGAGTACTTGGAATGAGTACACCTGAAGAAGATTTTACTGGTAAGAAGCCTGATATTTCTCATTTGAAGATTTTAGGCTCATTTGTTTACATTTATGTGACAAAAGACGCCAGGAAGAAGCTAGAGCTGACTGCAGAAGTTGGGATATTTGTGGGGTACATAGAAACACCCCACAATTATCATGTGTATTTTCCAAACAGTCGAATGACAGTGGTGCGATGGGATATAAAATTCAATGAGGTGAAAGCCATGAAGTTGTCACTTGAGAGGAAGCTAGAATTGCATGTAGAGGAGGAGCTTCTTGTTCCCAAAGATGAGCCTCTATATGTGGATCAGCCACAGGAGGAAGTTCATGGAGTGGAGGAGTCCACTCATGTAGAACCAAACATTAGAACTATTAGAAAGTGTACCACAGAAGCTGAGAGACTGAAGCTTGATGTGGAACAGAATGTAGGAGTCCCCACATCACGGTGTAGACATAGAGATTCACCTGACCGATTTACTAGATACATGGCTCTTATGAGAAAGTGTGTCGTGACAGAGACATCTTATTTTGAAGAAGCAACGTAGGAGCCCACATGGGTAGATGCCATGGTGGAGGAGTATGACTCCATTATCAAAAACAGTTCTTGGGAGATTGTTCCAAGGCCGGTGGGTAAATCAGTGGTAGATTCGAAATGGATCTACAAGGTAAAGCAAGCTGTTGATGGGATCATTGAGAAGTATAAGGCAAGATTTGTTGCCCGAGGCTTCTCACAGATCGAGGGGATTGATTATGAAGAAACCTTTGCACCTGTCGCACGGTATTCTTCCATAAGGACCATCCTTGCTCTCTAAGCACATATGGGTTGGCACATTCATCAGATGGATGTGAAGAATACGTTCCTTAATGGGATCATTGAGGAACAGGTGTACATTGAGCAGCCTGAAGGATTTTAGATCTTCAACAGCGATTCGCATGTGTGCAGACTCAAAAGAGTGTTGTATGGGCTGAAGCAAGCACCAGCTTGGTACACACGGATTGAAAACTATTTCACTGGACTTCGCTTCACCAAGAATGAGGCGGATGCAAACCTATACCAAATTGTGGTGGAGGGTAAGCTTTTAATCATTGTTCTTTATGTTGATGATTTAATACTAACGGGTGATGAGTAGTTGATACACTCATGTAAGGCAGATCTTGCAAATGAGTTTGAGATGAAGGATTTGGGCCTCCTTCATTATTTCCTTGGATTGTAAATATGGAAGCGAGAAGGTGAACTATTTGTGTCTCAAGGCAAGTATGCTCAGGAGATACTGGAGAAGTTTCACATGCAAGGCTACAAGCCTATCGACACTCCTCTTCCAGGAAATTGGAGGAAAGAGGATGCTACATCGGCAGAGGTAGTGGATGCCATTGTTTATCGACAGTTGGTGGGTTCACTCATGTATTTATTTAATACAAGACCGGACATATGCTATGTAGTGAACCAACATTCACAAGCGATGGTTAAGCCTACCAAGATCTTTTGGAAGGCAGGCATGCATGTCCTGAGGTATCTCAGGGGCACATATGAGTATGGATTATGGTACAGACATATAGATGAGGTGAAGTTGCATGGCTTCACGGATGCAGATTGGGTAGGCAGCCCAACAGACAGAAATAGCACATCAGGAGCGGTTTTCAGTATCAAATCTACAACAATTTATTGGTACAACAAGAAACAAAGATCCGTGGCACTCAGTTCAGCAGAAGCAGAATACACGGCACCAATTCAAGCTGCATGTGAGGCTATCTGGATGAGGAAGATCCTGGTCAGTTTGTTCGGTTCACATTTAGATCCTACAGTGAGACATTGTGATAATCAGAGTTGCATTAAACTATTGATTAATCATGTGTTTCATGATAGATCTAAACATATTGATATTTGGTATCATCACATCAGAGATTGTGTGTAGCGGAAGATCATGCTTTAGTACATTCCTACAGAAGATCAGGATACAGACATTCTAACGAAGGCGCTCAGCAGGAGAAATTTCAAATACCATAGAGGCAGCATTAGGGTGAAGGATAATCCCTATCTTGTTGAGAGGGGGTGTTGAGATTCAACAAGATGATGAGCTTAGTGAAAAGTAAGCACCTTCACTAAGTGGCTTGCAGGCTATTTTTAGGTGTATGTCTATTTTTAGACATGGTGAGCATATTCTATAAGTTGCAGGATGCTATTTGTAGATGGTTGGTCAAATGTGGAAAATAGATGAAATTCTATTTTTAGAATATTGGGTGAATTCTATTTATAGATCGTCAATCTAAAAATAGGTGCATTTCGATTATTATTAACTCTTAATAATAATCCGACAATAAACATCAACTTATTCTCTTAGAGCACTTTATTTCAGTATACAGATTTGGAAAATAGTGGGTTGAAGGAATTACGCAATTCCTAGGGTTTATTGGTGGCTCATGCATGAGGACTCAGTTAGAACTGAAGTGGAAAAGTTATGACATAGTTGGAAGAGTAGTTTATGGAGTTTTTATTTAGTTTGACTCACTTAAGTGAGTTAATATTAGTTGAGCTAGTTGTATCTAGTCTAACTGAAAGATACACTAGTGAGAGTTTAGTGAATTAATTAGCTAATTAATTCACAACTAATAACTCACTAACAACTGAACAAAAACAACAGTTAACTACAGTGCATGTCAGTTCCAGTGGAGACCCAGTGGAGAGATAGGTGAAAGGGTAACATGGACTATCTGTTGTGACTATAGTGATGCATTCAATGCATCTGACACACATTGGAGTTTCCAATGAGGATTGCGCAGTCAAGGCAAGGCAAATTCGAATTCAAAGTTCAGGGGTCTTCTTCAGTAGGGATTGCGCGATGGAGGCAGGCTGTCAGGAGGCAAGAAATTGGTGCATGGAGATGCAAATTTCTGCATGACAGTGTGTAATGAATCTACATTGTACTGAGAGCTTGATGTATTAAGCTTTGTATGAGATTATTACATGATTCCATTGATATACATAATATATGATAGTTGGGGTTTTTAGCTTTATGCTTTCCAGTTAAAAAATTGTGTTATGTGCGATTGAATTTATTCACATGTGTTTGCAATTGAGTTTTAAATTTCCGAAAGTTTAACAGTGGAAGGATTATGTATTTAGCAAGAAGATAAATATTTTTATATCAAGAGAATCTAGTAATACATCAGTATTAATAAATTTCAAGGTAAAAATAGCAAGGAAGAGCTCATCGCATTGTGGGTTGTTCTCATAGTGGAAAAATGGTTGAGGTTGGAAAGAATTTCGAGATTTTGGTGACGCTAAAGGCATCATAGAGTGGGTGAGGCACAATAAAAATTTCAACCCACCCATCCTTAAGAACTGTATGAGAAGAATTCAAACTCTAGTAAGTAGTTTCCAACAAGTACAATTTCCTCACATATATAGGGAACACAACTGGATTGTTGATCTTCTATCTAAGGGAGGGGTTGCTAAGGAAACATGTAAGTTCCTTTTTACAACTTATAAAGAGGGGATAATGGTTAATTTTGGAAGAAAAAACTACTCATAGGTTAAAATGCAACAAATTTTTGGGGATCTATTGGCAAGGTTTATGCAGTTCTTTTGGAATATATATATGGTAATAATAGAATAGCTGACATAAATTAAGAGAATGGTCCAATAAGGATATATATTTATGATCACTATGATTAGTAGGTAGGTAGGCCATACTATAGGGGACTGATAACATACTATTATGTGATAGAAGAATTAGAGGAAGCATAAAGTAGAAAGAGAATATGAGAACATGTACTATCTTTTTTATATATTAATATGAAGAAGTAGCATTTTTTTCTTCTGAAAATAAATTGTATGCATAAACTACAGTTTATTATTGGACTTTGGTTAAGTATATTCATAAACTACAATTTATTATAGAATTCCTTTAGTTGTGAAGAGTGTATATGTGCAGAGTGTATCTATTATGTAAAAATCACCTAAGACTTATACCTACCCTATAAGATTGGTGTATATAAGATTGTTTCTATGAACTAGTTGGAAACAATGGAGAAGCCTACACCAAAAATTATTCAATATATCCAAAATTTGTTTCCAACATTTTATTTGTATCCGTTGATTAGTGCAATTTCAACAACCATGACCTTAGTTTTTGGAAAGAGTATCGTACAAATGTTACATCATTTGAATAATCGTTTTCTCCTTTCTCAGGTCCAAATGTTGTAAGATGGACATGAATAACGAATCCATGCTAGAGTGCATGTTTCTCTTATGGACAGATGGATTATGCCACACAATACCCTTCAATTGTCCCATTGGCACTAGTCTGTTTTGATTTTCCTCTAGTTTTCTGTGGATAATCATTACATTGGGTCAAACATTATGCTTTCGTCCTCTGTTCTGGTTACAAAATTCATTCTCAACTAGCATATATAAATCTCATCCACATTCTTGGACGATTTAAAAATTTTATACGATATGTTCCTGGATGTTTTTAGCATGCTAGCCGAAAAGCCTACCAAAATTATATTTCAATGGAAGAATGCAATATAGGCTCGGGCCTTGGGGAAATTTCAGAGGTAGGTTTAATGCACCAAGATGGGTTAAGAAACTGTGGATGCATGTTTATGGAAATCCAAATGAATTCATTTTTGTGTCATATTCCAAGCAGGTCCAGAGGTTCCCAAGAGAATAGTCAAAATGTTTTTCCTATAGGTTGGGGGATAATGAGAAATATATTTTAGAGACATGTATTATGAAAAAAATAGATTTACAGGATATTTATAGAGTATTGTGCCAATATAAGGAAGTGTTACATAAGTAGAGCACAAATAATCTTGAGCCTAAATGTACACAATTGCATAATCTTACCATAAACTAGTAGGTGAATTCTTAAACATTTGTTTCCAGCAATATAATAATAGAGAATTCATTCCAAAATATGCTTAGGGATGAAGGATTCATGCACCAGAACAGGGATACCAAGAAAATTGAAGGTACCATTGTATTTAGTTGAAGATCCTTAGCCTCATTATTTTCACATAGCATTAGAATTCTAACTAACATTGATCAAATTTGTGTTTTTTATTGTCATTGATTTAGCCTGAGAGTTAAAGGATGCATAAAATAAGCACACAGGTGGTTGAAGCTCACTTTTTAGTGAGAAGAGATCATGTATAACAAGTTTAATAAGAAAATTATCAAATGATTTCCATCATAGTAAAGCATGGTTAGATCTATGGCTCACCGTCATGTTTTGTCCCCCCAACCTTCCCTATAATTAAAAGAAAGGGGGTCCAAAATACATACTGCCCAGTTTACTACTTTGACAATGTGGCAGTCAACAATTGGGTATGGTCCCCTCCTGATGGTTTTGTAAAATTTTCAAGGAACCCCAGAAATAAACCACTAACCAGTTCAATGCTATCCAAATGTTGATCCATGTGTCCAGGCTATAGCCAAAGTAAAACCATGAGTCATTCAATGGTCTCATGCTGGAAAATTATGTAAGTATTCAACATCTCTCCATAGTTTATTACTTGAATACCAAGTAGATTATATCAATTACGAATGGAGGAATGTCCTGATACATAATTAAGAGGTTATGCATTTAGTATATGACAATATATGCATTCGTTATAGCATCCATGACAATGACATGTATCAGTTACTGGGAATAACAACTTCCTATCTACAAGTGGTACAAAGAGTGTCCTTAGCCTTGAATATGATTGAAAAAGATGTCCTTAGGAAATGGTTGTTGTTGGTATCTGATTGTATGACTTATATCAACAATATATTTCTTATAATATAGAGGGTTATCAAAGTTTTATCATTGTATGAATTTTTTTGTACTATTCACAAAGAGAATCTTGATAATTCCTTTTAATGTTTTGATGGAGTAGTTGAGAAACGTGTGGACACCATTTCTGTTGTGATAGCATCATATTTTTTTGTAGAAATGTTCATTTTTGTGACAACCCCCACCCAAGGTTCTAATATGAGCCGCATTGAAAATTGATGTAAATATTTGTAAGTTTTGAAATAAAAGAGAAAAAATGGAACAATGTCATGGGACACGGATTCCAAAGTTGGGGATGGGGAATTGCTACTTGGGATTTTATGGTTTCTTTTACAAAGAGGAAACATGAATTGAATGACATTCATTAAACACTGGTTGGTACATGAAGTAAAGTGACTGACTCCTAAAATTAAATGGGTTGAGGAAAATTACTCAGGCTCGTTCTTACTTGAGAAAATACAACAAGAAAAAGATGTCAAATTTATGACGGGTTGCAATAGTAAGGACACGTCAAAAAAGAAGAGACTCAAACTCCTGAGGGGCAAAGGTAGAAGCAAAGAATAGATGGGAGCTCAAGGTGAAGGAATTCAAACAGACCAAGGGAGAGGAGACTCGAACTCATAAGAGGAAGAATTTGAATAGGAGAGGAAAGCAGATACCTTTCTTCCACAGGGAAATCAAAGGTTCCAATTTCATTTGAGAAGAAGAATGACGAGGGACAAAAAGTGAACCTGCAGAAGACAATTTAAGCAAGAAACGATGAATAATAGAAGAGAATGGGATAAGTTCTATATCCTTGGAGGTTGTGGGTTGAGTGCTAGTCTCTGGAGCCCTGTAACAAATTTGGTTCCCTGGAGTCTATGGGTTGAGATAATATTCGTAGAGCCCTATAAAAAATTTTGTCCATGGAGGCTGTGAGTTGAGACAAGAGGTCTTTGGAGCCTTGTAATAGCTTGGGTACCTAGAGGCTATGGGTGGAATGATATCTCTAGATCCTTGTAACAACTTGGGATTCCTTGGAGGCTTTGGGCTGAGCCAGCTACTCTAGAGCCCTATAATAAATTGGTAGGAGACCATCCTGAAGTCGAGACAAAGACAATTTTGATCACGATTGTTGGTTACTACCCTGAATGATATAGTGGTTTATGGACTCCCTGGGAGGGGGTGAAACACTACATGTGAACAAGGGGGTGAGGTTGGGAATCTACAAACTCCCTATGAAATAAATAAGGAATTAAAACAAATGTAGGGATTGACGTAGGATGTCCTCTGGAGTCCCTGGCTTATTTGACATCTTGAGTGTGGTCCTAGCAGCAAGAATTCCCCCCAGACTTTGAAATTTTTCATGGGGTTCACAAATTCAAGTAGGAGTGGCTACAACTATCGAAGGTTGGGTGGAGAGTCATAGTCTTAGACTCAATTTCCCTACAAACTAAAAGATAAATATTTTGGAATATTTTTTGTAAATTAATGGATTATGTTGCATTGTCATTTGTAATAGATATGGAAAAAAAGGGACTGTTATTGTGTTGATGTGTCTATACTTATAGTGCAATTGTAAAGTGATACTTCCCTAATTTATAAGTTGAATATGACTATGTATATGTGTGTGTACATGTGTGTTGTACCTGCACTTAAAATTAAGTAATAGCCTGATTAATGGAGATCATAGAGAAATTGAAGTTAAGAAGTAGAAAGAGATCCCCATAATAGTAGTGCCTAAGCTATAGAGTAGAGGCAGACTCTCACTCTAAATAAAATGCTTAACTGTGTCAGAAAGAATACAATAGATAAATCTAATGAACTTAATAATGTGTTTCAGGCCATACCTTGAATAATTAAAAGAAGTGGGTTCTAAGACCTTTTTTATTAATGTACAAATTGTAAGAAAGTCCCTTTGTTGGCTAGAGTTGGTTATTGAATACTTCGGGATAATTTCTTACAAGATGATATGCCGACCAACTAGTATATGAATGATCAAGGGAGTTCTCTAGGGGTCGGTTGTGGCCAGTGGTACTACTTCCATGGTCTTTATTCATACTAGTTAAGAAGCCTCCATTCTCACCACATGGATTTTGAGGATGAGGACTACAGGACCCTCCCAATAGCCAAATTCTTCGACAACCCATGAGCGGCCTCGAAGAGTTGCAAAGAGATTTTGTGTGGACTCTAGAACTGATGGCATGTAGAAGGAGAGGTGGGAGCCTCCCAGAATCTCATATCAGGCCTCTGTTAGATATTAGATGAAGGAGCGCCTACGCCGCCATGTGAGGAATTCCCTACTAGAAGGCAAGGAAGGCCCATGCGGGTAGGAACCCCTCAGCTCAGAAGGGGTAACGTCATGGAACTTCTTAGTCTGACTTCGACGAGGTGGCAAGATATTGACATAAATCTAGAGGCCGAGTAGACCTTTGAGATCAAGTTGTGGTTGAGGAGACCAACTCGATGAAGTCTGCACAGTGGTAGATCTAGTCTCCGAGGAGAGCACAAATATCACTACTGAAGGCTTTTCATGGTTCAGAGCCGAAGTCCCTTGGCCGATCCATCAGAGGATGGTAAATGAAGGCATTAATTTTAGCATAAGGGAGTGAAACCCTGAATTTATACGACGGTTCAGATAGGTTTATCCCTTCGCAGATCAGAGCCTCAGGCAGGAAAACTTTCAATTGGAGCGGTCAGATTCTCCTCTTACGCTATTGGTCGAAGAAAGTCATACGTGGAATTCATTATTTAAAGCATCGATTGCATAATAATCCATTGATACATCATCATATAGAGTCATACCTACAACACAAAACTTGGATAGCTCTTTGTGGGAGAAATTAACAATATTCCAATGTAAAAAGTTTAATATTTTCTAAAATTAAAACAACCTCTCAAATGAAAACTAAATAAAATACAATTAAATTGGATTTTCCATATTACAACTAGGGATCATGCTCCTTGGACCTAACATACAATATGAAGTTCTTGGAAGAGATGAGAAGCAATAAATAAAACCTATATATTATTATTGCTAAGAACACATGTAAAAACTAATGGAAAGACAAATGTAGTAGAATAGATTGGAGGGAGCGTTGAATAAGTTTACTCCCAATATCTTCTAGAAAGGAAAAATTGCCTCCAACTAAGTCCCTAAAAACAAATTCCTTTTCTGAATGTGAATTTTCTCTCTCTATAATCTTCTCTTCATATTTACAACTACTTGATGGTTAGGATTTTCCTCTTTTTGATAATTGAATGAAGAACTATTTTAAAAATATGAAATACTAAAATTTTTCCTTTGATTTGAGACCCATTTCAAATATTCTATACTTTATTTTTTATAATCATTTTCAAAATAATTTGGTGATAGGCCCAAAATGGTCATGATTTTTTTTATTTTTTATTTTTTATTTTTATTATTTATTTAATTTAATTTAATGAAATGATATCTATTTGTTTATCCATGGAAGCCACTCCCAGCATGTTCTTCTCGCTTCCATATTTCTAATGAGCTCTCATTTTCCTAATTTAAACATCAAGAACTGAAGTTACGACCTTTGGAGGATAGTGGCTTGGAGACCGTTCATTGGATCCACATGAATATTGGTATTTTATTTATAAATTTGTCTTTTAATCCCACTTGCATAGTAGTAATAAAATTAAATGTACTTATAAAAATAGCATTCCCCATAGTATTCATGTATTAAGTATAGAGAGTCACACAACTTTGCTTAGTATGTGGAGAGTGTAAAATTTTGTCCTTTGTTTACCAACTCATCCCCCAATCATTATGTAAATTGTTGGATACAAATGAGAGATATGGATGTCAATTGAAAGGATGAGAACATCTAATTCCTTCATTATTAGTAAAATTTTAACTTTCTAAAGGATAAACTATCCCATTTATCCTTTATACGGAACCATTACATCTTGAAATTGATTTTAAACTCTTTAAATTATTTGGGTCTTCATGATTTTCATATGGCACATTCAGAAGATAAAATTTTGACCTTTAATTTGATCAAGGAATGTTGATCAACATCTACCTCCAACTGTAAGGTAGTGATCCCCTGCAGGTTATTGAGAACCCTAGAATTAAACTAGCTACCTTATCCATTAGCTATCTAGTCATCCCATACCATTATCTTAATCCCAACAAATTATTATTGGGAAAACTTGACTGAAGTAGAAAAATTATATACAAGATCTACCTACACTAACATACTTGGACATAATGGTAGCTCTCGAGTATAATTATACTTTCAGTGGATCCATGTAGATAACAGACTTATATGCTTGCTCCTAGTCATGTTTGAGAGTCTCGGCTTATTGAAAATGTTCCAAAGATTCTAATGCACCAAACAATAATAGTTTTACCATGGTGAAGCTGCAACAATGAACTGATTTTGAAAATATATGGAGAATTAGAGAGTTAGTTCTTGTTTTTTTCAACAATATTTTTGTCTTCCAGAATAAATCATACCATCCATCCCTCTCGTTGCATATGTCCTTTTGTTGTTGATGCTAGAAATACCTATTTTTTATTAGAATCTACTTGGCATGAGAAATCGACAACTTGTGATTTTGATGTAAACTGATAATTCTTTCTCATCCAATGTTGGAATTCTGCTTTCAACTCTATATAAACTAATTTTGGCCTTTGAGAACCCAATATAACATCTTCCTCATGAACATGTCGAATGCATCTAGTGGAATTTTATCAAATTCATCGTTTAACCCATTGTCAACATTACCCTCAAATTGAATGTATCAGAGGTCAAATTTTTTCTCCCATGGAGCATGTGGTGAATGTTGTTCTTCTTTAATTAACACATTATGGTTCTCACTTTTAACATTAGGAACACAATTTTATGTAGACAAATTTTCAAATCTTTCATATTATTTCTCTTTAACATCATTTTCTTGATGTTTTTGAAACAATATTGGAAAGTATAAGAGTTTAGTGCCACTTTTAAAAATATTTTTGACCTGTAAAATATTATGGATATTCCATTGGATAGTTTGTCATGATAGATATATGAAATAAACTACAATCTATATTGTGAAGGGTTAATTCCTTTTAGATACAAGATTTTTTATTATTGTTTTGTTTCTTATGCATGCAATAGATAATATGAAGAAAATATAAATAAAATCACTCACAAACCATAATGAACACCAAGATATGCTCTTGGAAACCCTTTCGGGAGAAAACCTAAGCAGAAGGTGAGGCTTCTCTACTTTCTTATGTCTGGAATGGAAATTATGCATATACAAAGGAGTTGCCTTAGATAAGTGATTTGTGGTTTGTAACAAAATGAAAACCCTATTTTTTATTCTCTCACTCTCTCTATCCACACTTTGTTCTACTATAGAAAAAAATGCAAGCAAATAGAAAGGAATCAATTTTCCTCCTAGTATCCCACTTATTACATGACCCAACAACCAACTAGGGGCTAGGTTTGACCCATCCAACCCTAAACATGAGTTACAAATCGACCTTTCTAGAGTATTATTCATAGTCCACACTTGGCTAGCCCCTTTTTCATGTGTACTGAGGTTTGATGTGGCGTCTTCTCAAACTATGGTGCTCAATCATGATAGGTCAAATTCCAGGAGGCATAACTATTAACTCTAATTGAATTAATTATTGCACCATTAAAAAGGTATTTGGGTATATAATAGTGTCATGAGGTTAAATTTTTACCCCCAAATTCTCCAAACTAAGTCCCACCAATCAAAATACTTTTATAATTTGATTCCTTTGATTTTTTCACTTTGAAAGTATCAAGAAGTATGAAGAATTATATATTGATCCAATTTAGATCAATTTTATTCATTGACTTGAGCTTGTTGCATTAAATATTTCCAACAACACATTTTATTTTCCTTCAATGAAAATCTCAAATTTCTAAGAAAAGCGTTTTCATATCAGCTAAAAATGATGAAATATTACTTATCAAATAAATTCTCTAATACATCCCAGGTTATGATGGTCCTAAGAAATAATGAATAAAACCATTCATACAGATTTTCTTGTAGAGTCATTACAAACAATATGAAAACGACATCATCTTCAACCACATTGTAAATATCACAAGCATTATCAAACTTACCAAATGTTTTTTTCTGTATCTTATGAAGTATCTCCAAAGAACATAGGAAATTTCTCTATGGATATATTTGGCAAGGGATGAATCTTTCCTTGCAAATTGAGGGAACTTATGTGTAGAGCTCGATTAATATTTTATACTCAATAATATCCACCAACACCAACAACCAAAAATTATTAATATTAATTGACTTGTTATGGATCTAAGAGCTCGATCAAGTGTTTCTAGTCATAAGTTTCCACCAAAAAAGTATTCATTTACACACTTAACTGACCACGCGGAGGTGGACACTTAATCGAGGCCATTTAACAACCCTGCGGAACCTCCGACGGATTGATCTATCAGTTATGTAACTTCCGGGGGAACCCAAGGCATAAATATAGTTTTATATTGTTTGAACCATGGTTGGATAGACCGATGGTTAGGTTGACTACGCTGATATTGGTTATTTAATGTTGCCATGTGACATATGGCTTGTGGAACTGCTGGCGGGTTCGCATTGTCGGCTGTTCCAACCCCCAATCATGAATTCACTTCAAAATAAATATAAATTGCTGCCCTATGAGGTTAAGAATCACTTGTAGGGCAGATTGTAGACCACTCATGTGCCTGGCAAGAGGTCTCGTGGTTGAATCCTGCAAACCCAACCAAAATTTTAAAACACGGTTTCAGGGCCATGTGGTGGCCTCAGGGCTAGCCACATGGCAGCCTTTCATTGGCCCTTGAACCCGTACGCCCAATAGAAATTCCACAATTGTTGACATCTAATTATCCTAGAAGGTATATTTCTGGGAATATTCTGAGGAATATTATAGGAATATTCCCTAGAATATTCTTTTTTCTCATTGTTCAAATGCCTAGTCAACGCTAGTCAACTATTGAAATTTCCAGTTTACTAGACTTTTCAAATCACGATAACTTCTTCATACGATGTCGTTTTTTCAAACCATTCGCGGTGCCAAAATCAGGAAGACGATATCTATCTGGTCACTCGGGTTTGAAATACTTTTGAACACCTTGAAATTTGAGCTACTCCTTAGGCCCTGATCCATTTCTAATCACTCCTCCCCATTGGGAATCTTTTGGACCCCAAAAGACTTGATTACCTATTCAGTAGATGAGGGTACAGCTCCCTCACCTTTCCAACATCCACTTTTCCTTGCTTCGTTTAGTGCCTTTGATCCCCAACTCGAAGGTAGTCAACACTTCCCCTCTTTGATACTCTTGTCCTCCTATCAAGAATTGTATCTTCTTTGAGCTCATCCAGAAATTTTGGTGAGAAATATTCAACAAAAGGTAGTTAAACATCACTTACTTGATCATCGATCAAAGGTGGCTCATACAAATATAAGTTTTCAACATTAACAACTGAATACATTTTCATATGTACAAAGGAATGTATGTCTTACTGGGTCAAGAAATCAAACCACTTCTTACCAAGCCACTTCCATGGTGATTTTTCCTGTTGAACATTTTCTTCTTGTGAATCATCTGGACTCACATTGATGACCGAATCTTTGGTTCCATTCTTGCCAGTATTTTTTCCTCTTGCTTGAAATCCTTGGGATGATTGGTTGGATGTAGTGTCCAACATTGGGCAATGAGATGTCCTTTCTTCTAGAAATGTGTGCAAATATTTTGCATCCTATGTGCAAGTCGCCTTCACTTTGAATGTTTCCTGTATGCCCTCATTCTCTTCCAGCATCTTGAAATTTCATGGTTACACAAACCACAATAGGAACAATAACTATTTCTCCCATTCATGCATGCATATTTTTCATGCTTAACATAATCATAAACAACTTGACTATGGGAATAATTATACCTCGAATGTTGCTTTGCATGTCCATATTTTTTACTTTCTTGAGGAAATGAACTTGAAGAGGTTATAGCTCTCTTTTGAAGACCAACAACATTGTTCATGTCCTTAGAGTTGTCACAACTCTCTTATTTTCCATAAGCTGCATGTCTACAAACATGTTGCTACAACATGGGTTTCAAACAATGGCATTCATCTTGAATACCGTACTTGACATGTTTGTGGGTTTGAACCTGCAACAAAAGTCCTTCTTGGAGCTGTCTAAAGTGCCTTCATGGTTGTAGAATTTTCTCCATAATATTGAACATATCCTAGACCAAATTTCTTAGGCCTTTCCTCAACCATAATAGGCTCAATCATGCCTTGTGCATGTTTTCCTAGACCCTTTTCTTCATAGCCCATTTTTAACATCAATTTGGACCCTATACCTCTAGTGTGTTTTTCAAAAGAACCTACACATCTATCCAAAGAGGAATTCGACGACAAATTTAAGTGATTTACCTCTGCTTCAAGCATGTGTTTGGTTAAGGCCTTTTGGGCATGATGGAGCTGCATCTCCATCTCATGCATTCTTTCAAGAATTCCTTCTTTCTCTTGCTTCATAGCAACCAATTTCTCATGAATTCTAGTGCTTTCCCTTACATCTTCATGCAGAATTTGCACCATCTCCTTCAGGATGTATAAGTCCTGCTTCATCTCTTTATCAAAGAGTCTTGTAAAGGAGGAGGATTTAGAAACCTCACTTAATGAAGTTGTCATCATTATGTAGATGAATTAAAGAAAAACAACAATTCACAAAGCTTAAAAAACAATTGAAAAATATTCTTAACAATTTGGCTATAGATTCAAGCTCTTTTTTGCAGCTTGTATCTCTGTCGTCGATAGAAAGTGATCTATCGTAGGCAAGCCCACAACACGAAATAATAGATCAAGTTTTCAAGAAATATATTGGCAAGGACTGACTCAGGGATGGTCAAAATGGAAGACAAATATTTTGCAGATGAATGGTTTGTTTGAACTGTTCTCTTGAACACATAACGACACTGCAGATGGCTTGGTGACAATTGACCCAAAACTAATACCCAGAAACTGGATGAAGACTTTCAATATGGTTTGATTAACTGTAAGGCAAAGGATTTTCCCGACCCAAGTGAACAAAAGTGTCGTGTTCAAGAGTGGTTAAATGGCATTTCAAATAATCAAAATGTAACAAACAGGTTCGTTTTTTTCTCTTTCCCCCACCATTTCTGGCAAGTACCTCTTTATTTTTGACAATCTTGAGGAGGATAACATTTTCTTGTTTATAAGCTCATCCTTCGGATGAGTCCAACTTAGTTTAAGATTCGAACCCTAAGAAGGAGTGGGTCGTTCCTGTTTAAAATTGAACAGATCCTTTACTATTAATTTTAACGAGTCCAGTATAGGAGAAATTTGGTGTTTTTCAATTTTAGGGAGTCAGAAGAAAAAACTTAAGGAAACTCCATGGGTGTAATTTTTCATAAATTTAGTCTCTCAAGCCCGAAAAAGGACAAAATAATGCGGGAGAGAACTCTATTGGCCGTAATTAGTCAACGCATACCTTTTTCGTAAATATTCCATTTCAGTCTGTAAAAGGGGTAAACTTATACTGAAAGGACGATCATTCATTCACTTTAATGAGTTTGAATAATCAAGTGCTCGGTAATCTTTTCAATTTTCGAGAGTCTGAAAAGGGCTTAAAAGAGAACTTCAGAGTTTCGTTTTTTCGTAAATTTTTGAAAGAGTCTGAAAAAGTGATAAAAGTATGCTCTTTGTCGAAAAATGATCAATTTTCCCAAAAAATCCAATTTTCTGCACAAAAACTCGAAACATTACACATACCTCTTTTAAGATAAATAAAAATGTTTTCAAAAATCACCTTTTTAAAGTGAAAAATAAACAAATTAAAAATTCATTTATTCGAAAAAACTTATAAAAAGGGCTTTTCTAACTTCATTTTTACCATTTGAGTTCAGAGTGAAAAGTGAGAGCTTTTGGGTAAAAAAGTTCCTGTGAAGATTCTGGAAAATCCGTCCGTCAGAATCGGAAACCGTTAGCTCCAGGTAATCCACGTCCTCTTTAACTTGCATTTCATCCATTTAAATTTTATCTTTAAGCTTTAAATTTCATTTTTTAGGGAAAAAATAGGTTCAAAAAATCGCCCACAGAGGTCCGCAGGTGCAACACGCAGGACCTGCGGACCACGACTTTTTTTTACAAATAAAAAAGTCGTGGGTCTGCACCTTTTGCACAACGCCCATGTGTACCTATGCACTGTGTGTAAACAAAGGGTGCGGACCCTACGCAATGATTTTAAAAACTTAAATTTCTCAATTTCCGCCCAAAATTTTTCAAACAAGTTTGTTCTAATATGTCTTTTTGTGTATTGCAGGACATTCAAAATGCTTATTTGGAGAGAACACAAGCACGAGGATGTAGATGAAGCCACAATGCTTCATATGCCCACAATGCAGGCATTAAGAGCATGCGTATTGTACAAGTTCTGGGCCATGCAGGGAATGAGGGCCCAAGTAGACCTCCTTACATTGCTGGTAAACAAATGGAATACTCAGGACCAGTGTTTTGTTATTGGCGGCCACCGGATCGAAATTGAGCCAGAGGATATATAATTTTTGACTGGTTTGCCCAAGAGGGGTGAAAAAATATCTCTGTTTGGGACTAGGCCAGGTGGCCAGTCTGTTGCTAGTCTTCGACTAGAGTTTTGCGATGATCGAGCAGACCCCAAGGATAAACAGATTGATATTAAAACTATCATCCGACTTGAGCTTAAATTTATTGCATTCACTGTTACCAGACTGTGCGGGAGTGCATTATTGAATGTGGCTACTGGATCCCAGATGCAGATTGCAGTAGATTGTTTACGGGGCACCATATTCAACTGGTGCGAAGAAGTATTGGCCAATGTGAAAGGCCAACTGACCAGAGCAGAAAATGGAAAGTTAAACAACTTTGTTTATGGATCCATTATGGTTTCATTTACTTTGGAGAGGATTCCCTTACTGGCTCCGCAGCTCATTCCAGTCAATCCAGGCAATGCCCGGGAACCTCGGATGGTTCGATGGACAGCTTTGATGGCCCGTCACGCTGAGGGTGTAGAGGTCATTCGATTTACATTTTCATATTTTCATTGGTTGAACAACCAAATTTTTGCTATTGAGGACTTTCCATATGCCAGGATGGACTTTCGCGACAACCAAGACATGGCTCTTCCAGCAGGAGAACAGTGGGGTGATTCAGGTAAAAACCATTTTCAACATTTTCTAAGTTCTAAAAAAAATTGTACTTTTAATCGTCCAAAACTAATAATCAAAAGTTTAAATGCAGATGTGGGCCCACGACGACCAGCCACTCTCTAGCCTTATGAGAGGAGACACCCAGCTGCAGAAGCACCAACCCCATAAGGCCAATTAGCAGAGATCCTGACCGACTTGGAGCATCATCTAGAGTGCTTGACACTAGATATTCTAGAGACTGATATAGATGATATTCCACTTAGGTTACAGAGACCTTTTAGGAGGTTCCTATGTAGGGTGGCCCGAGCAGTAGTTTCTTATTGTGATCATCACCAGGGATAGGATGATCGATTTTGTACACTCATAACATTTTTTACTTTTTGTATTATCATTTTTGCCGATCATAAGGTGTTTTTCAACCTATGATCGAAGACGATGTATATTTTGAAACACACTTCTATGCTATGATATATCATTATTACCGGTTATCTTGTGTAGCATGTTATCGAATGTTGTGTAATTTATTGTTTTGATTATTGCAAATTTCTATTTATCATACTAGAAGCAACTGTCGAATAAATCGATCTTGCGGACAAGACTGATCTCCCTAATATCAGAAGATAGTCTAGTAACAAACAGAAAATTAAATCTATCTTTCTCTAGATATAACACAATTTAAAAGTAAATGCTATAAAGAGTGTTACGATCCTACCTCGATCCAATGCTTGCTTGCAGTTGTCGTCCTTCAGTCACCCGAAAGATTTATCTTTGAAGACCTGCAATCACAAACAATCAAACATTAAATAGCACCCGCATAGCATATATTTATCAATCATATCTATTATGGTGATCAAGGAATCCATAAAATAAACAATCAAATGACAGTTTATTGAGAAAAACAAAATTATTTGTATTAACTTTGAAATAGTAGAAGAACCTTACAACCTTTTCAGCCTTGATGTTGAACAGGTCCTCCCGGGGTCCGAAGCAGGAATTTCCTCTACTTTGATAGGTCTTGCACTCTTCTAACTGAGATATACATAGGTATGTAATCTCTCCTCATAAAATCTCAATTAAAGGAGTCTAAATTCCAACAGCTCTTTAACTCAAACAACACTAAATCTTGAACTCCCTTTGAGGCTGCCTAATGCCTCTTTTTATAGTGAAAAAGAGGAGGTTACAGTTCCAATTATGAAGGGATAGAGTCCTCCTTCAAAGGGATAAGCTCCTCAAATCAAGGGGTTAGCTCCTTAAGGCATGGGATACATGAACCTGAAAGGAGCGGACTTTCTGTTGGCCGGATAAATCTCTCTTGCGGACAAGATCGATCTCCCTAGTGTCAGAAGACAATCTAGCAACAAACGAAAAACTAAGTTTGTCTTTCTATAAATATATTCGTTTTACAAAAAAATGCTATGAAGGTGTCGATCCTACCTTAGATCCAAATGCTTATTTGCAGTGTTAAAGCTTCCTTCGCATAAATAATCCTTCTGTCGCAACAAGAATCCTTCCGTCGCAGCAAGGATCCTTCCGTCGCAACAAGAGTTCTTTTGTCGACCTGCAATCACAAACAAGCAAATATTAAATAGCACCTGTATAACAAATAATCATAAAACATACCTATCATAGTGATCAAGGAATCGATGAAATAAAAGATCAAACGACATCTTATTGAAATAAACAATCGAACGACAATTTATTGAGAAAAACAAAACTTGATTGTATTAATCTTAAAATAACAGAAGAACCTTACAACCTTAGCCTTGATGTTTGAAAGGCCTTCCCAGGGTCCGAAGCAGGAGTCTCCTCTACTTTGATAAGTCTTGCACTCTTCCTCCAGGAGAATAAAGAGGTATGTGATCTTTCCTCTCAAAAGCTCAGCGGAAAGAAGTCTAAATCTCAACAGCACTTCAACTCAATCACACATAAAGCTTGAACTCCAATTCTCAATCTCCAAAATCTCAACCCTTTGAGGCTACCCAATGCCTCCTTTTATAGAGCAGATGAGGAGGTTAGGATTCCACCTTTGAAGGGATAGAATCCTCCTTCAAAGGAATAGACTCCTCACATGAAGGGATTAGTTCCTTAAGGTGAGGGATACATGCACCTTATCAAAGCGTACTCATCCCCAAAAAATCTCATCTAGAACCTTCTAGAATTGACCTCAAACCACTTTTTTGACTTTACTTTCTCGCCTTTTTGACTTTGAGGAGGGTACGCAGGAATTGCAAAGGAAAACTGCATTCTAGAATGCAGGTAAGTAGTGTATTACCTACGTACCCAAGCTAGTAACACAGGCAGGCCTCATGTTGCCTGCGTACCCAAAGTTTCAGAGATTTTTAGGGTTTTTCCTCCTGTTTTAGGGCTTGACATGAGGAGTAAAGGTTGTAAGACTTGTAGAGGAGGTATGTATGAGTGTTAATGAGCTCATACAGTTAGCAGAATGTCAAGGTGACAGTTTTTAGTGTAACAGATTTCCCCCTAAAGTGTGAAGTCTGTAATAGATGAAGATGAAGTCTGTCATATATGAAGAGTGAATCACTTTATCATTTCAAGGATCATCCTGTGGACACCCTGCTCGGAACCTGTAAAAAAATTCAGTGCAAAATATATATATGTAAACATATCATCGCTGAGGTAGGAATTCCCAAACTCAGATCAAAACTAACTAGAAACTAATTCAAACTGTTCTAATACAGGAATGATTTTGAATACATCACAGTATAGACATATGTAGACACAGTATGGACGCAGCCATCTGTTTATAAATAGTCCATTGTATAAAAAATTCCTCGCAGCCTGGATGGTAGAAACTAGATCCAGGGTCTTGATTTCTGCTTCTCGAACAAGTACGATTCTATCCATGTGAATAAATGTGTCGAAGTCGAACATGGTAGAAACCACTTGATTACCAGTCAATGATGTAAACTGTTAACAAGAGTGAGAGTAACCACTAGTAATGTCAATGGCTCTCAAATTACTCAGTACAATCCATGAAATGTGAATGAATAAGCTGAAGTCAAACATGTAACAGAATCATTCGATCGAAGGTCAATGATGCAACCTGTCGTCGAAGGCGAGATACCTGCCATTGAGGCATGCAAATTTCAAGGTACTGACGATTTCTAGATCAACTTCCTAGATAATGAGCTATCATCGATAGAAATTGATCCGTCGTAGGCAAGCCCACAACACGAAATCATAGATCAAGTTTTGAAGAAATATATTGGCAAGGACTAACTCAGGGATGGTCAAAATGGAAGACAAATATTTCGCAAATGAATGGTTTCTTTGAACTGTCCTCTTGAACACATAACGACACTGCAGATGGTTTGGTGACAATTGACCTAAAGCTAATACCCAAAAACTGGCTGAAGATTTTCAATATGGTTTGATTAACTGTAAGGCAAAGTATTTTCCCAACCCAGGTGAACAAAAGTGTCGTGTTCAAGAGTGGTTAACAGTTTTCCGAAAATAAAAATGTAACAAACGGGTTCGTTTTTCTCTCTTTTCCCCCACCATTTCTGGCAAGTACCTCTTTATTTTTGACAAGCTTGAGGAGGATAACATTTGCTTGTTTATAAGCTCATCCTTCGGATGAGTCCAACTTAGTTTAAGATTTGAACCCTAAGAAGGAGTGGTTCGTTCTTGTTTAAAATTGAACAGGTCCTTTACTATTAAGTTTTAACGAGTCCAGTATAGGAGAAACTGGGTGTTTTTCAATTTTAGGGAGTCAGAAGAAAAAACATAAGAAAACTCCATGGGTGTAATTTTTCGTAAATTTAGTCTCTCAAGCCCGAAAAAGGATAAAATAATGCGGGAGAGAACTCTATTGACAGTAATTAGTCAACGTATACCTTTTTCGTAAATAGTCCATTTCAGTCCGGAAAAGGGGTAAACTTCTACTGAAGGGACGACTGTTCATTTCCTTTAACGAGTTCGAATAGTCAAGTACTCAGCAATATTTTCATGTTTAGAGAGTTTGAAAAGGGCTTAAAAGAGGACTCCAATGTTTCGCTTTTTCGGTAAGTTTTAACGAGTTCGAAAAAGGGATAAAAATATACTCTTGTGGCCGACTTTCAATTTAATTTACGAGTAGGAAAAGACAGAAAGAACTCGGCATTTTCATGTGTTTTACGAGAATGAAAGATAGAAAAATATTCTTGGGATTTTCATGAGTTTAACAAATCTTGAAAATAATAACCGAAATTGACTCAGGATAGGTTTCATTTTTACAAAAGCTTGAAACAGAGAAAAACTATGCTTCATAGTGGTTTCATTTTTACACAAGCTTGAAACAGAGAGAAAACTATGCTTGATGCCCCCTAAGCGTAACTGCTAGAGCACATGCCCCCCCAGCTTCATTTCATTCAACTAAGTACACATCTAGTAATTAATAGCTAGATGGAATGAAGGTTCATTTACGAGATCATATGAAAGACCCGACCTAAAACTGTAAGAAAATTATGCAAAAACTAAAATAACTAACCTAAATATACGACTTAACAATTATGAGATATAGCCAAAGACTCGGCTCAATTAGGGGAGGATTTGTTTCATTTTTTAACGAGCTTGACACAGGAAAAGAACTATGCTCATCGCCGACTGATTCATTTTTTAACGAGGTTGACACAGTAAAAGGAACTATCCTCATAAACTACTGATTCATTTTTTAACGAGGTTGAAACAGTAAAAGGAACTATCCTAGGACCAACTGATTCATTTTATAACGAGGTTGACACAGTAAAAGGAACTATCCTCAGAAACTACTGATTTATTTTTTAACGAGGTAGACACAGTAAAAGAAACTATCCTTGTATCTACTTTCTACAATCTACCTATAACTTACTTATTCATTTTTCAATGAGGTTGACAAAAGAAAAGAACTGTCCTCATACCTGATTCATTTTTTAACGAGGTTGACTCAATAAAAAGAACTATCCTCTGACCAACTGATTCATTTTTTAACGAGGTTGAAACAGGAAAAGAACTGTCCTCATACTTGATTCATGTTTTAACGAGGTTGACTCAGTAACAGGAACTATCCTCAGAAACTACTTATTTCTAATCTATTAATCTAATCTCTAAAATCTACCTACTGATTCATTTGTTAATGAGGTTGACACAGGAAAAGAACTGTCCTCATCACCGACTGATTCATTTTTTTAACGAGGTTGACAAAGTAAAAGGAAATCTCCTCACCAGCCACTGATTATGGCTTCCAACTGGAAGAAACACATGTCAATGGACACACCTTGATCATGGTTTCCAAGAGGTCTTCATCAGAAGGAAGAATAGTTCTCTGGAAGGAACACATGTCAAGGGACTCAAAAAGGATAAGAACATCGCGTTCAAATAATCCCATAGAGTTTTCCATGTCAATTACTGGATCTAAGTCAAACGAAGACGAGCAAACAGTGAGAGGCTCGCTTACATCGGTAATTGAAAACATGGGACTAGTTGCCACATAATTAACCTGTGGCGGGGTAGATACCACTTTAGAATCAGGAACATTTAGGGGTGTCGGATTATTGGTAGTCGAATCAAGACTAGGGAACGAAAGCTGGTCTATAGTCACAATATTTCCATTGTGAGGGAAAGACATCACGCGAAAGAGTGTCGATACTATAGCTTTCATTGCATAAACATAGTCTTGCCCAAGGAGTAAATTGAAATCCAAGGGACCTCGAACTACCATAAGATCAATACAGACAGCTTTACCTTCCAAAGTAATAGAAAACTTAGGAAGGATCCCTAAAGATTCACTAATGGTTCTATTAAAAGCTTTCAGATTCTGCGTAAAAGGCACAAGATGAGGGGAACCCAAAGCTTTTCAAACAGTTGAGGATAAAATACTAACAGAAGCACCTTCATCTACCTGTGTACGGTGTATGTCCCTACCACCAAACTTCACAATGATTTGGAAAGGGATGGAGGAAGGAAGACGAGGTTCTGTCAGTCTATTCCAATCAAAGGAAAAGACCTCAGTACTTGGAGGGGGTTCTGTAGAAACAGGTGAAATGCCCCCCGGCGTAGAAGAATCTGATGTAACAAGAAGAACCTGAGCGGTATGAAGTTCACTCTCTACAGGGAGAATGGGATCGACCAAATGTGAAATCGAATCGACCACTTGATCAACTAATGGATCATCAACTTGAGTGATATGAGTTTCACTCTCCAATGGAAGAGTGGGATCGACTGTACTTGAAATTAGATCAATCACTCCGTCAGTTGACGGTAGGTTGGGAGAAATTTTACGGTAACCAATTGGAAATTCTTGCTGTGGAACAGTAAGGTTTTCCAATAATTTTGAGGCTTCATCCATGTGAGGGAAAATGTGAGTTTGATGACTCCCTTTGCATAACTTACAAGGAAACCTAACTTTACCCTTTTTCCCAGGAACCCGACTATCACTGGTTGATGGATCAACGAAAAGTTGATGAGATTTTTCTGACCATACTTCCAAGACCTTTGGAATACCGGGACAATTGATAAGGAAGTGGTCACCCTTACAAAGCCTGCAAGGGTATTTGGGTTTACGATGCATGTTGGAGGTTTCCTCAACACAACTAACACTTACAACCATGGTTGGTTGGTTGACTTCTTTCTTATCTTGCTTCTTCTTCTTCTTCTTCTTCCCTTTCTTCTTCTTCTTAGCCACCTGGTTACTAGCGTCAAGGCTTTTACCAAGCAAAGAGGAAGAAATGGAGGAAGAAATATTAGGCGAAGAAGGTAAAGGGTCAACAGAAGGTTGGTGATGTTGAGATGGTGAACTCTGTTGAAGTGAAGCATCCGGTTGAGGTGGAACAATTGGAGTATTCGGGGCCAATGAAGTTGAAAATAACCATATCGGTAAACCTATTGTAAATCCAGGTAATGACAAAGTAGCCATATAAGGAGGACCAACATTTCCAAAGCAAGGAAAAGTACTAGGATTCTTGTTAAGAGGGATTCCTTGGTTGGTAAATTCTGGAATAGTTGCCATTATATTCAACTTCAGTGAATTTTATTAACAATTTAAAACTAAAATTAACAATTCACAATTCACACCTATGGTCTCTAAAAGTAAAAACAAACAAATTAACATGCGCTATCAAATCTAGGAGTCAAACCACACACAAACAGTAACTTCCCTTACTAAAAGCACTAGTTGGTGATAAAATCCAACATCATAGAATTTAATACAGAAAGGGCAGTTGGAACAGTTACCCCGACAACCTGCTTAATGAAACAGACTGGCACAAGTTTCTTCACAAAACCATCTCGAGTGAAGAGAACCCCCCAGAGAGTCCAAGTGAGTCTAGTCGACTTCTGCTCCAAGTACAGTGAGATCTTTCCTTCACCATCACCTTAGGAAATAATCTTAAGCTTATGGACACTAAGGTTACCAACAGTAACAAATACAACTGGGGGAACAGTCTACGATCTGATTCCACGCGCAAGGGCAGAGTAACAAAGCTCAATCCCCTTGAAGGATCCTCGACATGATCAATCTGAGGTTTACCGACAAGTGACCCCAGGCTCCTCGACAATAGTTAATCCGAGGTTTACCGTTTGTAATGCGTGCAGAATCTTCTATCTTTCCCAATGAAACAGAATTGATTGTCTCAAAGGTTCGAATATGATCTCGTGTTTAACTCCTTTAAGAGAAGCTTCCCAGATTGTACCAATTACAATTGGATTTATTTCCTACCGCAAGATTTATCTATTTTTTTGTTTTAGTTGCTTTGGAAAGTTAACTACAACCTATTCCAAAGCACTAATCCTGAGCTAGATTAGTGGAAAGAGCCCTAAAAATGTAAAAATTACTAGATGAATTTTAATTAAGCATTGTGTTATTTAGGCTGTTATTACTCAAAATGGTAAATGGATATGAAACCAATGGTGTTATGACCCGACCCAAAACTGAATGCAATCGAATATGATAATGTAATCTTTTCAATTCGATGAATCCTAACTAAAGTAAGGAGAGATTTTCCATTCACTTCCAACAATGCAAAAAATTGATCACTAAGAGAAAATATAACAAATTCTCTAATGCACTAATTTCATCAATAAAAACTAATGCAAATCAATCCCAAAACAATTTTTATATTTTTTTGTTTTTAAAACAAGCATAAAAACATCTAAATTCAAATCAAAGAAAACTGATCTAAATCTACGATTGATTTTTCAGAATGTAAACTATGCAATTGTAATCTATGCACAATTCACTCATATTCTGAAAATGAGAATTCTAATTATGAAAATGTGATCTATGCAAGAGAATTCTCAAACACAAGATGATTCTAATGTAATCTAAGAACCAATCAAGTGCAAGTCAAGAAAATTGGGTGAGAGTTCCAAAGATCAAAAAACACTCAAAGGCGATTAACACTCATACACAATTTAGCCCCCCCCCCACCCCCCCCCTAGCGAATGAGGGGGAATTTTTTTTGCAAAAAAAAAATCAAAAGGATGTAAAATTGTGAAAATACTGAGACAAACCTCCAAGTAATTTCAAAAGGAAATCAAATTAACAATTTCTCAAAAAAGAGACTCAAAACACCCAATTAACGGAGATTAATGAGATGAAAAATGCTGAAAGAAATTCATAAACAAGGCTTTTTGACAGAAAAATACAGATATGGGTAGATGCTAAGAATCCTAAATTAAATCTAAACTAAACTGAAAAAAGAAATCTGCAGTTTTTCCAAAATTTTAACAGGGTCCGCAGGCTCCCAAAAGTAACAGGTGCGGTCCCGCACTGTTTACTTAAGGAAAGTGTGAAACTGCCTGCACTGTGAAAAAGAACAAAGTGCGGTCCCCAGAAAAGTTCAAGAAAAACGTAAAAGATTTCAAAATTTTCAAAAACAAAGAAAACCTATGCTACCCAGGTAGATATCCATCAATCAAAAACCAAGAAAAACTTTTCCTCAAATCAAAATAAAAGAGAACAAAAAACAACAAGTTCTTTCCCCAGTGGAGTCGCCAATTTGTTGGCTGGATAAATCGATCTTTCAGATAAGATCGATCTCCCTAGTGTCAGAAGACAATCTAGCAACAAACGAACAACTAAGTTTGTCTTTCTCTAAATATATTCATTTTACAAATAAATGCTATGAAGGTGTCGATCCTACCTTAGATCCAAATGCTTATTTTCGGTCGTAGTGCTTCCGTCGCATCAATAATCCTTCCGTCGCAACAAGATTTCTTTCGTCGCAACAATAATCCTTCCGTTGCAACAAGAGTTCTTTCGTAGCAAAAAAATGTCGTCTTTCATCGCAACAAAGTGTTGTCTTTTGTCGACCTGCAATCACAAACAATAAAATATTAAATAGCACCTGTATAAAAAATAATTATAAAACATACCTATCATAGTGATCAAGGAATCTATGAAATAAATGATCAAATGACAGCTTAATGAAATAAACAATCAAACGACAATTTATTGAGAAAAAAAAATTTGATTGTATTAATCTTAAAATAATAGAAGAACCTTACAACCTTAGCCTTGATGTTTGAAAGGCCTTCCTGGGGTCCGAAGCAGGAGTCTCCTCTAATCTGATAAGTCTTGCGCTCTTCCTCTAGGAGCATATAGAGGTATGTGATCTTTCCTCTCAAAAGCTCAGCAGAAAGAAGTCCAAATCTCAACATCACTTCAACTCAATCACCCATAAAGCTTGAACTTCAATTCTCAATCTCCAAAATCTAACCCTTTGAGGCTACCCAATGCCTCCTTTTATAGAGTAGATGAGGAGGTTAGGATTCCACCTTTGAAGGGATAGAATCCTCCTTCAAAGGGATAGACTCCTCACATCAAGGGATTAGTTCCTTAAGGTGAGGGATACATGCACCTTATCAAAGCGTACTCATCCCCAAAAATTCTCATCTAGAACCTTCTAGAATTGACCTCAAACCACTTTTTTTACTTTACTTTCTCGCCTTTTTTACTTTGAGGAGGGTACGCGAGCATTGCAAAGGAAAAATGCGTTCTAGAACGCAGGTAAGTAGTGTATTACCTGCGTACCCAAGCTAGGAACACAGGTAGGCCTCATGTTACCTGCGTACCCAAAGTTTCAGAGATTTTTAGGGTTTTTCCTCCTATTTCAGGGCTTGACATGAGGAGTAAAGGTTGTAATACTTGCAGAGGAGGTATGTATGAGTGTTAATGAGCTCATACAGTTAGCAAAATGTCAAGGTGACAGTTTTTAGTGTAACACTTGCCACCGTAATATTCCTTCTAGAAACTTCTAGAAATGAGTGAGAGTGATCTTTTTGAGTTTACTTGCACCCTTTTAATCTTTTACAGGGGTCCGCACTCTTAACACAGAGAAAGTGCGGTCAGGTTCGCAGGAGACATGACCATTAGGTGCGGGACCGTAGGTAAGACAAAGAGAAAGTGTGATACCAAAGTTTTAGAGACTTTTGAGAGCTTTTCTCTTATTTTTAAGGCTTGACATGAGGAACTGATGTTTTTAGACTTGAAAAGGAGGAAAGTATGAGTGATAATGAGCTCATACAGATAGTAGAATGTCAAAGTGACAATTTTTAGTGCAAAAAGAAGTATCCAAATGGATCTGAAAATCCCTCCACTGGATTCGGAATGTCTAAAATAGTCATAAATGACTATTTGCTTGTTGAAATTAGCCTCTGGTTGCTCTGGTTATGCCTCCGACACCTGGTGGCACCTTATGGCTTTTGGCTCACTGAGAGATTCCCTCTAGCATCTAGACCTTCAAAAGTATCCAAATGCTTCTTCAAATGATTCCATTGGATTCAGAAGTCTCCTAATTTTTTTCCCAGTTTCACCTAGGGAAACTCCACTAAATGTGGAGGACTCCACTTAACTGGAGTCAAAATAGTGACTTCCGCCTAAAATTAGGCGCACTGCAAAACCTTCCACTGAATAAACCGTAGTATTTAACTTAACTATTAGGCAGTTGGGCACATGCACCCCAAACCCCATAGTTATCATGACATATGTTAGTGAAACCCGCATTAAACTATAGTTGTAACTCTAGTTTTGTAGTGTTGTTAGCACTGACTGCACGGAGGTGGAAAATTAAGCGAGGCCATGTGACAACCCTGTGGAACCTCCCGCATATTGAACTATTGGTTAACATAAATTTCAGCAGAACCAAAGGCATAAATGGAGTTTTAAATGGTTTGAATAGCAGTTGGATAGACCGACGATTAAGTTGACTGCACAGATATTGGTTAGTTAACGTTGCCATGTGACATAAAGCTTGTGGAACTGCTGACGGGTTGGGACTGTCGACGATTCCAACCCTTAATCATGAATTCACTTCAAAATAAATATAAACTGCCGCCCTATGAGGTTAGCCACTTGTACCAGAGATCGTAGACCACTCGCATGCTTGGCGGGAGGTCTCACGATCGAATCTTGTGAACCCAACCAAAATTTTCAAACACGGTTTCAGGGCCACGTGGTGGCCTCAAGGCTAGCCATGTGGCAGCTTTTCATTGGCCCTTGAACCCGTACGCCCAATATAAATTCGACAATTGTCAACGTCTAATTGGCCTGGAAGGAATATCTTGGGGAATATTCCAAGGAATAATCCAAGAATATTCCCTAGAATATTATTTTTGTTAACTGTTCAAATGCCTAGTCAACCCCGATCAATTGTTGAAATTTGCAATTTACTGGACTTTTCAAATCGCCATAACTTCTTCATACAGTGTCGATTTTTCAAACCGTTCACGGCGCGGGAATCAAGAAGACAATATCTATCCGCTCGCTCTGGTTCAGCACACTTTTGAACATCTTGAAATTTGAGCTATCCCTTAGGCCTTGATCCATTTCTGATCACTCCTCCCCATTGGGAATCTTTTGGACCCCAAAATACTTGATTACTTGTTCAGTAGACGAGGGTACAACTCCCTCACCTTTCTAGCATCCACTTTTCCTTGATTAGTTTAGTGCCTTTGAGCCCCAACTCGAAGGTAGTCAACACTTCCCCTCTTTGATACTCTTATCCTCCTATCAAGAATTGTATCTTCTTTGAGCTCATCTAGAAATTTTGGAGAGAAATATTCAATAGAAGGTAGATGAACATCACTTACTTGATCATCGATCAAAGGTGGCTCATACAAATGTAAGTTTTCAATATTAACAACTGAATACATTTGCATATGTACAAAGGAATGTACGTCTTACTGGGTCAAGAAATCAAATCACTTCTTACCAAGCCACTTCCATGGCGATTTTTCTTGCTAAACATTTTCTTCTTGTGAATCATCTGGACTCACATCGATGATGGAATATTTGGTTCCATTCTCACCAGTATTTTTTTCTTCTTGCTTGAAATGCTTGGGATGATTGGTTGGATGTAGTGTCCAACATTGGGAAATGAGATGTCCCTTCTTCTGGAAATGTGTGCAAATATTTTGCATCTTCTGTGCAAGTCACCTTCACTTTGAATGTTTCCTGTATGCCCTCATTCTCTTCCAGCATCTTGAAACTTCATGGTTACACAAACCAAAATAGGAACAAAAAATATTTCTCCCATTCATGCATGCAGATTTTTCATGCTTAACATAATCATAAACAACTTGACTATAGGAAGAATTATACCTAGAATGTTGCTTTGCATGTCCATATTTTTTACCTTCTTGAGGAGATGAACTTTAAGAGGTTCCAACTCTCTTCTGAAGACCAACAACATTGTTCATGTCCTTAGATTTGTCACAACTCTCTTGTTCTCCATAAGTTGCGTGTCTACAAACATCTTGCTGGAACATGGGTTTCAAACAATGGCATTTATCTTGAATACAAACTTGACAAGTTTGTGGGTTTGAACCTACAACAAAAGTCCTTCTTGGAGCTGTCTCAAGTGCCTTCATGGTTGTAGGGTTTTCACCATAAGATTTAACATAGCCTAGACCAAACCTCTTAGGCCTTTCCTCAACCATAATAGGCTTAGTCATGCCTTGTGCATGTTTTCCTAGACCCTCACCTTCATAGCCCATTTTTAACATCAATTTGGAACCTATACCTCTAGTGTGTTTTTCAAATGAACCTACACATCTATCTGAAGAGGAATTTGAAGACAAATTTGAGTGTTTTACCTTTGCTTCAAGCATGTGTTTGGTTAAGGCCTCTTGGCCATGATGGAGTTGCATCTCCATCTCATGCATTCATTGAAGACGTCCTTCTCTCTCTTGCTTCATAGCAACCAATTTCTCATGAAGTCTAGTGCTTTCCCTTACATCTTCATACAATATTTGCACCATATCCTTCAGGATGTAGAAGTCCTGCTTCATCTCTTTATCAAAGAGTCTTGTAAAGGAGGAGGATTTAGAAACCTCACTTGATGAAGTTTTCATCATTATTTAAATGAATTAAAGAACTTCAACAACAATTCACAAAGCTTCAAAAACAATTAACAAATCTTCTTAACAACTTGGTTGTAGATTCAAGCTCTTTTTCTGTAGCTTATATCTCTTCTTCAAGCAACCTCTTTTGCAAACAATCCCTCTTGTGCTTCAAGGGTTGCCTTGAGGTCCTTTGGGTAACGAGAATGATTTCATCCTTCTTCCTTTGTGTGCTCCTCTGGAATTAGCTAGCAGTATCTCCCCTTCACGTGCGCAAAATCAAACTTGTAAGCATTAGTCAATTTGAAAACAATTAAATTATTTGCACTGTTAAACACCCTTCAAGTCAAACAAGCAACCTAGTGCTCTGTCAAGAAAGAAACCTAGTGCTCTAATACCATCTAATCTGAAATGGGTGGCTGACTAGTTATGTTATGCAAGCACCTCCCACTTAATTAAAACAAATTAAGATATTGCTTATACATGCATGTGTGGAATTTCATACTTGAATCAGGTGTATGTGTTTTAACTGTTTTAATGCTTTATATGTGAGGAATTAAAACATCCAACCTCCATCCATCTCCCTCACCTTTCCAACGAGGGTACAGCGCCCACACCTTTCCAATCTCCATCTACTTTTCCTTGCTTGGTTTAGTGCCATTGAGCCCCAACTCGAAGGTAGTCAACACTGCCCATCTTTGATACTCTTGTCCTCCTGTCAAGTATTGTATCTTCTTTGAGCTCATATAGAAATTCTGGTGATAAATATTCAATAGAAGGTAGCTGAACATCACTTACTTGATCATCGATCAAAGGTAGCTCATATAAACGTAAGTTTTCAACATTAAAAACTGAATAAATGTGCATATGTACAAAGGAATGTATGGCTTACTAGGTCAAGAAATCAAACCACTTCTTACCAAGCCACTTCCATGGCGACTTTTCATGTTGAACATTTTCTTCTTGTGAATCATCTGGACTCACATCGATGATGGAATCTTTGGTTCCATTCTCGTCGGTATTTTTTTCCTTTTGCTTGAAATGCTTGGGATGATTGGTTGGATGCAGTGTCCAACATTAGGCAATGAGATGTCCCTTCTTCTGGAAATGTGTGAAAATATTTTGCATCTTATGTACAAGTCGCCTTCACTTTGAATGTTTCTTGTATGCCCTCATTCTCTTCCAGCATCTTGAAAATTCATGGTTACACAAACCACAATAGGAACAACAACTCTTTCTCCCATTCATGCATGCATATTTTTCATGCTTAAAATAATCATAAACAACTTGACTATGGGAATAATTATACCTCGAATGTTACTTTTCATGTCCATATTATTTATCTTCTTGAGGAGATGAACTTGAAGAGGTTCCAACTCTTTTTTGAAGACCAACAACATTGTTCATGTCCTTAGAGCTATCACAACTCTCTTGTTTGCCATAAGCTACATGTCTACAAACATCTTGCTGCAACATGGGTTTCAAACAATGGCATTCATCTTGAATATAAACTTGACATGTTTTTGGGTTTGAACCTACAACAAAATTCCTTCTTGGAGCTGTCTCAAGTGCCTTCATGGTTGTAGATTTTTCTCTATAATATTGAACATTGCCTAGACCAAAATTCTTAGGCTTTTCCTCAACCATAATAGGCTCAATCATGCCTTGTGCATGTTTTCCTAGACCCTTGCCTTCATAGCCAATTTTTAACATCAATTTGGACCCTATACCTCTAGTGTGTTTTTCAAATGAACCTACACAACTATCTGAAGAGGAATTTGAAGACAAATTTGAGTGATTTACATCTGCTTCAAGCATGTGTTTGGTTAAGGCCTCTTGGGCATGATGGAGCTACATATCCATATCATGCATTCTTTGTAGACTTATTTCTTTCTCTTGCTTCATAGAAACTAATTTCTCATGAATTCTAGTTCTTTCCCTTACATCTTCATACAAAATTTGCACCATATCCTTCAATATGTAGAAGTCCTACTTCATCTCTTTATCTAAGAGTATTGTGAAGGAGGAGGATTTAGAAACCTCACTTGATGAAGTTGTCATCATTATGTAAATGAATTAAAGAACTTCAACAACAATTCACAAAGCTTCAAAAACAATTGACAAATCTTATTAAAAATTTGGCTATAGATTCAAACTCTGTTCTGCAACTTGTATCTATGCTTCAAGCAACCTCTTTTGAAAAAATTCCCTCTTGTGCTTCAAGGGTTGCCTTGAGGTCCTTTGGGTAAGGAAAATGATTTCAGCCTTCTTCCTTCTTGTCCTCTTATGGACTTAGCTAGCAGTAGCTCCCCTTCACCTCCACAAACTCAAACTTGTAAGCATTAGTCAATTTGCAAACATTTAAATTCTTTGCACTATTAAACACCCTTCAATTCAAACAAGAAACCTAGTGATCTGTCAAGAAAGAAACCTAGTGCTCTAATACCATCTGATCTGAAATGGGTGGCTAACTTTTTATGCTATGCAAACACCTCCCAATTAATTAAAACAAATTAAGACCTTGCTTATACATGCATGTGCAGAATTGCATACTTGAATCAGGTGTATGTGTTTTAATTGTTTTAATGATTTATATGTGAGGAATTAAATGTTTGTTTAGGTTGAATAAAAGCATGTAAAATAACCATAAATTGCAGCAAATTAGTCATCAACACATAACAACAATTATAATAAATGAGTTCACCTGCATGCCTTGGGCTACGTATCCTTAAGCCTTCGTCAATTGACTTGGCCCTTTGGGATTAAGATGGAAAATTTATTTTACAAGTGGGTACTCAACTCCAATGGTTGTTTGAATAGTACCAATGGGTTTATAATACCATCATACCCCTGAATTGACTGCTAACTCTCTAGAAATGGACCTAGGCTCCCTTGGGCTTGACCTCTTCTGTCGGTGTCCTTAAGCTTCCCCGAGCTTATCTGTGGCACAAACTCTCTTAGAAGTCATTTTCTTCCCATGAAACCTTTTCTACTATCTCCATCACATATCAATCATCCAAAATAGGTTGTTCATTTGTACAAAATGAGCTCTGGCTCCCCACTCTATGCTTCCAACCCCTGGTGGCACTAGGCTCCCTAAAACTTCCCTGTGGCTTATTCGGCTCTAGACGTCTCCAAATGGCTTTGAAAATCCCTCCATTGGATTCAAAATGTCCAAAATAGCTAGAAATGACTATTCACTTGCTGAAATTGGCCTTTGGCTGCTTTAGCTATGCCTCCAACACCCAGTGGCACTTGGTGGCACCTTGTGGCTCTAGGCTCACTGAAAACTTCCCTGTAGCATCTCGGCCTTTAGAAGTCTCCAAATGCTTCTTCAAATCATTCCATTGGATTCATAAGCCTCCTACTCTTTTTCCGAGTTTCACCTAGGAAAACTCCACTAAATGTGGAGGACTCCACTTAACAAGAGTCAAAATATTGACTTCCGCCTAAAATTAGGCACGTTGCCAAACCTGCTATCGAATAAACCACAACATTTAACTTAACTGTTGAACAGTTGAGCACATTTACCCCAAACCCCATGGTTACCATGACAGCTATTAGTGGAACCAGCATTAAACTGCAGTTGTAACTCTAGTTTTGTAGTGTTGTTAGCACTGACTGCACAGAGGTGGATAATTAACCGAGGCCATGTGACAACATTGCGGAACCTCCGACGTATTGAACTGTCGATTAACATAACTTCCGGCAAAACCCAAGGCATAAGTGGAGTTTTAAGTGGTTTGAACTGCGATTGGATAGACCAACGATTAAGTTGACAGTGCAGAGATTGGTTAGTTAACGTTGCCATGTGACATATGGCTTGTGGAACCGCTGGCGGGTTGGGACCACCCATGGTTCCAAACCCCAATAATGAATTCACTTCAAAATAAATATAAACTGCTACCATATGAGGTTAAGAAGCACTTATAGCAGAGACGGTAGACCACTCGTGTGCTCGGCGGGAGGTCTCGCGGTTGAATCCTGCAAACCCAACCAAAATTTTAAAACATGATTTCAGGGCCGCGTGGAGGCCTAAGGGCTAGCGACGTGGTAGCTTTTCATTGGCCCTTGAACCCGTACGACTAATAGAAATTTGCAAATTGTCAACATCTAATTGGCCTGGAAGGAATATTCTAGGGAATCTTCTAGGGAATATTCTCTAGAATATTCCTTTTGTTGACTGTTCAAATGCCCAATCAACCCTAGTTAACTGTCAAAATTTGTAAGAATATTCCCTAGAATATTCTTTTTTTTTACTGTTCAAATGCCCAATCAACCCTAGTTAACTGTCGAAATTTGTATTTTACTAGAATTTCAAATCGCGATAAATTCTTCATACAATGTCAGTGTTTTCGAACCGTTCACGGCACCAGAATCTGGAAGATGAGATCTATCTAGTCGCTTAGGTTCGACACACTTTTGGACACCTTGAAATTTGAGCTATCCCTTAGGCCTTGATCCATTCTAATCACGACTCCCCATTGGTAATATTTTGGACCCGAAAATACTTGATTACCTGTTCAGTAGACGAGGGTACAACTCCCTCACCTTTCCAACCTCCATCCACTTTTCCTTGCTTGTTTTAGTGCCTTCTAACCCCAACTCGAAGGTAGTCAACACTGCCCCTCTTTGTTACTATTGTCCTCCTGTCAAGTATTGTATCTTCTTTTAGCTCATCCAGGAATTTTGGCGAGAAATCTTCAATAGAAGGTAGTTGAACATCACTTACTTGATCATCGATCAAAGGTGGCTCATACAAACGTAAGTTTTCAACATTAACAACTCAATACATTTTCATATGTACAAAAGAATGTATGTCTTACTGGGTCAAGAAATCAAACCACTTCTTACCAAGCCACTTCCATGGCGATTTTTCGTGCTGAACATTTTCTTCTTGTGAATCATCTAGACTCACATCAATGATGGAATATTTGGTTCCATTCTCACCAGTATTTTTATCCTCTTGCTTCAAATGCTTGGGATGATTGGTTAGATGTAGTGTCCAACATTGGGCAATGAGATGTTCCTTCTTCTGGAAATGTGTGTAAATATTTTGTATCTTCTATTCAAGTCGCCTTCGCTTTAACTATTTCATGTATGCCTTCATTCTCTTCCAGCATCTTGAAACTTCATGGTTACATAAACCATAATAGGAACATCAACTATTTCTCCCATTCATGCTTGCAGATTTGTCGTGCTTAACATAATCATAAACAACTTGACTATGGGAAGAATTATACCTCGAATGTTGTTTTGCATGTCCATATTTTTTACCTTCTTGAGGAGATTAACTTGAAGAGGTTCCAACTCTATTTTATAGACCAACAACATTGTTCATGTCCTTAGAGTTGTCACAACTCTCTTGTTCGCCATAAGCTGCATATCTACAAACATCTTGCTGCAACATGGGTTTCAAACAATGGAATTCATCTTGAATACAAACTTAACATGTTTGTGGGTTTGAACCTGTAGCAAAATTCCTTCTTGGAGCTGTCTCAAGTGCCTTCATGGCTGTAGAGTTTTCTCCATAAGATTGAACATAGCCTAGACAAAACTTCTTAGGCCTTTCCTAAACCATAATAGGCTCAATCGAGCCTTGTGAATGTTTGCCTCGACCCTTGCTTTCATAGCCCATTTTTAACATCAAATTGGACCCTATACCTCTATTTTGTTTTTCAAAAGAACCTACACATCTATCTGAAGAGGAATTTGAAGACAAATTTGAGTGATTTACCTCTGCTTCAAGCGTGTTTTTGGTTAAGGCCTCTTGGGCATGATGGATCTACATCTCCATCTCATGCATTCTTTGAAGAATTCCTTCTTTCTCTTGCTTCATAGCAACTAATTTCTCATGACTTCTAGTGCTTTCCCTTACATCTTCATCCATAATTTGAATAATATCCTTCAAGATGTAGAAGTCCTGCTTCAAATCTTTATCAAAGAGTTTTGTAAAGGAGGAGGATTTAGAAACCTCACTTGATGAAGTTTTAATCATTATTTAAATGAATTAAAGAACTTCAACAACAATTCACAAAGTTTCAAAAACAATTGACAAATCTTCTTAACAATTTTGTTGTAGATTCAAGATCTTTTCTGCAACTTGTATCTCTTCTTCAAGCAACCTCTTTTGAAAAAAATCCCTCTTGTGCTTCAAGGGTTGCCTTGAGGTCCTTTGGGTAAGGAGAATTCTTCAGCCTTCTTCTTTCTTGTCCTCTTCTATACTTATCTAGCAGAAGTTCCCCTTTACCTCCACAAACTCAAACTTATAAGCATTAGTCAATTTGCAAATAGTTAAATTATTTGCACTGTCAAACACCCTTCAAGTCAAACAAGAAATTTAGTGCTCTGTCAAGCTAGCAACCTAGTAATATGATACCATCTAATCTGAAATGGGTGGGTGACTTTTATGCTATGCAAGCACCTCCAACTCAATTAAAACAAATTAAGATCTTGCTTTTACATGCATGTGCAGAATCGCATACTTGAATCAGGTGTATGTGTTTTAACTATTTTAATGATTTATATGTGAGGAATTAAACATTTGTTTAGGCTGAATAAAATAATGTACAACAACCATAAATTGCATCAAATTAATCATCAACACATAACAACAATCAAAATAAAGGAGTTCACCTGCATGTCTTGGGCTACGTCTCCTTGAGCCTTCAACATTGACTTGGCCCTTTGGGATTAAGATGGAAAATTTCTTTTACAAGTGGCTACTCAACTCCAATGGTTTTTTGAATAGTACCAATGGGTTTATAATACCATCATACCCATGAATTGACTCCTAAATCTCTGGAAATGGATCTAGGCTCCCTTGGGCTTGACCTCTTCTCTCGGTGTCCTTAAGCTTCCCTGAGCTTCTATGTGGAAAAAACTCTCTTAGTAGTCATTTTGTGTCACTAAAACCCTTTCTACTATCTCTAGGACATATCATTCATCCAAAATAGGTTTTTCATTTGTACAAAATGAACTCTGGCTCCCCAATCTATGCCTCCAACCGTTGGTGGCACTAGGCACCCTGAAACTTCCCTGTGGCTTATTTGTCTCTAGAAGTCTCAAAATAGCTTTGAAAATCCCTCCATTGGATTCATAATGTCAAAAATAGTCAGAAACAACTATTCACTTGCTGAAATTGGCCTTTGGTTGCTCTGGCTATGCCTCCAACACCTGGTGGCACCTTTTGGCTCTAGGCTCACTGAAAAATTCCCTGTAGTATCTTGGCCTTCAGAAGTCTCCAAATGATTCTTCAAATCCTTCCATTGGATTCAGAAGTCTCCTACTCTTATTCCCAGTTTCACCTAGGAAAACTCCACTAAATGTGGAGGACTCCACTTAACTGAAGTCAAAATAGTGACTTCCGCCTAAAATTAGGCGCGTTGCCAAACCTCCCGCCAATAAACTGCAACATTTAACTTAACTCTTGGATGGTTGTGCACATGCACCCCAAACCCCGCGGTTACCATGATAGTTGTTAGCAGAACCCACATTAAAATTCAGTTGTAAATCCAGTTTTGTAGTGTTGTTAACACTGACCGCGCGGTGGTGGACAATTAACCGGGGCCATGAGACAACCCTAAGGAACCTCTAATGGATTGAACTGTCGGTTAACGTAACTTTCGGCGGAACCCAAGGCATAACTGGAGTTTTGAATGGTTTGAACCGTGGTTGGATAGACAGAAAATTAAGTTGATTGCGTGGAGATTGGTTAGTTAATGTTTCCATGAGAAATATGACTTGTGGAACCGCTGGCGGGTTGGGACCACCGATGGTTCCAACCCTCAATCATGAATTCACCTCAAAATAAATATAAACCGCCGCCCTATGAGGTTAAGAACCCCTTGTAGTGGAGACGGTAGACCACTCGCATGCTCAAAGGGAAATCTAGCGGTTGAATCCTGCGAACCCAACCAAAATTTTAAAACACGGTTTTAGGGCCACGTGGCGGCCTTAGAGCTGGCCATGTGGCAGCTTTTCATTGGCCCTTGAACCTATACGCCAATAGAAATTCGAAAATTTTCAACATCTAATTAGCCCAGAAGGAATATTCTAGGGAATATTCAGAGGAATATTCCAGTAATATTCCTTGGACTATTATTTTTGCTCACTGTTCAAATGCCCAGTCAACCCTGGTCAACTGTCCAATTTGTAGTTTACTAGACTTTTCAATTCGCGATAAATTTTTCATACGGTGTCAGTTTTTCAAACCATTCACGGCACCAGAATCAGGAAGACGAGATCTACCTAGTCGCTCAAGTTTGACACTCTTTTGAACACCTTGAAATTTGAGCTATCCCTTAGGCCCTGATCCATTTCTGATCACTCCTCCCCATTGGGAATCTTTTGGACCCCAAAAGACTTGATTACATGTTCAGTAGATGAGGGTACATCTCCCTCACCTTTCCAACCTCCATCCAATTTTCCTTGCTTGGTTTAGTGCCTTTGAGCCCCAACTCGAAGGTAGTCAATACTTCCCCTCTTTGATACTCTTGTCCTCTTGTCAAGAATTGTATCTTCATTGAGCTCATCCAGAAATTCTGGCGAGAAATATTCAATAAAAGGTAATTGAACATCACTTACTTGATCATCAATCAAAGGTGTCTCATACAAATGTAAGTTTTCAACATTAACAGCTAAATACATTTGCATATGTACAAAGGAATGTATGTCTTACTGGGTCAAGAAATCAAACCACTTCTTACCAAGCCACTTCCATGGAGATTTTTCCTGTTGAAAATTTTCTTCTTGTGAATCATCTGGACTCACATCGATGATGGAATATTTGGTTCCATTCTCGCCAATATTTTTATCCTCTTGCTTCAAATGCTTGGGATGATTGGTTGGATGCAGTTTCCAACATTGGGTAATGAGATGTCCCTTCTTCTGGAAATGTGTGCAAATATTTTGCATCTTCTATTCAAGTCACCTTCGTTTTGAATGTTTCCTGTATGCCTTCATTCTCTTCTAGCATCTTGAAACTTCATGGTTACACAAACCACAATAGGAACAACAACTCTTTCTCCCATTTATGCATGCATATTTGTCATTCTTAAAATAATCATAAACAACTTGACTATGGGAAGAATTATACCTTGAATGTTGCTTTGCATGTCCATATTTTTTACCTTCTTGAGGAGATGAACTTGAAGAGGTTACAACTCTCTTTTGAAGACCAACAACACTGTTCATGTCTTAGAGTTGCCACAACTCTCTTGTTCTTCATAAGCTGCATGTCTACAAACATCTTGCTGCAACATGGGTTTCAAGTAATGGCATTCATCTTGAATACAAACTTGACATGTTTGTAGGTTTGAACGTGCAACAAAAGTCCTTCTTGGAGCTGTCTCAAGTGCCCTCATGGCTGTAGATTTTTCGCCATAAGATTGAACATAGACTATACCAAACTTATTAGGCCTTTCCTCAACCATAATAGGCTCAATTGTACCTTGTGCATGTTTGCCTAGACCCTTGCCTTCATAGCCCATTTTTAACATCAATTTGGACCCTATAACTCAAGTTTGTTTTTCAAATGAACCTACACATCTATCTGAAGAGGAATTTGAAGAAAAATTTGAGTGATTTACCTCTACTTCAAGATTATGTTTGGTTAAGACCTCTTGGGCATGATGGAGCTGCATATCCATCTCATGCATTCTTTCAAGAAGTCCTTATTTCTCTTGCTTCATAGCAACCAATTTCTCATGAAGTCTAGTGCTTTCCCTTACATATTCATATAGAATTTGCACCATATCCTTCAGGATGTAGAAGTATTGCTTCATATCTTTATCAAACAGTCTTGTAAAGGAGGAGGCTTTAGAAACCTCACTTGATGAAGTTGTCATCATTATGTTAATGAATTAAATAACTTCCACAGCAATTCAAAAAGCTTCAGAAACAATTGACAAATATTCTTAACAATTTGGTTGTAGTTTCAAGCTCTTTTTTGCAGCTTGTATCTCTTCTTCAAGCAGCCTCTTTTATAAACAATCCCCCTTGTGCTTCAAGGGTTGCCTTAAGGTATTTTGGGTAAGGAGAATGATTTCAGCCTTCTTCCTTCTTGTCATCTTCTGGACTTAGCTAGCAGTAGCTCCCCTTCACCTACACAAACTCAAACTTGTAAGCATTAGTCAATTTGCAAACAGTTAAATTATTTGCACTGTTAAACACCCTTCAAGTCAAACAAGCAACCTATTGCTCTGTCAAGAAAGAAACCTAGTGCTCTGATACCAACTAATCTAAAATAGGTGGCTGACTTGTTATGCTATGCAAGAACCTCCCACTCAATTAAAACAAATTAAGATCTTGCTTATACATGCATGTGTGGAATTGCATACTTGAATCAGGTGTATGTGTTTTAACTTTTTTAATGCTTTATATGTGAGGAATTAAAACATTTTTTTAGGCTAAATAAAAGCATGTAAAAAAACCATAAATTGAATAAAATTAATCATCAACGCATAACAGCAATCATAATAAAGGATTTCACCTGCATGTCTTGAGCTACGTCTCCTTGAGCCTTCGTCAATTGACTTGGCCCTTTGGGATCAAGATGGAAAATTTCTTTTACAAGTGGCTACTCAACTCCAATGGTTGTTTGAATAATAAAAATGGGTATTGAATACCATCATACCACTTAATTGACTTCTAACTCTCTAGAAATGGATCTAGGCTTCCTTGGACTTGACCTCTTCTGTCGGAGTCCTTAAGCTTTCCTGATCTTCTATGTGGCACAAACTCTCTAATAAGTCCTTTTATATCCCTGAAAAATTTTATACTTTCTCCAATATATATCATTCATCCAAAATAGGTTGTTTATTTGTATAAAATGAGATTTGTCTCCCCAAACTATGCCTCCAATCCCTGGTGGCACTAGGCTCCCTGAAATTTCCCTGTGGCGTATTTGGCTCTAGAAGTCTCCAAATGTCTCTAAAATTCCCTCCATTGGATTCATAATGTCCAAAATAGTTAGAAATGACTATTCATTTACTGAAATTGGCCTCTGGCTGCTCTGGCTATTCCTCCAACACTTGGTGGCACCTTTTGGCTCTAGGCTCATTGAAAACTTCCTTGTAGCATCTTGGCCTTCAGAAGTCTCCAAATGCTTCTTAAAATCCTTCCATTGGATTCAGAAATATCCTACTCTTTTTCCTAGTTTCACCTAGGAAAACTCCACTAAATGTGGAGGACTCCACTTAACTGGAGTCAAAATAGTGACTTCCACCTAAAATTAGGCGCACTGCCAAACTTGTCGCTGAATAAACTGAAACATTTAACTTAACCCTTGGGCGTTTGGGCACATGCACCCCAAACCCCGCGATTATCGTGACAGCTATTAGTGGAACCCACATTAAACTACACTTGTAACTCCAGTTTTGTAGTCTTGTTATCACTAACCGCGCAGAGGTGGACAATTAACCGAGGCCATGTGACAACCTTGCGGAACCTCCCGTGTATTGAACTATTGGTTAACGTAACTTTCGACGAAACCCAAGGCATAACTGGAGTTTTAAATGGTTTGACCCATGGTTGGATAGATCGATGGTTAAGTTGATTGCATGGATATTGGTTAGTTAATGTTGCCATCTGACATATGGCTTGTGGAACCACTGGTGGGTTGGAACCGCTAGCAGTTCCAACCCCCAATCATGGATTCACTTCAAAATAAATATAAATAGTCGCCCTATGAGGTTAATAACCACTTTTAGTGGACATGGTAGACCACTCGCATGCCCGGTGAGAGGTCTCTCGGTCGAATCCAGCGAACCCAACAAAAATTTTAAAACACGGTTTCAGGGCCATGTGGCAGCTTTTCATTTTCCCTTGAACCTGTACGCACAATAGAAATTCGACAATTGTCAACATCTAATTAGACTGGAAGGAATATTTTCAAGGAATATTCTAAGGAATATTAATCTAGTAATATTCCCTGGAATATTCTTTTTTTTTATTGTTCAAATGCCCAATCAACCCTGGTCAACTGTCGAAATTTGCAGTTTACAGGACTTTTCAAATCGCAATAACTTCTTCATACGGTGTCAGTTTTTCGAACCATTCACGGTGTCGGAATAAGGAAGAAGATATCTATCCGGTCGCTTAGGTTCACCACACTTTTGAACACCTTGAAATTTGAGCTATCCCTTAGGCCCTTATCCATTTATGATCACCCCATAACCCACAACAAAATGGGGTGGCTGAGAGGAAGAACAAAAGTATTATGGGAGTTGCATGAGAGATGTTTCATGATCAGGGCCTATCTCTACTGCTTGTGGGTCAAAGCTTCCAACACAACAATATTTGTGCAGAACTTGAGTCCTCATCGGATTCTGGGGATGAGTACACTAAAAGAAGCTTTTTCATGGAATAAACTAGATGTGTCACACTTCAAGATCTTTGGATCATCAGTATATTTCCATGTTTCCAAGGAAGCAAGGAAAAATCTAGAGCCGACAACAGAGGTGGGCATATTTGTGGGGTACATTGATACACCTCACAACTATCGGGTGTACCTGCCATCTCTCAAGATGACATTTGTTCGTAAAGATGTGAATTTTGATGAAGAGAAGGAAATGAAGAGTTCCTAGAGAGGGAGCTTTAGTTTTTTATGAACCCAGTTCCAAAAATGAAGAAAAGAGATATCAACACCTTAGAAATAAGCCACTTCGAGAGGGCAACCTCCTTTACATTACATAAATGAACAATTATTGGATGATACAAATGAAAAAACCTCCTTCTATATATAGGAGTACATGGGGTCACAATATAATACCATCCGACCTAACAATAATAATGTAAGGGCACAATAATAACAATATGGGGGTTATAGGGGTACAACAATAACAATAACGGGGCTACACTAACAAAAATAAGGGACTACACTAGTAATATAGGGAATTAACATGCCCCTCTCCTTCAAAAAAGTGTTGTCCTTAACGCTTGAGTAGCTCTGGATGCTTCTATATAAAATTCTCATCCTCCCATGTAGAATCTTCAGTGAGTAAGTTCTTCCACTTGATGAGATACTCTGAAATTGATCAATTTCGTAACTGTCAAGTTCTTGTTTTCGTGACTGCTTCAAGTTCCAATATGATTTTTCCTTCCTTATCAAGTTCTGGCAATATTGTTTGAATAGGAAGTTTGTCACTTATAACCTTCTTTAAGCATGAAACATGGAAAACTGGATGCACTCGCGAAGAAGCAAGAAGCTCCAATTTGTATGTCATGGTACCAATCTTGTGCAACACCTTGTAAGGACCATAGTACTTTGGAGATAATTTATTATCCTTCTTAGCTTTCTTGAGGGAAATTTGTTTGTATGGTTGTAGCCATAAAAATACCCAGTCTCCTACATCAAAAATTCTTTCACCACGATATTGATCAGTGTTTCATTCGATTTTGTGCCAAATTTAGGCTATCCTTTAATAGTTGGAGAACTTGTTGTTGATGCTCGATGTGATCTTCCACTGCTTGAACCTTAGAATTTTCTCTTAAATATGATGTGATGGATGGTGGATGATACCCATAAAGCCATAAATGGGGTCATTTTTGCTGCAAGATGGAAGGAAGTGTTATGCCACCATTCAACCAGAGGTAACCACTTGACCCATTGTGTTTTTTTATAAAATACAAAACAACGAAGATACCCTTCCAAACATTTTTTCACTATCTCAGTTTGACCATCAAATTGGGGATGATAATATGAGCTACCAGCTAGTTGAGTACCCAAACAAGAAAAAAATTTCGTCCAAAAATTTCTAGTAAAAATGGGATCTCTGTCGCTTACAATAATCTTTGGGTTTCCATTTACCTTTTGAATTATTTCCATAAATGCAGTAGAAATTGTACTTTCTTTAAATGGATGAGATACTGCACAAAGATGAGCATACTTGTTAATTCTATCAACTACCACCATGATGACACTATTTCCTTCGAACTTAGGTAAACCTATGATAAAATCATTGAAATATCCTCCCAATGTTGACTTGGAATGGATAAAGCTTGTAGAAGACCCGGGGTCTTAATTGTCTCAAATTTATTTTGCTAGCAAAAAAAACATTCCACCACCAAATTTTGAATATCATATTTAAGGCCATCCCAAAAAAAATATTTCTTCACCCTGCGGTAATTTTTTAAAAATCTGGAGTGTCCTCCTAAAGGAGAAGTGTGCAATTCCAAAAGAATCTTTTGTTTTAGTTGGGAATTCATACAAAGATATAAGAGATCTTTGTACCATAAGGAATCATTTTTCCAACTAAATATATCAGATGTACTAGGATCTTGCTACAACTTTTGAATGAGTTTCCACACTTCTTCACCCTTCTTCCATTCATCCCTTGCTTCGGTTATCCAATCTGTTTGGATAATAGAAATGGCACAAATAAATGCTTCCACCTCTTCATCCTTTCTTGAGAGTGCATCTACAACAACATTTAGCATCCCTTTTTTGTAGATGGTTTCAAAGTCATAATCCAACATCTTTATGACCCATTTTTTTTGTTCTTTTGAAGATAGTCTTTGTTCCAAAAAGTGTTAAAGACTATCATGATCAGTTTTTACCTTGAAGTGTCTTCCCATTAGGTAAGGTCTCCATTTATTTAATGCATGTAGTATTTCCAACATTTCCTTTTCATAAATAGGTTTATTTAAATACGTTCCTTTGATTGTACGACTTTCAAAATCAATGGGTCTTCTTTCTTGCAATAAAACAACACAAATTCCATTTCCTGGGGCATCACATTCCACAATAAAGGTTTTTGTGAAGTCTGGCGTAGCTAAGACCAATGCTAGGAATATTTCCTCTTTAAGATGTTCAAAGGACTTAGTTTCCTTAGGAGTCCGTGAAAATGCATCTTTCTTCAATAATGTTGTTAGAGGTGATGTTATTCTCCCATAATTCTTAACAAATTTGCAATAATACCTTGTTAACCCAATAAATCCTGGAAACTACTTTATGTTTTGGGGACTTTACATTCCTTAATGGATTTAATTTTGTTAGGGTCTACCTTAACACCCTCGTGAGATAAAATATGACCCATATATTCCACCTCTTTTACTCCAAATAAAATTTTGGAGGTTTTCACATATAATTGTTTCTCCTCCAATAGTTTGATCACACTGTCAACATGTTCAACATGATCCTTCCAATACCTGTTGTATATTAGTATATCATCAAAAAATACTAACACAAATTTTCTAAGGAAGGGTTTGAAAATGGAATTCATCAACCCTTGAAATGTAGAAGGTGCATTGGTAAGGCCAAAAGGCATGACCAAAAATTCATAATGACCTTCATGAGTTGGAAATGTTTTTTTCGGAATATCTTCAGTCCTCATTCTAATTTGATGATATCCTAAATGAAGATCCAACTTGGTAAAATAAACTGCTCCATGTAATTCATCCAATAATTCATCAATCACAAGAATGGGAAATTTATCTTTAATAGTGAGCTTATTGAGCTCCCTATATTCCGGACACATGCGCCATGATCCATCCTTCTTGTGCACCAATACTACTGTAGCAGAGAAAGAACTTTGACTAGGTTGAATTATACCATCCTCTAACATTTCTGCAATCATACGTTCAATTTCACTCTTTTTGACATAAAGATATCTATAAGGCCTGATGTTTGGAGGAACACTTCCTGGAATCAAATGAATAGCATGATCATCATCACGAATAGGTGGGAGTCCTTTGGGAGTTTCAAACACCTTGGAATGATTCTCCAAGACTTTTTGGAGATTTGGAGAAATAGATGATTTTGATGTTGGAACTTCTAGTGAGCATAATTGTGCAATTACGCCTCGTAGTTCTTTATTCAGAAGCTTTGTCATGACATTAGAGCTTATTATGTTTCCCGACTTCCCTGTGATACCCCGTAATTTGACTTCCTTTCCTTCCGGAAAAAATTTCAAGAAAATTTCTTTAAAATTAAAAGTTGTCATCCCTAAAGATTGTAACCATTGTACTCCTAGTACAAAATTAGCACCTCCCATTGGAATGGAAAGAATTGGACTATTCAATACATATTCCCCCGTGGTTAGCTTGATATTATGGCATTTTCCAGAGAAATTTATATTTCCTCCATTTTCAACCATCACTTGACATTCTGGTGCCTACAGTGAATAAAATTATGGGTACTACCCGCATCAATCAACACTCTTACCTTTTTCTTCTTGATATGTCCTTATATCTTGAGAGTTTGAGGAGTGGTAATTCCTGCCAATGCATTACATGAGATGGTCAGACTCATTTCTTTTTTCTCTAGGGTTGGTTCTTGGTGTATATCCTCTTCATTTGAAGTTTCTTGTTCGTTTTCTTCCTCCTCTTCATAATCTATGTAAAATATTTCTTCTCAACACACTTATGACCTTTAGCGTATTTGCTATCACAATTATAGCAAAGCCCTTTTGCTATTTTTTCTTCCAATTTTTGTGGTGTCAACCTTGTAAGTTTTGGAAGTCTAGGAGTAGCAACACATCCATCGTTATAGCTGTGAGTGGTAGGCTTCCTTATCGCCATAATTTTACATTCATTTTTTCTTGCCAACCTGAATGCCTTCTCCAATGAATCAGGTTCCAAAAGGAGAACCTCATGTTGGATGTTACCCTTTAAAGTCCCCATGAAGACATCAATCATGTGTTCCTCTAGAATATCAGTTACCCTTATATTCAATTTTTGGAAGTCCACAATGTGCTCCACCATTGAACCCTTTTGTTTGATATTTATCAATTGGGTAAAGAAGGTGTTGCTCTTTGTATCCTCATAATGTGCTATCATTTCCTCTATAAAAATTGACCAAGTGACATTTTTTTATGGGATCAAAGCCATTGTAATATTCCCAAATGATAAAACTCAGCAATACATGCATGAAAAACGCATTTTTCAGAAATATAAGCATTAACAGAAAAATGTAGCCCATGGATCCATTAGATCTGACATTATTAAAACTAGATCTGAGAGGAAATAAGAAACAAATAACTTTTTCCTAGTTAAACAGACCTCCCATGCTCAAAATAGACCAAAACACTAAAACCCCAAGATTTATTGCAACACAAATTACTGCATAAAGTGACAACACAGTTTATAGAGGTTTTATGCTCAGAAATATAGAGACAATTCATATCTTCTCATGTATTAATCTAATAGGCTCAAAAACAAAAATCTAGTCTCTTTTACATAGATCCAAGATGACCCGTGAAGGGTTTCTTGACAGAAATGATATACATGAAATTTTCTGTTGTAGATGTATGGCTGAATCACTACATAAATATGGCTTATAATGCAAATAAATGGTTGTAGCTCCTCCTACTAGCTTTCTGGGAGGAAGAATGAACCTCCTTCGGGGAAACTAGCTCAAAATACAAGGGATTTAACCCCTCCACTGCAATACCTTAAGAAATAATGTAGTTTATGAAAGGGACTGCACTATTTCTGAAGTTAAATACTTGGCCTAACACCAGATAGTTGAAAATGCAGCACAAAATGCTCTCCTCAGATTTCTTAAACAATATCTCCAAGTAAGAGTGGGGAATTCCCGCATGATAAAACCCTTGCACTAAACAATGCAGCAAACTTATCTAAACAGCCAAAGGATGTAGAGAAAAGTATAAATAGACCACATATAAAATACATCCTTCAATCATTCCCCATATGTTTTCCATTCACTCCAATATATAGTTGATGAGCTTCCTCACCTAGGGTCCCACCCAATTATGAGGTTGCTTTTATGAAAAGGCTCCTCCACCAAAATTACATTGTCTCCATTAGTCTTGCTCATCTTTTTACAGCACTATTTGATTTAGTCAACCTTGATTGGATCTTTATGCGTTGTCTCTTTCACACTCAAGGTGTCTTCATTTTGACTAGCTAGATTGATCCTCATTCACATTGAGTTGTCTTTATTTAGGATCCAGTCCTCATATAATAATGTTGTTGACTTGGTCAAACTTGACTTTTTCCAGACATTTTAGACCATTTTCACACATTTGGATGCTTGATCTGGTTATTAACATGATCCCTTTTCACATTATGAGGGATTTTATTCCTACTTAATCAACTTATGAGCCTCCTTGCCCATTTATTCATCTAACTAGATTTTAAAAGTAAAATTAATATTCCTATTAGCTGCATGCTAATTTAGGAATATTACAGTCTTCCCCTCCCAAATGTTTCTTGTCCTCAAGAAACTGCAAGTGTGCTGCAAAATCTCCCCTCCTCTTCTTGTGGCCTCTTCCTCCAATAGTCTCCACCATTGCTTCAGATTTTCTGCAATAATTCTGTCTACCAATGGTTCCTCCCAAATGTGAAAGTTTGCCTTTGGTGGATAAACCAAATGGCTCTCATCATGAAATAAAGGAAGGTCTATATGGAAACCTTCTCGCTGATCAATGGCCTTCTCAAGATAGAAGTGATGATAATCATGGGTAATTTCATCTTCAATGAAGGACTCCCATCTCCATGCTATCATCCAAATGAAATGAATCGCCTCCTAGCTTGGTAATTCATAGAAAATCTCCTCCCAAATTCTCATGAGAGGTATGTACCAAGTGCTCCAAACAATCATATGGCCTACCTCATAAAGAAACAAGTGATCTACTATGGTTTCCATATCTTTTCCCATACTCCCCTTGAAACATGTAGTGCAAAAAGTGTGGGAAATTTCTTCCCCCAAGGACACATCCAACCAATGTGTCTCTCCTCCAACCATGTCCTCAACAAAGATAAGAACATTTTCAGCATATGGAATCATAATTAAAGCCATGCTAGCTGCCACATGAAGTAAAGGAGAAGGACAATGGTCCCTCATGTGCAACCAACACAGTTTTACCCCTAACTGCCATAGAATATGATATGACGAGTGTTTTTCCCAACAATTGTTTTCTGCCCCATCCTTCTTGCATGCTTGGATAAGGTTTATAATGGTTGGTGTTAATGAAGCACACCATGAAGAATACAACATCTCCCAAAAATCTCTTAGGGGATGGTCAACATCACCATTGTTCATGGCCCAAAGTGGCCTATGAAACCCATAAGAAAAAGTGCCCCCTCTTGGAGGAAAGCCCTACACATGAGTATTAAGAAAATACAAGCATATAGTAGATACATTATGATGTTCAGAAATACAAGTTTCATTATACACTTGATTCAAATCAGTGAGGTAGCTCATGGATGAGCTCCCTCTCACACCCAATGAATAAGGAGGTGATGATAATAACTCTTCCCAAGAGCTATGTTCCTCCTCAACCAGTAAATGATCTATGCACTTCTTCATATGAGAGTGCATTTCCTCTTTGAATTTCTCCCACATGAATCCATCTAAGATATTACGGTATGCTTTAATGAAACCAATGGGCTCGGAAAGCAAGATCTTATAGGCTGCATTAAGTAGTTTATACTTAAGCTTGGAGTCTCTAGCCAAATAGATCTGATCATGAGAATAAATGACTCCATCAACTACTTTATACCTCCCATCCATCACTTTCCCATCAAGAACCTTACATGTGAAGAGGTCCTTGGAGTATTCCATCAAAAGTTGGGACTCCCAATAAGGATCTAGGTTTCCCAAAAATGACAGCGCTGTAGAAATCTGAAATGCAGCCCCTGTCATAACATGGCTCTCCTCTTTGACATGCTTGATGCCAAAGTCACATGTTGGAGTACTATCAACTTTATTTTGTTGCCTTTCTTGCAGCTGATCTTGCTCAAGAGAATATTGAAGTAGATGGAAGTCAACTTCTCCTTGAAAAGTTTTTTCCTTCCAAAATTTCCTTAATTTGGCCCATGCATGCAAGAGTGTTGATATCCTCTTGTCATGTTCAGAAATCTTCTTTGTGTGTGAGAATATCATTGGTTGCCCCAAAGATATGGAGTGGCCCTTTGACATCATATTCATGTCATCATAGATTTCTGAATCCTCCTTTTCTAGCGCAAATAGCTGAGTGGGAGATAGCAATGTCCATTTCATAAAATTACCTACCTCTCCTTTGAACCCATAAAAAATTCTTTGTGTTGTGCTAGCTTCTCCCAAGGCTCCTTCCTTAACCAAATATGTAAATGCTGCCCAAAGTTGAGATAATACTCTATTCTTCTTCCAATCAGGGGATCTCCCTGGTGGAATTCCTCCATGTAAAGAGACATTAAGGCATAGAGCAATATGTACATGTGTGTGGACTGATTTTTCCTTGCCTTCATTGCATAAATCCTCCTACCTCCTTTGTGTATCAATCTTCTGAAATAAAGAAGGGTGTGTACTCCTCATCATATGATGCTTTTCCTCCTCTTTATCTCCTTCTATCTTCACGATCTCACCATTTAAATGATGGCACATGCTACATATGGATTGTGCCATGATCTCCATATGTGAGATCCCTTGGAACTCCTTGCAAGAGTGCAAGAGTTTCTCTCCTCGAAGAAAGTGCTTCATATTCCTCTTCATGAGTTCCTACATGTGCCCTTGTCATGATTGTGTTGTCATCTCCAACCTTCTCTTCCTTCTCTTAAATAGTTTAAAATGCCTCATCATTAATAAGAGACCTTAGATCTTGGTCTTCTTTTGAAGGAGGAATCTCCATGTCTTCCTCTTGAGAAGAAAGCTCTTCTTGCAATGGGGACTTGGCCTTTGGCAAGGCATCATACAAGTTTCCTTCCCCTTCAATGGTTTTTTGAAATGGAGCTGAGTTTATGGATTCTTCTAACCCATGCAAAATTTTTGTTTGATTTGGTTTGATAAACACCATAGAAGGTCTTTCATAATATTTTTCATCAAACCTTTCCACTATTCTTCTAATGAACTTTTCATAAGTAGATGTATTTGCATTCTTTAAGGAAAAATATCCAAACAACAACCAAGCATAAGCCTTACCCTCAAGATCCAGTGCTACTACTTTGATGGCTTCCTTTTCTGAAACTTGATGTTGTTGCACATAGGTATTTAGCTCCTTCACCCAAGCCCTAGCTGGACATTTAGGTGATCCATAAAAGGTAGATAGAAATAATATACCCACACCATGCTGCTTGCTTCTTGTGCTTATTTCCTCCTTGATCTTGAAAAACCCTTGGAAGTTCAAGTGATCTTTGAACCCCTTAGATTGAGCTTCATACTCTTGCAAATAAACACCAAGAGTCTCCTTCTTTGGCACATCTCCTTTCTTCCTCTTCTTTGTCATGAACAAGTGGTTGATAGAGCATTGTAAATCTGATGATGTGGCTGAATACTCACACCCATAATATGAGGAATTATAGCTTTTCTCATGTATATATCTTGTAGATCTTGTTGAGGGTTATCCATGTTTTTCCCTCCTCATTTCTTTGATGTCTTTGCTTATACCCTGCATAGTTTGAAAGAGAAGTTTTCATAACTCTTTCCTCCAGAAAATAAGGGTTTGCTTTGATATCTCTTGCAGATATTCTCCTTCCTATGATAAGACTCCATAATGGTTGAAGATCACAAGCTGAGCTAATATTAGGGCTCTGATACAATTATAATATTCCCAAATGGGAAAACTCAGCAATACATACATGAAAAATGCATTTTTCAGAAATATAAGAATTAACATAAAAATGCAGCCCATGGATCCAATATATCTGATCTTATTACAACTATATCTGAGAGGAAATCAGAAACAAATAACTTTTTCCTAGTTAAACAAGCCTCCCATGCTCAAAACAGCACAAAACACTAAAAACCCCAAGATTTACTGAAACACAAATTACTGCATAAAGTGAAAGCACATTTTATAGAGGGTTTATGCTCAGAAATATAGAGACAAATTATATCTTCTCATGTATTAATCAAATAGGCTCAAAAACAGAGATCTAGTATCTTTTACATAGATCCAAGATGACCCAGGAAGGGTTTATTGACAGAAATGATATACATGAAATTTTATGCTGTAGATCTATGGCTGAATCACGCTATATGACTGAAGCACTACATAAATATGGCTGATCATGCAAATAAATGGTTGTAGCTCCTCCTACTAGCTTTCCAGGAGGAAGAATGAACATCCTTTAGGGAAACTAGCTCAAAATACAAGGGATTTAACCACTCCACTGCAATACCTTAAGAAATAACACAGTTTAGAAAGGGACTGTGTTTTTGCTGAAGGTAATTGCTTGGCCTAACTCCAGATAGTGAAAAATGCAGCATAAAATTCTCTCCTCAGATTTCTTAAACAAGATCTCCAAGCAAGAGTGGGGAATTCCCGCATGAGAAAACCCTTGCACTAAACAGTGCAGCAAACTTAGCTAAACAGCCAAAGGATGCAGAGAAAAGTCTAAACAGGCCACATACAAAATATATTCTTCAATCATGCCCATATGGTTGCCATTCCCTCCAATATATAGTTGATGAGCTTCCTCACCTAGGGTCTTACCCAATTATGAGGTTGCTTCTATGCAAAGGCTCCTCCACCAAAATTATGATGTCTCCATTAGTCTTGCTCATATTTTTACAGCGTTGTTTGATTTATTCAACCTTGACTGGATCAACATTTACTGGATCAACCTTGACTGGATCTTTATGCATTGTCTCTTTCACACTCAAGGTGTCTTCATTTTAACTAGCTAGATTGATCCTCATTCACATTGCATTGTCTTTATTTAGGATCCACTCTTCATATAATAATGTTGTTGGCTTGGTCAAACTTGACTTTTTCCACACATTTTAGACCATGTTCACACATGTGGATGCTTGATCTGGTTATTAACATGATCCCTTTTCACATTATGAGGGATTTTATTCCTACTTAATCAACTTATGAGCCTCCTTGCCCATTTATTCATCTAACTAGATTTTAAAAGTAAAATTAATATTCCTATTAGCTGCAAGCTAATTTAGGAATATTACAGCCATCGATACCATACAACTGTATTTTTTTCTAAATATAAAGTTAAAATGCGTACCTTTTGTGTATTTTGCACATTATTGAGATCAAAATATTGCTCCATCTGTAGTATCCATGTTACGAGATCCTTGCCATCAAACTTCCTCATATCGATCTTTGGAATATGGTGGGTCTTCCATCCAACATTCAATTTTATGAAATCATGATTAACATTTATTTTTTTCTCATCATGAGTTTCCTCTACTATATTTTCACCATTAAGAATCATTTCTTGTATCAACTTTGTCAAACCTTCTTTCAAACCTTCCATTAGATCATTCTTCATGTCTTCCATGTTGTCTTTCACTTTTTCTTCTATATCGTCAATCTTAGCTTCCACGCCTTTCTTCAAACCATCCATATTAGCTTCCATGCCCTTCTTAAAACCATTCATCTTAGCTTCCATGCCTTTCTTCAAAACTTCCATTTCATTTTTTTGTTGCTCTTTGCGAGAGCGAAATTTGGTGCACTTGCTCTTGTAATTTTGATATATCATGTTGCACTTCTTCATCTTCATGAGCCATAGTAGATTATTTTGAGGGCTTGATGGGTGCTGAATTCTTTCTGGGGGGGATTTTAGAACCCAATACTGATATCTATGCTTCAATATTCCCTTGGGATCACTTCAAACTGATTTTTCAAACAAGACTTACGTAATTTGAAAGAAAAAAAATACGCACCTTTTTCTTTATTTTGAGGAGCTCAATATTGAAATTGAATTATCTATGTGATTTTAGATCTTCAATATATGAAATTTGGTCCTCTAGTATCCCTCTAAATCTAATTTTGAACGCCATAGGTATGACCTGATTTGGATGCTTCAAGACAAAGTTATGCCCAATCTCCCACAATGACCAAATTATGGACTAGCTCAGTAGATAGAACTTGCACGGCACACCATGTGTCACTATTTCCTCCTTCGGCTCTAAAATTGATAAGCAGGAAACTAAATTCCGTGTAATTTCGGCCACCTTTTACAGAATTCCAACCTGACGTTCAAAGAGAGAGTTATGATGATTTTCCCAAGGTCACCTCCTTTAGATGAAATTCAAAAACCTAAAAAAACCCTACTTCCACAAATCATCTCTATGAAAATATTGCGAACCAAGATCTGAAATTTTTACACAAAGTTCCTCAGGATTTCGTCTTCGCATGGTAAAAATTTCAACTTCTGAACATTCGTAGAAAAAAATTTATAGATAAAATTCCACGATGACCTATTTTAAGTAGCAAAACCTTAGAATCCAAAGCTCTGATACCAAATGTTATGAAACCATCTCCAAAAATAGAAGAAAAGAGAGATCAATGCCTTAGAAATAAGCCACTTCGAGGGGGAAACCTCCTTTACATTACATAAATGAACAATTCTTGGATGATACAAATGAAAAAACCTCCTTCTATATATAGGAGTCCATGGGATCACAATATAATCCTAGACGACCTAAAAATAATAATGTAAGGGCACAATAATAACAATATGGGGCTTATAGGGGTAAAAAAATAACAATAAGGGGGCTACACTAACAACAATAAGGGAATACACTAGTAATATAGGGACCTAACACAATTGCATGCATATCAGGATCTTTTAACTCTAAATGAAGAACCTCAAGAAGATGTGGATCAGCCACAAGCATAGTAGCAGAGAGTGGAGACAACCACTAAAGCAGAGAAATCCAGGGAAGGAAGGACGTGAACTAGGGAAGATGACATACTATTGCAGGATGTTAGAGAGAAAGTGGGATCACCCATATCACAACATAGGAAAAGGAGGTCACCATATCAGTACACTGGCTACATGGATCTGATGAGTGAGCTAGTAGAGACAGAACCAACCTCATTCGAGGAAGCAGTAGAGCAGTCAATATGGGTTGATGACATGGTAGAGGAATATGATTCCATTGCCAGAAACAGTGCTTGGGAAGTGGTCCCAATACCTGCAGAAAAGTTAGTGACGGGTTCGAGAAGGATTGACAGGGTAAAGAATGCAATAAACGGAAGCATTGAGAAGCACAAGGCCAGATTCGTGGCCAAGGGGTACTCTCAAGTTGAAGGGATTGATTATGAAGAGACCTTTTCTCATGTAGCAAGCTACTCTTATATCAAATCAATTATTGCTCTGACTGCATAGATGGGGTGAAAAATCCACCAGATGGATGTGAAGACATCATTCCTCAATGGAGTTATTGAGGAGGAGGTGTACATTGAACGACCTAAAGGATTTGATACCTTGTGTTATCACTCATAAGTTTTAACAATTTCATTGATAGGGTCTTACATATCATTCACCTAGGTTCCATATTGTTTTCATAGTCAAATTCATGAAATTTATCAAAAAAGCACATGTGACAAGGTTTACCCTAAGTCTAAACCCACCATGAGTCATGTCATTTTAGTAAAATCCATTCCATATCTTTTATTTTTTTCACCCATGCCTTCAAATCAAAAAATGAGCCACTTGTCTATTTTTTCACCTTTTCGTAGTGAATACAATGGAAAAAAAGTGGATTTTGCTACAAAATTACCTGCAATTTCGTAGCATATCTGTCAGAAAATTAACTATTTCCACTATGAAACTGTGTTTCTCTGGATAAAAGATAGAGCGGTGTCGAGTGTCAATTTTTCAATGGCCAAGGGTAGAGGTGAGGTCATCAAATTAGTTACCATGATCACCAAGCATGCAAGATCGCATTTTCTCTCATCATTACTTTTTTTGGTCACATGTGTCATCATTCTCCCTCAAGCTTTCTACATTTTAAATCTTTCCCCTAAGCTTCTCTCTGTCATTCATCTTTCAAAACCTTGCATGTAAGGTATCTCAGTGTCATCCTTGAAGAGTTGCTTCACAACACAAAACAGTGTGTTGTCTAGATTTGTTCATCTCTAGGTGTCACAACTAGGAGGCAGCAAGGGTATAAAATAGTAATGGTAGCAAAGAAGAAAGTGAATAAAGGAGGTTATTGTGTGAGATACGAGCCTATGGATTTCAAATTGTTGAATGAAGATCTCAGTGTTATGGATGCCTTCAGGAACGTTGGTTGTTTATTGTTCTGTCAGAAGTTGGAGGGTTTTCATGCTCAGATATCCAAATACTTCGCAACCAATTTCACAGGGACAACCTCAAAATTTGGGGTATTGAGTTTCACAGTATCACCTGATATTATCTCTCAAGCTACATAAATACCCAGAGGAGGTGAGGAATAGTTCAAAGGTAAAAAATTCAAAATGAAAAGTTGTGAATAATTTCTCAAACAGGAGCACATAGGGGTTGACATGACAAGTGGAATCCCCGAGGGTTATATGAAGGAAAATTATTCAAAGTTGTTGTTTGTGGTCCATAAGTATTTTACCTGCAAGGGGGGGTTTCATATGGTCTACTCTTATCACTTCAGACTCCTTTTGCATTTCAGTGGTAAGAAACCACTTGATTTTCCTTTCTTTTTATTTAGGAGTTTAGGGAAGATGTCAGATAAGGTCCAAGCCAAGGCTGATGGTAGTGAAACATCAGTTTTTCACCATGGCCTGATCAAATTATTAGTGCTGGAGGAATTAAAAAAGTTAAATAGAGATTGAGAATCTTTTCTCTTCCTGAGTGGATATGAAGTAGACTCACTGAAACCTAAAAATATTTCAAATCCAAAGATCACTTCATCTCCAGTTGTGATAGAAGAAATTAATGAAGAAGGAGGACAACCTACTGTGGAACCAATGGATATTGAATTTGAACCTCTACCAGAGACTGATATCCCACAGCCATCACCTACAAGACAAAAACAGAAAATTAGTAAACACAGCAGTAGAAGGGTAACCAGGACCCAAACCCTTTCCAAGGGAATCTTGAAGACGTCCTCCAGGAAATATACATTGAAGAATCTCCAATTGTCCAGGAATAAGACATTGAAGGGGATAGAAGGAAGATGTAGAAAGGTAAATCTGTCAAAAAATTAGATTTTGCAGGAGAAGATGTTGGTTTCATTTTCCAGCCAAGGAAGCCAATGACCAAGTCACAACTTGCAAAGCGTGCCATGGAGAGCAAGAGAGAAGAAAATATTAATGAAGGTAAGAAGCCAGAGAACATCATAGACCTATCTCCAACAGCAGAATAAGTCTTTGTACAAAGGAAAAAAAAAGAACAAGTTGAGGAAAATACTGAAATAAAAATTTTACAGGAACAATTAAGAGAGGCTAGGGAAGAATTAATTGAAGTCAAATTGGAATTAAAAGAGGCCAAGGTAGACAAACAACTAATGGAAGACTTTGAGAAAGAAATTAAGGATCAGCTGGGAAAATATGACAAAACCTTGTCAAATGCCAAGAAGATGCTTAAGAGAAGTCTTCCTCTGAGAAAGGTGGTGAAAAAAACAAGGAAGATAAATCTGTGGTTGCCATCTGAGAGAAAAAATCTCAAAGGGCAGGTTAAAGATTTGGAAGACCAAATGGATATGATCCAAGAAGAACTAAAGAAAAGAGCACTAAAGATTAGAATGGTAAATTAACCTGAAGAGGCACAACCTGTTGTCGCTAAGGATTAGATACCCAAAGTGTGAGGGGATGGTCTAAAATATTTTTGATTAAGTTTAAAATTTGCAGGAAACACATATTTTGGTTTGGAAACTAAATTTTTGAAGAAAAGTGACAAATCCACACTTTTAGACAATATTAGTCAGTTTCGTAACGAAGTCCAGGCTTGAGGGCCAAAATTCGCTACGAAATTTTTGTAGGATGTTTTTTACTTCAAAAATTAGTTTTGATGGAGATCCAAGGAGGGAAATTGATGGTATTTAGCTCATATGGCCGGAAAAACATATCTTGATCAGCAAAGAGGAAAAAATTAAGGTTGAATGTCAGAAGTAAACATGCTACTAAATTTCTCTACGAAACTGCCTAAGGTCACTCTGTTTTCGCAACGAAGTGTTTTTAATGGTTTTTGAAGTTTTCAAAAGCATATTGAAGAATAGCTAGCCACCTGGAGACATCCAAGATGACAGTGGGCCATCCTTGCGTAGATTCATTACTTGACAAGAGTGCCACTTATCCAACTCAACATTAATACAAATATTAAAGTGATGTTTATATTTTTCTGAAAAATAGGACTATTGTTTCCTAATATAGGGGGTATATTAATGTCTTAGTGATGGTGAATGCTACTCGAGCATCTGATCCTTATCCATGTAATTGTCCCATTATTGAAGAAGTGAATGTAATAAATGTAAAAGAAGAGTCCTATTAGGAGTGTAAGTCTTTATAGACTAGGTGTCTTTTTCAATTCCAAAAATGTAGTTTTTAGTTATGTTAGGTGTCAAAGTTATGGTTTGATGATCTAGCCAGTTGGGAAGATCCTATGTAAGAAAAAAAGGTCTATTTAAAGACAGTAAATCGAATCAGAAAGGTTTGGAGAATGTTACTTTGGGACTATTATTGTACATTTTGGAATATCAATAATAGACAGTGATTGTGTTTTTGCTTCACCTAAGATTCTTGGTATGTTTCAATGAGTTTATGTCTTATGTTTCCCTTTATCTTGCTTCCAGTATCTTGATGTTAAATTACTTAGAATTCATGTTATGCATGCTCTAACTTCCTTTTAGCATTGAGCTATTGATTATTTCTATGTGTTGGTATTGTCCTTTCATTGAAACATAAAAAGCCTCTATTTCCATAAGAAGATACACTTGTCATTGAATTCATTCTTGCTGACTCCATGAGCCCAATGGTAGTGAAACCTATTCCATTTTTCACCTACAATCAAATACACTAAGACACTCATAGATTTAGCTGTTTGATTTAAGACCCAATTGAGAAAATCATTAGATAAATTGAGAGAGCCCTCTCAGGCTTATGAGGATAATCCTCAGTCAAAATATGGTTTAAAAGAGTTAATATAAGTTGTTTGGTGGAGAAACCCATCAGTACCAATTTAGAAACCACATTTTGGTGCGTCTATTGGGAGTCTGAAGACATATTTCCTGAAGTTTATGCTCAAACAGTGAAGCTGAAATCTTGGAGGTAGCAGGAACTCAGAACATTTCGAGGCTGCAGAAAATACCTTGGTGACTCCACTAAAAATCTTCATGCTCAAAGGTGGCTTCGAGAAAAGATACAAGGAGAAATCCAGATCCTAACCCACCTACAATTATGGATAATCGAGAGAGGATTCTCAGAGGTATTGGAAGAATCTCTTCAAAATCAGGGATTACATCACATTCAAGAGATTTTTCCGCTAAAATTATTCGAAGTCCTGAAGATAGGAAATTTTATGATAAAATTGAAGAAGTTTTGTTTAGGTATAAGACTGAAAATAAATTGACTAATATAATATTAGACTTTCAAAGACTAAGTATTGACACATCATCCCTAGTATCTAAAGAAGAAAATTAATAATTTTGGAAAACAGTCACATCAGAACTATTGTTAGAGAGGGAGTATTTTGAAAATTTAAAAGAATTAGATCCATTTGAGTTCCTGTTGAAAATAAAATCTGGTATACCTCTGCCTGAACAGAGTTCATTTATATCTAGACTTTATATACCATCTACGCCACCTCCTAAAATATCATCTTCACCTACTGTTTTCCCAAAAAAACAGAAAGTAATCTCATCTGTTGTCCTTCCCCATACCACAGTTCCTATAATCATGGATGGGATTGTCCCTCCTCCTCTTTCTGTTGGACCTACAAGGTATGCTCCACTCTTCCTCCCTATTGTTCTTCGTGACCTCCCAGATGGATACTCAACTAGAATAAAAACCTTTGGGAGTGAAGAGGACATATCATCTGAGGAAAACATGGACCAATTTAATGATTTCATTGATAGAGAGGAGGTAGACCATGAAGATGTAAAAATAATATTTTTTTTCCAAACGTTTCACTGGTGAAGTAAGAAAACGGTTTAAGGCCCTAGCTCTAGCAAGTTTGCAGAATTGGGATCAGCTAGAAGATAGTTTTTTTACCAAGTGAGGGAGTAAGGTGAATCCAGTGCAAGCCTTTACACAATACAACAATTTGAAAATATTCTTAGATGAATATGTCCAAGACTTCTCTAATAGGTTTAACAAAGTCTATACCTCCATACCTGCCCATATTAAACCTCCTCCGGGAGCTGCTCAATTACACTATGCAGAGGCATCTGATTATGAGTTTTCCATCTTGCTTAGGGAAAGAGATTATTCTTCTCTATCAGAAATGCAGAATGATGCAGTAAAAATGGAAGTAAACATGATATATGCCAAGAGGTCTAATATGGGCAAAACAAAATTGAAGGAAGAAGAAAAACCTTCATCCTTAGATGCTAAATTTGATTCTATGTTGAAGACTACGGAAAAACTCATGAATAGACTTGTTCTTGGAGATACTCCCTTACCTCCTGCACAACAAGATCCATAGTTCAAAAATCCACAATTTAGGAGGCCTCCAAATTAGAAAATACAAAGAGAAAACAAAAATCAGCCTGACCCACAAGTGAGGCCTCCCTTTCAACAAAACTTGCTTGATGAAGAGGAAGCTCAACCTGAGTTTCAAGAGGATATTATCCACTGTCTAGCTGAAGATATGTATGGGATGTTTCTAACTAAGAAAGAGGATGATGAGTCTGATCATGATTTGAAAAAATATGAGGGACAATCTGATTACCTAAAGGGTTATCAACATGCGATATTTGAAATGAAGAAGCAATACAATTTAAGAAACAGAAATGTTTCCATCACCAAAAACAAATCTCAACCAAAGAAGGATGTTCCTAAAATAGCTGAGCCAAAAAATGACCCACCAACTCCACCTCTTGCCAAAGAAGTTGAAAAAGCCATATCTACTTTCAGTTTAGAGAATGAGATCTCTAAAATTAAGATTCTTGTCCCCTTTGGAGAAATTATCAAGGTCAATGAATACAAAAGAAAAAATTTCAAGGTGTTGAATTCTCAACCAAGACCTTCAGACATCCTAAATCTACAAGAAGATCATCCTACCATTTTCCTAGGACCAGGGGTAGAATATGAACATAATGAAGAGGTCCCTCCCTTTTATGTCAGTCTAAATATTCATGATATGACTTTTCACAATGCCATGTTGGACTCAGGGGCTTCCCACAACCTTATGCCTAAAGTAATCATGGAGAGGATGGGTTTGGAAATCACTAGACCTTATAAAGATCTATTTTATTTTGACTCCAAGAGAGTTCAATGTAGAAATTTGCTGAATAATGAAGATTTATCCACTGAGATTATCCTGGTCACACATTAATTCGAATTCATGCATAAAACATAACCTCTTCTACAATTGATCAACAATTTTCGGAAATAGAAACAGTCGCATGCGCACATAAACACAATATGTAATGGGGAAAGATTATAGCTGAAAACCCCCAGCTATTTGTATATTATAATAGAAGAGAACATGTAACAATCTAAGTACAATACTCCTCACAAGTACTCAGTACTGTCTCCAAAAGTTACACACAAACTAGCTCAGTTTTGAACAAGTCACAGGTTCAAAACTCATCCACTAATTGCCTGCCTCTATTGCGCAATCCAAGTTGGTTCAATGAGAGATCCAAGTTTGAATCTCCTTGGCTTCAACTGCGCAATCATCATTGGCAATCTCCTCCAATGCTTGTGCAAATCTCATGCACAACTGCTGTCGCAACTAATAGCAAACTCACCCTTTCATCTACCTCTTCCACCGGTCTCCACTGAACTGTCCATGCACTGTAGTGAACTGATGTGTTCTTGAGTTGAATAATGAGTTAATAATTAGTGAATTAAATAATATTTAATTCACTCCACTCATTACTAGTGTATTAGCTAGTTAAACTAAACACAACTAGTTCAATTAAGTTAAACCAAACACAACTCCACCAACTGTCTCATCAACTCCACCAAACTCCGCCACTTGAGTTCTAACTGAAGTCAACCATGCATGAGCTCACCAAACCCCAAGGAATAGTGTAATTCCTTCTGTCAGATGCATGGGCCACATCCGTAGCTCCAACTGAATTGCTGTAAGAGAATAAACTGAAGTTTATAGTCCAAATATTATTAAGGGCTAATAATATTTGACTGACCTATTTTTAGACAGGCAGTTAAAAAATAGACTTCGACTTGTATGTCTAAAAATAAAGGTCCATCTATTTTTACCAACTCGACCAATCATCCAAGAATAGAATACTGCAACTCCTAGACCATGCTCCATATGTCTAAAAATAAACATAGTCTAAAAATAGAGTTTGCGCCAAAAATAGCCTGCGGGCCCACTTAGTGAAGGCGACTTCATTTCACTAAGCTCCATCATCTTGTTGCATTTTCAACACTCCCTCTCAACAAGATATGGATTATCTGCAACCCCTATCCTGCCTTTGTGGAATTCGAACTTTCTCTTGGTGAGCGCCTTCGTCAAGATGTCAGCATCCTGATCCTCCGTGGGAACATATGAAAGTAACATGATTCTCCGCTAAACACAATCTCTGATATGATGGTACCTGATGTCGATGTGTTTGGATCTATCATGAAATACTAGATTAGCCGAGAGTTTAATGCAACTCTGGTTATCACAATAAATCACAGTAGGCTCCAAATGCGACCCGAACAATCCGACAAGGATCTTCCTCATCCAAATAGCCTCGCATGCAGCCAAGCTTGCTGCCATGTACTCGGCCTCTGCTGAACTGAGTGCCACGGATCTCTGCTTCCTGCTGTACCAGGAAAATGCTGTCGACCCAATGCTGAAAACTCCTCCAGAAGTGCTCTTCCGGTCTGTTGGGCTCCCTGCCCAATCCGCATCAGTGAAGCCAGAAAGCTTCACTCCATCCTCCTGTCTGTACCATAGACCATATCCCGATGTGCCTCTGATATAGCGCAATACATGCTTGCCCGCCTTCCAAAAGAGCTTGGTAGGCTTAACGATAGCTTGCGAAAGCTGGTTAACTGCATAGCATATATCGGGTCGTGTATTGACCAGATACATAAGCGACCCCACCAACTGTCGATAGACAGTGGCATCCACTACCTCTGCTGAAGTAGCATCCTCCTTCCTCCAACCACTAGGAAGAGGAGTGTCAACAGGCTTGCAGCCATGCATGTTGAACCTCTCCAGTATCTCCCGGGCATACTTACCCTGAGAAACAAACAGTCCACCACTGCGCTGCCAAATCTCCAATCCCAGAAAATAATGAAGGAGGCCCAAGTCCTTCATCTCAAACTCTCGTGCAAGATCCTCCTTGCATGAAAGTATCAACAGCTCATCACCCGTCAAAATCAGATCATCTACATACAGTACAATGATCAGCAGCTTCCCTTCCACCACAATCTGGTACAGGTTAGGATCCGCCTCACTCTTAGAGAATCCAAGTCCGATGAAATAACTATCTATCCATGTGTACCAAGCACGAGTCCGATGAAATAACTATCTATCCATGTGTACCAAGCACGAGGTGCTTGCTTCAGCCCGTACAGTTCTATCTTGAGTCGGCAAACATGCGACTCACTGCTGAAGATCTCGAAACCTTCAGGCTGCTATGTACACCTCCTCCTCAATGACTCCGTTGAGGAATGCAGTCTTCACATCCATCTGATGGATGTGCCATCCCATCTGCGCTGAGAGAGTTAGGATCGTCTGTATGGAAGAGTACCTTGCGACAGGTGCAAAGGTCTCCTCATAATCGATCCCCTCGATCTGTGAGAAGCCACGGGCGAAAAATCTCGCCTTGTACTTCTCCACACTCCCGTCAGCCGCCTGCTTCACTTTGTAGATCCATCGCGAACCCACCACTGATTTCCCCTCCGGTCTTGGGACAATCTCCCATGCACTTTTTCTGACGATCGAATCATATTCTTCGATCATGGCATCTACCCATGCGGGTTCCTCCACAGCTTCCTCAAAAGAGGATGGCTCCGTCACGACACATTGACTCATAAGAGCCATGTATCCAGTGTACCGATCCGGTGACTGTCTCTGTCTGCGTTGTGCTGTACGTGGTCCTACAACCTTCTCTGCATCTTGAGCTAGTCGCTCAGCTTCTGTAGTGCGCTTGCGCCCTCTGATGGTTGGCGCTGCATGAGTGGTTTCTTCCACTCCATGAACTTCCTCTTGTGGCTGATCCACATTCGGAAGCTCCTCCTTAGGAACTAATAGCTCCTCATCTGCATGCAAGTGTGGCTCCTTCTCAAGCGAACACTTCATGGCTTTCTCCTCATGAAATTTGATATCCCGTCGCACAACAGTCTTGCGACTGTCTGGAAAATACACACAATAGTTGTAAAGGACAAGTTGTACTCCCGACAAATATTCCAACCTCTGCGGCTTGATCCGTTCTCTTCGTGTCCGTCAGCATGCATGTAGACAGGGAGCCGGGGGTACCTCGTATGTCGACTACTGCCTCGCTTTAAAAACATTTCCTCCGGCATCGTTAAGAATCTTGGTGGAGGACAACGATTCGCACATATACCGTTGTATTGCATGCTCGAAATTTCACGGCGGAAGGGGTAGGCCCGGACGGGCGGCAACATCGCCTGCAGTTAAATGTTGCCTATCTTTTTGTTCTTCCGCTCGCCCACCCCGTTCGCCGTGGGTTATGGGGTGCGATGAGCTCTCTCTGAATCCCTTCTGCGCTGCAAAAGTCCTTGAATTCAGTAGAGATGAATTCACCACCATTGTCGCTCCTGAGAGCCTTCACATGCTTCCTCGATTCCTTCTCAACCAGCGCCTTGAATTCACAGAACTTTGAAAATGTCTCGCTCTTCTTCTGCATGAAGAAGATCCAACACTTCCGAGAGAAATCATCAACAAAGATCACATAGTACTTGTGCTTTGCTGTCGAAGCTACAGAGAAAGGACCACACACGTCTGTGTGAACTCTCTCAAGGATCATCGTGGCGCGACTATCCTTCTCGTGAAAGGTGGCTTTCACATACTTCCCTAAAGTACACCCCTTGCACTGATATGACCGCGCAAGAGTGCCCTTAGGAAGCCCAGTAGAAATCTGCTGCAGTATCTTCAAAGCTCCATGGTGAAGGTGGCCCAATCTCCTGTGCCACAGCTCGCCATCATCATCCCGGCTCACCACTTCTCCCGCCTTGCATGCCATTGCTGCACAGCCATCTACTTGCAACTGATAAAGGTTCTTGACTCAAACCCCTATCTTCCGGGTCTCTCCAGTTGTCTTACTGCGCAGGAAAGCTTTTCCTTCGCTGAAGACCACATCATACCCCTTGTCTTCCAACATCGCCACAGAGATCAGATTCTTCATCAATCTTGGAACATGCAAAACTTCCTTCAATACGAAGGGTTTACCAGACTCCCTCTCAAAGGAAATGGTACCGATACCAGTCGCACTGTATCTACCATCATCGCCCATCTCGATGTGCACTCCAAGATCTTTTTCCTCCAGATCTGAAAACAGATCTCGATCTCCGGTCATGTGAAATGATGCACCACTGTCCAAGAACCATACTGATCCCACCACACTTGAAACCAAGCATGCGATCAGTGAAAAATCCAGTTCGAATTGAGAATCCAATGCCTCTCACGCTGCAGATCCAGCAACCTTCTTATTTTTCTTCTTCTGCGGACAATTTGTGGTATAGTGTCCGTGCTGGTGACAGTGAAAACACTTCACCTTGGACATGTCTTACTTCTTGCCTTTCACACCAGACTGAGAAGCCTTCTTGCTCTTCCCCTTCTTTTCTTTGGTATCCAAAGCGCAATTTTCTTCATCAGATACCTTTGATGAAGATCCGTCCCTGGTAGTCCTCCTTATCTCCTCCTGCATGAGATCCGCCCAAAGGCGCTCCCATCCCGACAACTTCTCCCGACCATTGACACTATCTTGATATGAATGCCAAGCCTTCGGAAGAACAAGGAGAGCCAGGTCCACCATGTCCTCATCTTCGACAGTCACCCCCACACTTCCCAGCTCATCTCTGCATTGAGTGAACTTCGTGAGGTACTTGGCGATACTGTCGCCTTTCTCCATCTTAATGTTTCTAAGCTTATCCTTGAGCGCCAGCTTCCTTTGGTCGCTCTTACTCTGGAATAGATCTGTCAACGCTTTCCACATCAAATATGGAGAAGATTTTCCATGCAGGCTGGATACAATGTGATCCTTTACGCCCTCCAACAGAATCCTTCGACATTTCGCCATCTTCTTTTGCCAAGCCTCGACTTCAGCAGGATCAGTGGGCTTTTGGACATCCGTATCTACGAACTCCTTCAATCCATTATCTTCTAATACTGCCTCCATCCGATCTTTCCATGCAACATAATTCGAACTTCCTTCAAGAGCATATTCGAGTCGCAACCCGTTGAAAGACATTTCAACTCCGGCACCAAGAAAACAAACTGCTGCAAAATTCGAATTCCAAACTCAAAAACTCAACTGCTTCTAGATCTGTGAGAACAAATTATTTCTAGCACAGAGATCGACTGTAAGGGCATTTACTGGATATATCACCTTTTAGAGAAAGGATGGATCCAGATGCTACCTGGCCCGTTACAGACTTTGTCTACCGAAATAAAATTGTAATCACTGTAATAGATCCCGTTGATCAATTCGCTCCAATACCATGTAGAAATTTGTTGAATAATGAAGATTTATCCACTGAGATTATCCTGGTCACACATTAATTCGAATTCATGCATAACACATAACCTCTTCTACAATTGATCAACAATTTGCGGAAATAGAAACAGTTGCATGCGCACATAAACACAATATGTAATGGGGAAATATTATAGCTGAAAACCCCCAGCTATTTGTATATTATAATAGAAGAGAACATGTAACAATCTAAGTACAATACTCCTCACAAGTACTCGGTACTGTCTCCAAAAGTTACACACAAACTAGCTCAGTTTTGAACAAGTCACAGGTTCAAAACTCATCCACTAATTGCCTGCCTCTATTGCGCAATCCAAGTTGGTTCAATGAGAGATCCAAGTTCGAATCTCCTTGAATCCAACTGCGCAATCCTCATGGGAAATCTCCTCCAATGCTTGTGCAAATCTCATGCACAAATGCTGTCACAACTAATAGCAAACTCACCCTTTCATCTACCTCTTCCACTGGTCTCCACTGAACTGTCCATGCACTGTAGTGAACTGATGTGTTCTTGAGTTGAATAATGAGTTAATAATTAGTGAATTAAATAATATTTAATTCACTTCACTCATCACTAGTGTATTAGCTAGTTAAACTAAACACAACTAGTTCAACTAAGTTAAACCGAACACAACTCCACCAACTGTCTCATCAACTCCACCAAACTCCGCCACTTGAGTTCTAACTGAAGTCAACCATGCATGAGCTCACCAAACCCCAAGGAATAGCGTAATTCCTTCTGTCAGATGCATGGGCCACATCCATAGCTCCAACTGAAGTGCTGTAAGAGAATAAACTGAAGTTTAGAGTCCAAATATTATTAAGGGCTAATAATATTTGACTGACCTATTTTTAGACAGGCAGTCTAAAAATAGACTTCGACCCGTATGTCTAAAAATAGAGGTCCATATATTTTTACCAACTCGACCAATCATCCAAGAATATCATACTGCAACTCCTAGACCATGCTCCATATGTCTATGGTAACAGACATACTAAAATAGACTTCGAATTCGTATGTCTAAAAATAGAGGTCCATCTATTTTTACCAACTCGACCAATCATCCAAGAATAGCATACTGCAACTCTTAGACCATGCTCCATATGTCTAAAAATAGACTTTGCGCCAAAAATAGCCTGCAGGCCCACTTAGTGAAGGCGACTTCATTTCACTAAGCTCCATCATCTTGTTGCATTTTCAACATTCAATGCATAGGTATTATCAAAGATGTTGTGGTTGGCTTATCACAAGTGCTTGATAAACAGTGGTGATGGACATAGTAGTAGCTGACATCCCTCCAAATTTTGGTATGCTTTTATCCAGATCTTGGGCAGCTAAAATCAAAGGTACTATGCAGATGGATATGGCATATGCCACCATTCCTATTTTTGGTGAGAAAAGAAGGTTGTATAGGGAAATTAGGATGGCCTACATGGTGAGAAGTAAATATAAGCCTCAAAATTTTCCAATTTATGTTGTTGAGACAGAATTAGGATCATCGATTTTATTCAATGAGCTAACTGATGAAGAAGAAATTGAAGGAAAAATAGAAAATCAACAAGCTGAAAATCAGGAAGGTGTTGAGGAAAAAGCATAGGGTTGGTGGCTTTTGCACTTTGATGGCTCTGTTGGAAGATAGGGGGCTAGAGAAGACATATGGATCACTACTCCTGATGATGAAAGTAATTTTTACTCTTTCAAACTTAACTTTGATTGCACCAACAATATGGCAGAATATGAATCTTTGTTTTTGGGTTTAGAAAATTTGAAGAAACTAGGTGCCAAGAAGATATCAATGTGTGGTGATTTAGAGTTAGTAATCAAACAATTTGAAGGATCATACCAAACCAAGGATGTAAGAATGAGGGCTTACAAAAATCTGATCATGGAAATGCTTGAAAATTTTCAAGAATATGCCTTCATTGTGAAAATTAGAGACCAAAATTCAGTGGTTGATTCTTTAGCTATCTCTGCAATTTTATTCTTCATCCCTATACATTCTACTGAGAAGTATGAGGTTGATGTTAGGAATAGGCCAACGATTCCTAATAATATCATTCATTGGCAAGTGTTTGAGGATTATCAACAATTCTAAAATTTCCTAGAAACTAAGGAGGAGTTTGAAAACATACAAGTGGATTAGCAACATATGTTTGTTGAAACCAAAGTCAATTTTGAAGTATTGCAACTGAAAAACAATTTTATACCAAAGGGCCTTATTCCTCTTGAATTTTTATTTTGATCAAAATGATGTTTTTAAATCTCCTAGAATGCAGGCTGATGATGAGGAGGTAGAAACTTGCAATCTTGGTACAGCAGCAACGCCTAAAATGGTCAAACTTTCTAAGTTTATTTCAATGGAGATGAGACAGAAGTATGTGGAGATGATGAAGAAATATATTGATGTTTTTGCATGGAGCTATGCTGATCTGAAAAGGTATGATCCTAGCATTATACAACATATTATTCCTATCAAAGAGAATGAGAAACCTTTCAAACAGAAATTGAGAATAATTAATCCTTTTCTCATGCCTCTGATTGAGAAAGAGATTAAGAAACTTTTTGATGCAAAGATAATTATTCCTATAAGGTTTTCAAAATGGATTTCTAATTTGGTGCATGTTAGAAAAAAGAGTGGTGTGATAAGAATCTGTATTGATTTTAGAAATCTGAACAAGGCTTCTTTGAAGGACAACTATCCTCTTCCCAAGATGGATCAGATTTTGCAGAATATTTTTGGCTCTCAAAGAATGTCCATGCTAGATGGATCTTCAGGTTATAACCATACATTGGTACATCCAGAAGATCAGGAGAAGACTGCCTTTACCACGCCATGGGGAGCATTCATGTGTGCCAAGATGCCTTTTGGTTTGATGAATGAATGAGCGAATTTTCAAAGAGCAATGGATATTTCCTTTGATGAGGAGAAATAAAAATTAGTTGTGGTCTATTTAGATGACATAATTATGTTTTCAAGAAATGAGGATCACTTGAAACATTTGGAGAAAATTCTGCAAAAATGCAGAAAGTTCGGTATCTCTCTTAATCCCACTAAAAGTATTTTTGCTCTAAATTCTTGAAAATTTCTTGGACATATCATATCTAAGGATGGGATAAACATTGATCCTAATAGATTCAGTGCAATTTAGAAGATAGACCTACCAAGGAATAAGAAGGAGATTCAGTCTTTTCTTGGAAAGGTAAATTTTGTAAGAAGGTTCATCCCAAACTTTGTTGATATTTTCAAAGACATTACTAAGATGTTAAAGAAAGGAGTTGATATTAGGTGGACTGTTGAAGCTAAGCAATCATTTGAAGAGATAAATAAGTCCCTCACTCAAGCCCCAGTGCTTATTAGTCCAAATTTCTCAAGTGAATTTATGGTTTTCACATTTTCCATTGAAAATACCATTGCTGGAGTTTTATTGCAGAAAGGACATTAAGGTACTGAACAACCTATTTCATTTTTTAGCAAAATTTTTGCCAACTCTGAGTTGAAGTATAATATTTTGGAAAAACAAGCATATGCTTTGGTCAAAGCTCTTAAAGACTTCAGAATTTATATTTTGCATTCTCGTTTCATGGCATTTGTACCTAACATTGTGGTTAAAGATATTTTGACAGAAGTTGATCCTGATGGAAAAAGAGGGAAATGGATAGCTACTTTGCTGGAGTATGACATAGAAATAAAACCTACAAAGTTGGTGAAGGGAAAAGGGTTAGAAAAAATAATGGCACAATCCAACTTTGAATGTATTGACATCAAATATATTGCAGAAATTTCAGAGCTGACAGAAGAAGAAGAAGAGTTGGTACCTGTTGAAGAGAAATTCATATCGTCTGAATGGTACAAAGATGTAATATTTGTCCTACATCATCACAAAGCTCCTCCAGAGTTGACCAAGTCTAAATCAAGGTTCGTAAAGCTGAAATCATTAAGATACTGTATTCGAAAAATACCAGTGGGATTATTTTGAATTGTTTGTTGGAAGATGAAGCTGAAAAGGTCATTGAAGAGTTCCATAAGGGAGATTGTGGAGGACACCATTACTGGAAAGCCACAGCCAACAAAATAATCAGAGCAAGCTACTATTGGCCTACTATGTTTAAGGATTTCTACAATAATATCATTGCATGCCATGAATTCCAAATTTTTGATGGTAAGAAGAAGCTAATTACTTTACCTTTGATGCCAATATATGTTGAAGCGCATTTCCAACAATGGGGGTTGGATTTAATTGGCGCAATACACCCAACATCTTCAGGGCAGCATCGTTGGATTTTGACAGCCACAAATTATTTCACTAAATGGATTGAAGCAATCCCAACAAGGTAGGTCACTGATTCAGTCATCATTCAATTCTTGGAGAACAATATTTTGTCCATGTTTGATTGTCATATGAATATTATTACTGACAATGCACAACCTTTCAAATCCAAAAAATTAATTGGCTTTTTTCATCAGTATCCTATTACACTTGAACATTCAACAACCTATTACCCCCAAGGTAATGGCCTTGCAGAGTCATCCAATAAAATTATAGTGAGGATCATAAAAAAGGTGCTACAAGAAAACAAGAGATCATGGCATCTAAAGTTACAGTTTTCTCTTTGGGTTGATAGATTTTTCACAAACCGATCCATTGGTACATATCCTTATGAATTAGTGTATGGAGCTGAAGTTATTTTTCCCACTTCTTTGGGAGTTCTAGTAATGAAGTTGTTGCAAGGACTTGAAGAGGAGCCAAATGCTATTTAGAGGAGGATAAACTAGCTCATAGCTCTACAAGAAAAAAGAGAAGAGGTATATAACAACCATCATCAATCACAAAACATAGTGAAGAAAATATTTGACAGAAAAGTTAAAGAAGAAAATTTCCAGCTTCAAGATATAGTTTTGAAATGGGAAGCCAGAATTAAAGAAAAGGGGAAGCATGGAAAGTTTGAGATTATATTGAAGAGACCATTTGTGATAGCTACATATCATGGCAACAACACTTATTTGCTTCAGGAAATGGATGGACAATTGTGTGCAGAAGGACCTGTCAATGGCATATTTCTCAAAACACTACTCCTCCTAAGTCTTTTTACTTAATTTCACTCCATTGTATATATTTTGTTTTTTTTATGATGTTTTGTTAATAAATATAAGCTCATCATCAAGCTTGAGCCAGAGGAGCAGGCCATAAGAGCTTGAGGAGGTCTTTGTGAATTTCAAAAGTTTTTGTTTTCATTAAAAGAAGGCACTGGAACTACATGTTCTTTTTTGTACCACATGGGCACATCATCCCCATTGGAGCCACTGTTATCACTCATAAGTTTTAAAATTTTCATTGATAGGGTCTTACATATCATTCACCTAGGTCCCATGTTGTTTTCATAGTCAAATTCATGAAATTTATTAAAAAAAACACATGTGATAAGGTTTACCCTAAGTCTAAACCCACCATGAGTCATGTCATGTTAGTCAAATCCATTCCATATCATTTATTTTTCGCACCCATGTATCCAAATCAAAAAATGAGCCACGTGTCTATTTTTTCACCTTTTCGTAGTGAAAACAATGGTAAAACAGCAGATTTCGCTATGAAACTACATGACAATTATTTAGCAGATTTGTCAAAAATTTAACTGTTTTTGCTATGAAACTTTGTTTTTCTACAGAAAAGACAAAGCGATGTGAGGTGTCAAGTTTTTGATGACCAAGGGTAGAGGTGAGGTCATCAAAATAGTTACCATGATCACCAAGCATGCAAGATCGTATTTTCTCTCATCATTACTTTTTGTGGTCACGTGTGTCATCATTCTCCCTCAAGATGTCGAATTACATTTTAAATCTTGCCCTTAAGCTTCTATGTATCATTCATCGTTAAAAATATTGCATGTAAAGAATCTCAGTATCATCCTTGAAGAGCTGGTTCACAGCGCAAAACAGCTTGCTGTCTAGATTTGTTCATCTGCAGGTGTCACAACTAGGAGGCAACAAAGGTATAAAAGAGTAATGGCAGCAAAGAAGAAATTGAATAAAGGAGGTTACTGTGTGAGATACGAGCCTATGGATTTAAAATTGTTGAATGAAGATCCCAGTGTTATGGATGCCTTCAAGAAGGTTGGTTGTCTACAGTTCTGTCAGAAGTTGCAGGGTTTTCATGCTTAGATATCCAAAGACTTTGCAACCAATTTCACAGGGACAACCTCAAAATCTGGGGTATTGAATTTCATAGTATCACCTGATAATATCTCTCAAGCTGCAAAAAAACCAAGAGGAGGTGAGGAATGGTTCAAAGGTACAAAGTTCAAAATGCAAAGTTGTGAATAATTTCTCAAACAGGAGCACATAGGGGCTAACATGAAAAGTGGCATCCCTAGGGGTTATATGAAGGAAAATTATTCAAAGTTGTTGTTTTTGGTCTAGAAGTATTTTACCTGCGAGGGGAGGTTTCACATGGTCTACTCTTATCACTTCAGATTCCTTTTGCATTTCATTGGTAAGCAACCAAATGATTTGCCTTTATTTTTATTTAGAATTTCGGGGAAGATGTCAGATAAGGTCCAAGTCGAGGTTGAGGGTAGTGAAACATCATTTTTTCACCATGGCCTGATCAAATTATTAGTGTTGGAGGAATTTAAAAAGTTAAATAGAGATTGGGCATCTTTTCTCTTCCTAAGTGGATATGAAGTAGACTCAGTGACACCTAAAAATATTTCAAAGCCAAAGTCACTTCATCTCCAACTGTGATAGAAGAAATTAATGAAGAAGGAGGACAGCCTATTGTGGAACCAATGGATATTGAAGTTTAACCTTTGCCAGAGACTGATATCCCACAGCCATCACCTGCAAGACAAAAATAGAAAATTAGTAAACACAGGAGTAGGAGGGTAACCAGGAGCCAAACCCTTGCCAAGGGAAATCTTGAAGACATCCTCCAGGAAATAGACATTGAAAAATCTCCAATCGTCTAGGCAAAAGAAATTGAAGGGGATATAAGGAAGATGCAAAAAGGTAAGTCTGTCAAAAAAATGGATTTTGCGGGAGAAGATGTTGGTTTCATTTTCCAGCCAAGGAAGCCAATTACCAGGTCACAACTTGCAAAGGGTTCCATGGAGAGCAAGAGAGCAGAAAATATTAATGAAGGTAAGAAGCCAGAGAACATCATAGACCTATCTCCATCAGTAGAAGAGTTATTTGTACAAAGGAAAGGAAAATAACAAGTTGAGGAAAAGACTGAAGGGCAAATTTTACATGAGCAATTAAGAGAGGACGGGGAAGAAGTAATTGAAGTAAAATTGGAATTAAAAGAGGCCAAGGTAGACAAACAGCTAAAGGCAGAATTTGAGAAAGAAATGAAGGATCAAGTAGAAAAATATGACAAAGCTCTGTCAAATGCCAAGAAGATGCTGAAGAGAATTCTTCCTCTAAGGAAGGTGGTGAAAAACAGAAGGAAGAGAAATCTATGGTTGTGATCTGAGAGAAAAAATCTCAAAGGGCAGGTTAAAGAGTTGGAAGACCAAATGGATATGATCCAATATGAACTAAAGAAAAGAGGGTTGAAGATTAGAATGGTAAATGAACCTGAAGAGGTACAACCTATTATTGCTAAAGATGAGATACCCAAAGTCTGAGGGGTTGGTCTAAAATATTTTTGATTAAGTTTACAACTTTGCAGGAAACACAAATTTTGGTTTAGAAACTAAACTTTTGAAGAAAAGTGAAAAATATGCACTTTCACCCAAGATTAGGCAGTTTTGTAGCAAAGTCCAGGCTTGAGGGCCGAAATTCGCTACGAAATTTTTGTAGGATGTTTTTCACTTAAAAAGTCAGTTTTGATGGAGATCCAAGGAGGGAAATTGATGGTATTTAGCTCATATGACTTGAAAAACATATCTTGATCAGCAGAGAAGGCAAAAAAGGAGGTTAAATGGTAGAATTAAACATGCTACTAAATTTCGCTACGAAACTGCCTAAGGTCACTTTGTTTTCGCAACGAAGTGTTTTTAATGGTTTTTGAAGGCTTGAAAAGCATGTTGAAGAATAGCCAGAAACCTAGATACATCCAAGTTGACAGTGGGCCATCCCAACATAGATTCATGACTTAACAAGAGTGTCACTTATCCAGCTCAACATGAAGAGAAAGATTAAAGTGATGTTTATCTTTTCCTGAAAAATAGGACTGTTGTTTCCTAATATAGGGGGTATATTAATGTCTTAGTGATGGTGAATGCTACTCGAGCATCTGATCCTTATCCATGTAATTGTCCCATTAGTGAAGTGAATTTAATAAATGTAAAAGCAAAGTCATATTAGGAGTGTAAGTCTTTAGAGACTAGGTGTCTTTTTCAGTTCCAAAAATGTAGTTTTAGTTATGTTAGGTGTCAAAGTTATGGTTCGATGATCTAGCCAGTTGGGCAGATCCTATGTAAGCAAAAAAGATCTATTTAAAGACAGGAAATCAAATCAGAAAGGGTTGGATAATGTTACTTTGAGACTATTATTGTAAATTTTGGAATATCAGCAATAAACAGTGACTATGTTTCTGCTTCACCTGAGATTCTTGGTATGTTTCAATGAGTTTATGTCATATGTTTCCCTTTATCTTGCTTCCAGTATCTTGATGTTAAATTACTCAGAATTCATGTTGTGCATGCTCTGACTTCCTTTTAGCATTGAGCTATTAATTATTTCTGTGTGTTGGTATTGTCCTTTCATTGAAACATAAAAACCTCAATTTCCATAAGAAGATGCACTTGTCATTGAATTCCTTCTTGCTGACTCCATGAGCCCAATGATAGTAAAACCTATTCCATTTTTTGCCTAAAATAAAATACACTAAGACACTCACATAGTTATCCATCTCATTTAAGACCTAATTGAGCAAATCATTAGATAAATTGAGAGATCCCTCTTAGGCTAAAGAGGCTAATCCTTAGTCAAAAGCTGGTTTGAAAGAGTTACTCTAAGTTGTCTGGTGGAGCAACCCATCAGTACCAATTTAGAGATAACACCTTCAACAGAGAGTCACATGTGTTTTGACTCAATCGATCGTTGTATGGGCCGAAGCAAGCACCTCGTGCTTGGTACACAAGGATTGATAGCTACCTCACCAGTTTGGGCTTTACCAAAAGTGAAGCAGATGCAAACCTTTTCCACATTTTGGTAGAAGGTAAATTGTTGATTATAGTTTTATATTTTTATGACTTTATTTTTATCGGCCATGAAAAACTTATCAGGTATTGCAAGGAGGATCTCGCAAGAGAGTTCGAAATGAATGAAATGGGGTTGATGCACTATTTCCTTGGTTTGGAAGTATGACAAAGAGAAGGGGATTTGTTTGTGTCTTAGGGAAATTATTCCAATGAGATACTTCAGAAGTTCCACATGGACAAATGCAAACCCATGGAGACTCTTCTAGCAACCAACTAAAGAAAAGAGGATGCCACTTCAAGTGAGGAAGTTGATGCTACCATGTAAAATAAGTTTGTGGGTTCACTCATATATCTGGTTAACACATGACCATACATGTGTTATGCAGACAATCATTTGAACCAAGCCATGCTTTGATTGGCCATATTATGTTAGAGGGCTGCTAAACATGCACTATGATACCTCACAGGCACTAATTAATTTGGAATTTGGTATAGACGAACAGAGGGAGTGAAGCTGCAAGGCTTCACAGATACATATTGGGTGGGAAGTCCATCAAATCGGAAGAGAACTTCAAGAGTATTTTTCAATTTTGGTTCAACAATAGTTTCTTGGTACAACAGGAAGTAGAGATCAGTTGCACTCAGCAGAAGCAGAAGCAGAGTATGTGGCTTCCATTCAAGCATCTTGTGAATCTGTGTGGATGATAAATGTTCTTGTTGGGTCATTTGGTAAGATGATGGATCGTACTGTGATTTACTGTGGCAATCAGAGTTGTATAAAACTCTCTGAGAATTTATCTTTTCATGATCGATCCAAGAACATTGATATATGGTACCACCACCTACGATATTGTACACATAGGCAGATCATGTGGTTGCAGTACATTCCGATAGAGGAATAAGATGCAGACATTTTGACAAAAGATTTGTTAAGGGGTAAATTTGAGTTCCATAGAAGCATGATTGGGGTATATGATAATCCCTTTCTTTTTGAGAGGGAGTGTTGAAAATGTAGCAAGAAACTTCTAATTTAATTTTTCCTTTGATTAAATTAGGAGAAAATTGAAATTCCACATCAATAGACAACTTGAATGAGTTCACTGAGTTGAAATAGTTGTTATGACTCAATTAGTTTAATTAATTTGAATTGGGGGCATGGACTTGAGTTGTGTATAGTGATTCCTAAATTTTAGGAGCCTAGGTTGAGTTAATTTTAGTTGTATCAATTTAATTCAGTTAAATTGAGTTATGGTTAGTTAAACTAGGTCCAACTGTTGGAGGAACTAGTGGGAGGTATAGTAGTGGGGTGCAACTTCAGTGTTTAACTAGGTAACTAATCAAACATCCTAAATTAACTCATGCGTGCACATAATTCGAGTTACCCAGTTGATATTGGAGTTCAAGGGAAGTGCATTATCAATTGTTAGCTATTCCAAGTTGTACAAGTCATGCATGCAGTCAGAGAAGGACCTAAAGGAATTATGCAATCCCGATTGAGGAATTTCCTAAATAATATGGGTTAATTCCTTGAGCAACAACACAAGAAAATAGGGGCTTGGAGGCTTGAATTTCTGGCTAAGTATTGGCCAAGGTTAGTCAAGCAGATAGAGGATAGATGATACAATTGCAGGTTGAGCAGAGCATATTGTATTCATCCAAATTATTTGATTAATGCAATACATATAGTAAGGGGTTTTGAGCAGTTTCTTTCCCCTAGATATATATCTGTGTATGTGTATTAAATCTTGATGCATGTTAATGATTTGTGTTCTCGATCATGAATTTACTTTTGTAAATCAATAGAGTAGATTATAGTCTTATGATTTAGTAAATTTCATGAGCAGTTTAGGATCTACACATTAATTTCTACATATTATGATTTGAACCATCATTTTCATATAATCAATATGAAAAGATGGAAAAACTAACATGTGTAACAATAAGAACATTAGAAGAAAATTGTTTGAGATTGACTACATTCTTATTATTCACATTTTCTATTATTCAACATTGTTACATTGTCACTTTGCATTCAAAATTAGTATTTCATCATTTTTCATCATTCAAGTTATTAAAAATCTCTATTATCTCAACACACTGAGGTAACTCAACAAATTTACAATTAAAATGACATGATTAATCTTACACATATTTAGCATATTTAAAATTATCAGAATAATTAGATGTTCAACAAATTTTGTGTGATTGTGCATGACTAAAAGCAGCCTAATTCCATCTTAACCTGAATCTATCAAGCACCAAGAACACCTCAAGAAATTTAATCTCTCTTAACACATAATCAATAAGTTAAAATAAATCTAGACTAATTTTAATATAGAGAAAAAAATTTGAACTTTAAATTTTTCATGTAAAAATTGATTTTACTATATATTTCGTCATCATAAATTAATTCCATTTGGTTATAACAAGGCAAATAAACTCATATGGTCATTAACCATGTGATTCCTACTTTTATTTGTTATTGATTGTTGGGACAATGAAATTATGAATATCTTGATGTGTCAAATCTTATGACAAGAAGGTATTTGATTGCTCAAAATTCACAATAGCATTTATACCCTACTTAACTCAAAATTGACTCGAGATCCCTTAGATTTTTTACTTACGAATTTTGTAACATATGTAATGCTTCTAGGTTGTTATGATGCATTAGAGTTTATATACATAAAGCCCCCTTGGAGTTTATTTGGTGAATTTGGTAAAATTATGATGTCGTTTTTGGTTTTTTAATTTTGTACTAATAAGTTTATCTTATTATAGTTTAGTAACTTGTGTAAATTTGGTCTCGAGGTTATGGTCCAATAATTATGTGTGTGGAAGTTTGGTTCTTACAAGTCTCGTGGTTTAATCCCCGATAAGACCATATACGTCTAAAAGGCTCCAGACACAATTTTTTGTTGAAAGAAAAAAAAAACTCGTATAAATTTATTTTACTTTGATTTATCAAATTTTAAAAATTAATAAATGGCTTGAATTACAAAATTTATTAAATTATATAGAATTAAGATAAAAATAATTTTTAAATATAAAAATAAATTTTAAAAAAATTATATTTAAAAAGTTTGATATATTTTATATTTGACAAATTTATGATTAAAATAAAATAAAATTATATGAGGAAGGTTTTGTAACTGTCAGCGGTAAAAAAAAACTACTAGAACATAGACAAATCAGGCCACTGGAACTAAGTATCGCTCATCTCAAAACCCTTTTGAAATCTTACAAGAAGAAGGGGAATCATCGAAAGAGATGGAAGAAATGTTCGCTCCAAGTTTGACAAGCATCCCTCAGAAAAATACAGCAAGAAAGAGGAAAGCAATTGTTGATCAAATGGAACCAGAGGAAAAGATAGGCGAGGAACAAATGACAATGGAGATTGAAATGAAAAAACATGATCTATGTGCAAAGGAGCAGGTTATGAAGCGTTTATTGCATGAATGGAGAAATTTGGATGATAGATTCATACCGAAAGACCAAAAGACTTTGTACAAGGAAAATTTTGAGCATTACCTAATAGAGCAGGAAAAAAAACAAGTAAGTACTTTAGAATCTAATGCTAATAAAGCAGTAAATCCTCCAACAAAAACAGGCAAGAAAAAAGGAAGAAAAACTCTGCAAGAATCAATCCAATTAGTGGGAGAAATGTTGATAAATATAGGGAAGATAATACTGTTAACAATGGTATTCCAACAAACTCCAAAATTTTCTCAATGAAATTCCTCTCTTGGAACATAAGGGGCTTAAACATCCAAGGAAAACAAAGATACTTAAAATAAAATTAAAAATGGAAAAACCACAAATAATGCTCATTCAAGAAACGAAGGTTTCAGCAGCTAAACTGAAATCAATACTACAGTCTTTTAAACCGAATTACGAAATTATGGCTAATGATGCTAGAGGCACAGCAGGTGGAATAACAATCATATGGAACCCGACAGAAGTAGAAGCAGATGAATGGATAGGTCTACCATGCAGCCTTTCTGGACGGTTTAGACAAGTAGGCACTTGGGAAATGTTAATGATCACGACAGTTTATGGGCCTCATATCCAAGGAGAGAAAGAAGATTTCCTAAATAGTTTTAGAACTTTGAGAACTTTGCATAATGAGAAATATTGGATTATAGGAGGGGATTTTAATATGATATTGAATCTTTCATAAAAGAAAGGAGGACTCAGAAGAGAGGATCCTAAAATGGAGTCTTTTAGAGACCTTCTAAAATATTTAAAACTAGTATATATCCCCACTGTTAATGGAATCTTTACTTGGAATAACCGAAGGGGGGAAAGACACTAGATATCATCTAGACTTGATAGATTCCTAATTTCGGAGGATTTGGTGAGCTTAGATGTTTTTTATGAAGCAGCAATCTTACCATCCCTAGGCTCAAATCACTGGCCTATTCAATTGGAAATCGATATTAAAGAAGTTCCAAAAAATAGGCCCTTTCGATTTGAATTATTCTGGTTAAGAGATCCTACTTTCCTGGAAAAATTTAAACAATGGTGGAAATCTATCAATATACAAGGAAGAAACAGAATGCATACCTTCCAGTTGCGTTTGAAGCAGTTAAAAAAATAGATAAAAACTTGGAATAAAACTCAATTTGGCAATATTCAGGCTACAATGATTTCTCTTCAAAACATAATGAAACAAAACCAATAGGAGATGATTTTACAGGGCCAATTGGAAGCTCTTGCACAACAATAAGGCAGCATTCTCAGGGAACTAGAGGAAAGGAGAAAACAAGAAGAGATATTATGGAAACAGAAATCGCAAGTACAGTGGCTAAAAGAAGGGGAAAAAATACAAGTTTTTTTCATAAATATTTAATTCGGAGAAGACAACATAATAGGATTTTCTCATTAAAGGATGAAAAAGGCAATAGAATTTACCAGCATAATGAAATGGAAGATATGTTGGTAAGGCATTTCAAGGATATGGTCACTGAACCTAACCATAACAGAGAAGCAAATACCCGGAGAATCACTACCCATATCCCATCTAAAGTAAGTAGGGATCAGAACTTGGCATTAATGAGGGAGATCACATTGGAAGAAGTGGAAGAGGTAGTTAAAACTCTTCCAAAACAGAAAGCTCTAGGACCGGATGGTTTTACAGTGGAATTTTATCAGGCTACCTGTTCATTTATGGGGCAGGAAATCTGGGAGATGGTAGAAGAATCAAGGTGCACAAGGAATGCATATCCAACTTTGAACTCTACGCTCATTACTTTAATACCGAAGCAGTCCCAAATAGACACTCCAGCAGGTTTTCGTCCTATAGCCTTGTGTAATGTCATATACAAAATCTTGTCAACAATCATGGTTAACCGGCTGAAACCTATTTTTCACAATATTATCTCACCAGAACAAACTAGATTCGTAAAAGGCAGACAGATATTGGATGGAATTGTAACGGTACAAGAGGCAATGCACTCTTTGAAAGTGCAAAAAGTGAAAGGTATGTTGATAAAACTAGATCTCTCAAAAGCCTATGATCGATTAAGTTGGTCTTATTTGAAAGAAATATTGTTAGCTTTTGGTTTTGATGCCAGATGGACGCAGTGGCTTTTGTCTTGTATATCAACTACGAATTATTCTATCCTAGTAAATGGAGCTCCAAGCCAGTCATTTAATGCAACCTACAGCCTGCGTCAAGGTGATCCCATTTCCCCATTTATTTTTATTATAGTTGTTGGAGGCCTTGGTCATCTTATAAGATCCCAAATTACAGCAAATTGCTTGGAAGGCTTGAATTTATTGGTTAGGAATCTTAATCTCTCGCATCAACAATTTGTTGACGATATTATGCTATTCTGCCAAGTCTCCTTATCGGAATCAAAATTTGTTCTCAGAATTCTTAAGGTATTTATGCAAGCTTCTGAAATGATGATTAATAATGACAAATCCAATGTATACTTTTTTAATACCACCAATGCCACTCAACGATTCATAGCAAGGACGATTCCAAATTGGAATGTTTCCAATGAAATACCTGGGGTTCCCAATGAATCAATCTTCACTCAAGATTGCAAGGTGGTTGGATCTTATCAATAATCTCCATAAACGCCTTCAGAACTGGGCCCTCGGAGCACTCAATGCTCCAAGTAGAGTAATTTTTCTTAAATCTGTGCTTCATGCAATACTAATATACCAGTTGTCAGGTAGATAGGCCCCGAAGACAGTTTGCAATAATATGGTTAAAATATTCAAAAAATTCCTCTGGGAGGGAGCGCAAGACATGAGGAAATGGACACTCTTATCCTGGGAGAAACTTATAAGAAAAAAAAAATAGGGGGATTAGTTCTTCGTGATCCTTATGTACTCAATCAAGTAATGGGAGCTAGTTTATGGTGGAGATGGATTCAAGGAGGTACGGATCTCTGGAAAATTATTTGGGAAAATAAATATGAAATGCCTAGAAAAATTGTGGGAAAAATAAAAGTAGACATCACCCCTAAAGGATCAAATATATGGAATTTAGAAGCTAATAACAGAGAATTAATAAGACATCATAGTTTCTGGGAAGTACGAGGACGAAGAACAACATTGTTTTGGGAGGATTCATGGCAGCAGAGAGAGAAACTCTTCAGCCGGCTGGATTTAGGAGAATTTTTTTTTATTTTAAAAATTCCCAAACCAAAGATCAATACACAAATACTGGAATAGCGAAGAGGAAGGTCAATGGCGAATCTAGAAAATAAAAGAGCAGTGGAGAAATGCTCCACAAACGACACAATGGAACAATTTGGACAAAGAATTGAAAACTGGAACATTGCTTGCTACAAATGGGGAAGATATTCTAAGATGGGGCTATAGATCGAAAGGTATGTTCACAATTGAATAAACTTATTGTCTCAAGTCAAATAATCATCAGGAAATTGCAGGCCCAATTTGGAATAAAATTTGGAGTGCGAAATTATGGCCTAAAGTTGAATATTTCATGTGGCTATTAAGTCATAAGAAAACTTTAACATGGGATCATCTAAAACATAGAGGTATTAAAGGACCATCACATTGTGTAATGTGCAAAATGGAGGAGGAAAATATTGAACATTTATTTAACAAATGTACCTTTGCAAATGATATTTGGAAGCTTAATGAAACATTGTTTGAACAAATAGATAGGGATAATACCAGCATCAATACAACCATCTGTAAATGGCGGAAAGGAGGATATAAGAGTGAAGTTGTTAATCATGCTTGGCGATTATCTATAGGATTCATTCTTTGAGGAATATGGAAAGAACGAAACCATCAAATTTTTCGAGGGGAAGAGAAGCAAATACACCACATATGGAATGTAATGGTGGAAAATATTTGTGAATCCATATTGGTATAACGCTGGTTGGATGAAGATTGGGCAGGGGAGGCTAGGGAGGTTAGAATCCTAGCTAAATTGAATTTAAAACCTCAAATGTTATCCTTATCATTATGGAAGTTCAGGCCAAATCAGCAGAATATAGTGACCATTTTCCAACCACCTCCACCGGGCTTTTTGAAACTCAACTTTGATGGTGCCTCTAAAGGAAAACCAGGATAGGCAGGGATAGGTGGTATATTTAGAACCTCTCAAGGAAATGTTTCGAGAATATATTCATTTCCAATAGGATTTGCTACCAATAATGAAGCAGAATTAATGGTGGTCAAACAGGGTTTTATTATAGTGGCTAGGGAAAACTACCAAATAATCATAGTAGAAGGGGATTCTGCAATGAGAATAGGAATCCTTAAAAAAAACTCCAACAAGGAACTCAATGGGAAAAGATCAGTAAAATTTGGAGAACAGCCAGATTATTTGAAGAAATTTTCCATCTCCTCCGCCAAATAAGATATGTTAATCCTAATCATGTGCGTCGAGAAGGTAATGAAGCAGTTGATTATTTAGCTAATTGTGCATGCAAGAATAAAGATCGTCACCTGGATGCAAATCAAAATCATCAGGTTTGGAATGTGGAACTTAACTCATTATAGATTATATTAGAAAAAGGCAGATCTCAACCCCGATCGGGGTGCCAAGAGAGCATTGACGGCGGTCAAATCAATCCACGTGGTGGATGAAGCCTGTAGGAGGTTTTATAATGCGGGATGGTGGCGGTCCTTGCCATCAAGCTCCATCAATGCGCATTAATAGGCCAGCAGTGAAGCATGAAGCGATGTCAAACCAAATTCGATATTTACGCCGGTAGCGGAGGGGTTGTTTTGGTAAAAAGCTTAGTTTCTTGTCAAGTAAAACCAGTGTCATAGAGCATGGTAGCTTGGTTCGCTCTGCGCATGAGATCTTGCAGGAGGTAGACTGTGGGAAAATTCGGCGTTGGATTTTAACTTGGTATGTAATGGTTATACTGACCTTATTTTCCCAATTCGTTGTTCTGAAAAACAATGATGATGGTTATTCTATTGCCTTTGATAATTGCATGGCGAATCCCTGTTCTGAAAGTTTTAGAAGAGATGAGGTATAAAAATCAAGCCGTGTTTTCGTAGTCCTCCGAGTTATACTCATTATCTGTCTTGGTTTAATCATTATATGCCTTTGTATATTTCTGAGTATTTTCTTTGGGTCGTTAGAAATATTCAGGTGTTGGCTCCCTCTCTGTACAATTTTGGGCTAATGATTTGTCATAAATGTATGATGCTCTACATGCATTTAGGTTTTGGTTCCGCTTCGTTGAAAATATGTAGGATAGGATATGCACTTGGGTTTTTAGCCAACATAATTTTCCAGTGCCACATATTTTGCAAATGCTGAGTCACGAGTCTCCCTGGATGCTTTCTAATAAACTGTTTCATACAAAGGGTATGGATCTCTGTTGTCTCTTTCTCAGTTGGTTTAAGGATAATACTTGGGGTTTTGTTTATCAATGGTCGTCTTATACCTTTCTCAGTCGGGTTAAGGATAGTACTTGGGGTTTTGTTTATCAATGCTCGTCTTTTACTGTCTAGTTGTTTTACACCTCCCATTGCCAATTTTTGCTCCGGAAAATGCATCAGCGGGATGAGGTTAACCAAACCCTTGTTCTTGATACTGGTAAACGTCTGTTCGGTTTGACTATGGAGATTCTGGGGCTTCAAGAGGCAGCTAATATAGTACATTTGGATCAACATACTGATATTTCTCTATACATAGGAATTATATTCAGGTTTTTGGGCATTTAGTACTTTAGAATCATCATGGTGAAAGCCCAAAATGGTAGAGGAAAAGGCAATCAATGTATCAACCAGAATATTGGACCAAGTAAAAGAGGGCGGAAGACAAACAAACAAATTCTGGAAAATGTTGTTGATGTTTATGAATCTGGGAATTTGGTTCATATACGTAATACAATACCTGGTTGGGAAAGACAAACTGATAGTGAAGATGAAGACTTGAAGGAACAGGAGGCTAAAATGACCTTCATTTCAGATCATGGCAGTACAAGAGGCTATGCATCGCTGCTCTAACAATCTGTTAAAACTTACTGGAAAATGCAATGTGTTCTGTCCAAGGAAATGGCTAACATGGAAGTGAAGGAAGAAAACTCATCAATGCTCTTTGAACTTAATCAAATCAAACAAGACATTCATAATATGGTGAAGGTTCAAATTCAAGTTAATGAAAGAATTGGAAAGATAGAGCGACAACTTCTCAGCATGCAACAAAAGGAATTGTTGGGTTCTACAGCAAAGGACCCAGCCCAGGTGGACTCTTCCGATGGGATTTCTGTTTAGACTATAGATGTTTTTGCATGTTTTTGGCAGATAGTAGATATAGCTTCTGTTTTAACTGTAAATGTTATGGACATATTAAAGCGATAAAAGCAGTAACTAGAAAGAAAAGACAATTTCAGTTTTGGTTGGCTTTTAATTCTATGCGGTGGCTAATAGCCCTGGTTTCCTTCAGGCAGGTTGAGGCTACAACAAACGATATAGTATGTATAACAACTTGCTTGTTTAAAATATGAAAATAGAAAGGCACTACTAAATTTACAACAAAAAAAAAAACTAATATTATTATTAAATATAATAATAATAGTAGTATATTTTATATGAGGAATATACATACATTCTGGAAATATTACAAGAAATATTCATTACGAGCTCAAAATGTTACAAGTGAGACTTGAACTGAGGGGAGGATGATAACAACATTTCTCCCAACCAACAACCTAAATCCAATATACAAACATTACACATTTTTGTGCTTACACTATGTAATACATTTTTAAGTAAAATTTTGAAAGAAGAAGAAGAAGAAGAAAGAAGATTAATACACATCATTTGATAGCATTTCATTATGATGTAAAAAATGACATGATTATGATGATGTTTAGCGTCCACTAAAATTAAACATGGTTTATTGGACCTTAAAAAGGTAAGGGAATACTTAGCTTTCTTTAGAAAAACATTAAGAAACATTCCAAGGTCACCATAATTGTAATGAGTTAAAATATTAAGAAGGTTGGTAGTGGGACAAATATTTTGAAATTGAGATTTAATCTGGTTATATATTGGACATTATAAAATAAAGTGATTTTCATATTTAGCCCTCTTAGTGTCACAAAGTGATAGATTCTTTCATCCCATGGCAATTTGGGAATTGTTTAACACCCAGTTTCATTATAAAGCTTGTGATAATCTGTTGTCATTTTAGCAATTTTGATTTTCTTCTTTACACTAGCCCAAACAAAGAGACATTTTTTATCTTTTAAAGTAGGATTAATCACATCATTGTAATATTATTTTCCCTATAATTCTTTAATACACCATAATTTCTCCTTAAATTTAGAATTAATAATAGTTTTAATATTATCCTTATGCTATAAAATGATTTCTTCCTTCATTATGCAAATATTTAACTAACATTAGACATATTTATGACATCCCCACTTCAGATAAAGGTTGTTTATGCTAGAGTTTGAAGCAATTTTGGGAAGTCTCATCTTCTACTTTATTTAACTTGTTCTTATACATTGAGTACCTGATCATATTCGTGCTCTTAATGGTGAAAAAAATTATTTGTGAGGAGGATAAGATTCCCTGATGGGGGTGGTATTAAGGATACCAGAGGAGTCAGGAAGCATGATTAACATGCTGAACATAGGAATGGAACATGGGTTGGTGGCCTTGGAATCAAGAGGCATGCTCCCCATCTTTCATCGCTTGGTCCTTACGTGGCACCCTTATTATTCACAAGCTTCGAATCACCTACCCCGGTCCCATTGGCATAAATGGGAGAAAATTGATGCATATGGGTTTGAGTACGAAATTCCTTTTGACACCATGTTTCATCCCTCAGCAGATGCAATGGGTAGGCTTTCTGATGGATGATTGGATATGGGTGGTGGAGGCCTTAACATACAATTTACAAATCTCATTCATGAGCACATGATTTTTGGGTTTATTGTGATTATTAAAGATTGTGCCCTATTGTACACCTTCTATCCATGGATTTTGCACACTCTGGTTTTTTCACTCAATGGATTGGTCCTCTCACATCTACACCCCATTATAAAAGCATGGGTAACGTCTCAGGGTGGCAACATTTCTATGTTTCAGGTTTTGTTGATGAATGGTTCCAACCATCGCATGACTCTTGGATGTGTAGGTTGGTTTCTTCAGGTCTTACAGAATGTTTGTTTCATTATCATTCTCCATCATATTCTCGCAGTTGTTCACTGTCTAACCACTTAGTTTTCTAGTATCTTCTTTGTAGTTCCTTCAATTTATGTAGGGGTCAATTTTTTGTTCTTTTTCTCCATAATACGAAGTTCATTCCTTATTTCGAATTGGCGGTTGTGTTGCCCACCTCATCACCTCAAGTTTTTGACTCTGTCGAAATTTCATTTAACTATCAAGTGTTGGTTTATGGAGTTTGGTACCCAGGTACCTTCTCCATTTGGTTTTGATATTGTCCATGGTTCATTTAATGTTGTAGTATCCCTAAGGTATCTAGCCTTACTTTCTCTCTACATGTCACAAATTCTTGTTTTCTAGGAGTTCGTTTGGATTTTGCGTTTAAGCTTTGTTGCATCGCTTTATATCCTCCTCCAAAACAAAGTTTGCTCTTCTTTCTCATAATCGATAATATTTTCCTTGCTCAAATTTTCACTTCACCCTTAACATTGTGTATACCTAATTGTCTATTTTTTATCCCTCTCTTTTTCTCCCACTACCCTAGTTCCTATGCAACCATGGCCCCTTAGAAAAGGTTTCCCAAATGTCATCGTCGTGCACCAGGTACATCTTCTTATCATCGTATGTGCTTGTTTGGTTGGGAATCAGTGGCCAGCCACTTTGACTTAGTTCCTCATGGAGTGAGGAACAAAATTCGTCACCTAGAGGCAAAGGAGTTTGGAGACCGCTTATATTTTCTTGATTCTGAGATTGGTGGCAAAAACCTCAAGTGGGTTCCTAATCCAGGGAAATTTTAAAAGCAGGGACTTCACTTCCTCCATTCCCTTTCTATGCAACGTCAACTGGAAACACTACTCCATATCGTCATTTATGATAAACAGGTCAACAATTACAATCTATTTGCAGGTCAGGAGGAAATCAAGAGAATTCTTCGGGATATTCTTTACAAATTTGATGATATCGTGGCCAAGCTAACAAGGGTGGAGTGGTTTGTGGTATCCAACTCAAATATTGATTCTGATGTGCAACATGAAGTTTCAGAAGTAGTTAATGCTCCTGTTGGGATTTCTCCTCAGGCCAACTCCACTCCCCTCTCCTCGGTCATCATTTCAGACTAACAGTCCACGATGGCTATCGCACATTTCTTTATAGCCGATTATTATCTGTTTTTTTGTACTTGTTTTTACAGTGGGTTGGTGGCATGCCACTTTGGACCACAAGCTGTTTTTTTGTCTGGATCTATACATAGTAACATGGATGTAGCTTGACTGTAACTGGATAGTATGTATAGCACTAGTCACCATGTTTTTGCATAGTTCCATTATTTCAAAAGCGTCTTCCTTAATGTTGTAAAAGTCTCAGGGTAGTCAAAATATGGTATTTTTTAACTTCTCTGGAAGAAATTTTGTCTTTTTTGTCACCCCTAGTTGGAGATATGACCTCCGAGGGTGCTTTTTTATGTATGAAGAGCTATCAATGTAATACCTTCTATCATTAATGAAAATATATTGACGAAGCTTACAAAAAAAATGAGGAGAATAAGATAAGGTGTTAACAGTATGGAAAATCAGATTCACTATCCTTCAAGATAGGGTGTATAAATTAATAAATAATATCTATTTTTATATATAAAATGAAGGTGTTATATTAATAAAAAATATATAATTTTAGTAATAATTATAGGAAACAGATTTTTAGTACGGATATTTTAGTAGTCAATAAAATGTTGTTGCTAAAATGTGTGTTTTGTTTCTTGATTTGACCAACGTTTCCGATAAACCCTTCACCCATTTTTTATTAAAAATATTAAAATTAATTTTTTTTTTTAATTTTAGAATAAAATCCCAACTATTTTAAAAAGTAAGGAAATCAACCCTTTTTATAATTCACCGAAATACTAATCTAAATTGTCATCCTCCTTGTCATTACAATTAGTATCCAATGATAATTGTACTCATCACTAATTGACCAACAAAATATAATAAATGGTATCCCCATTAAAAACAACAAAAAATAAAATAAAATAAAAAATTCCATTAACTCACATATTGGTGGAGCGGATAAAGATTTTCAACGTTGAAACCCATGGAAACCCTCTTACTGGCATGGAAAAAGCTAATAATGAGTTGTCAGCCTGGTTATTCCGGATTCGTATGATGGTGACCATGAGAGTGCCAATAGTTTATCATTTTCTACAATCAGCTTTTCCTGAATGCACGCCAGTCGGAAGAAAAAGCATGAATCTAAACCGTCTGGCTTTTTATCCGTTGGCGCGGCCCGTAGACATATATCCGTTGGAGCTTTCTCGATTATTGGTGCTGTTGACCAACAATTTTTTCATTATTATTGGGTGTGCTCTGTTCATTCATATCTCCCCTGCAGTTTCAGGTTCTTCCTGCCTCATCTCGCAAAATTGATCTCAATTGGGTTTCTCTCTTTGTTGTTCGCTACACATAATTTCTGAGGTGCGTGGATTACATGGGGTTTCGGTTGGATTTTCTCTGTTTGTTTGTTTTAGCTCTCAGTTATTGGGTTTTTATGGATTTACGTGAATCCCTGTAGGCAGGAAGAAATTAGAATTCTCAGACGACAATGAAGAAGAGCAGTAATCGCAGAGCGTTGGGAGATATTGGGAATCTTGTTGGTGCCCTCAACACCAAATGCGTTGTTAGGAAACAACCAGCAGAAGCAGAGTATGCTATCTATACATTTGATTTCAATTAAAACTTAGTTTTGAGAAATCAGTTTTCCCTGGTTTTTAAAATTATGTGGATCAATTGCCCTTCAGCAATTAAACTTAGTTTTCAGAAAAAAAACTTTCCCCGGTTTTTATAATTGTGTGAATCAATTGTACTTCAGCAATTAAACTTAGTTTTCAGAGAAAAGCTTTTACCCGGTTTTTAAAATGGTATGAATCAATTGCCCTTCAGGAACCATGTCGTTGGTGGTAAGAAGTCCATTGCAGTCCCAAATCGTCCGGTCACAAGGTGAGCACTGAATTCCCATTCAATCAACATGTATCGGTTTCCCAGCTCTAGGCACAAAATCATAATATATTTTTCAGGCAACTTGAGTCAATGATATTCTGTCTGTTTTTTTTCCAGGCAATTTGGTGCCAGTTTGGCCAAATATCAACACTCGCCACAGGTCAGACCATTTTCAATTTTCCCACTATGATTGATTTCGAGAAACAATCTATGTATGGAGTGCCCTGTATTGGCATTTGCTAGTTGTAAACCAGAATGATGTTATGTATTGTGTGTGTAATCAGGGTGCCTCAGAAGCTGAACGTGGGCAAGAGAATGTGCAATGGGGAGCCAGACAACGAAGAACAATGTCATACAAAAGTGAGAAATCCAATATCAAACCTGGCGTTGAGAATTCTGCTGTGTTAAGGGACTATTGCAAACCAATAAATTCTGTATCAGGCCGTCCGCAAATGATCACTCGGTCTCGGGCAGCGTCATTGAAAATAAAATTGTTGAAGATTGGCGAGAATAAACCCATTTTAGTGGATTCAGCAGTTGATCACAAGGTCAGTTAAACAGCTCCTCTATATGTATTTCTGAAGGCTGCCTCTTCATGCATATGATTTCTTCTGATATACTTTCAATTCAGATTTTAAGATCACATGATTTTCTATAACCTGATTATTATAGCTTCTTCCTATAGAAAAAAACGATGAAAGTAATATCATCCGATTACTAGAAAAGCACTCCAGATCTTAAGAATGAGAAAATTATAGGGCACGATATTTCCATCTCTGGAGCTTTAGGTTTATGTATCCAAGTACTAGAATAGCACTCGAGATCTTAAGAATGAGAAAAATATAGGGCACAACCTCTCGATCTCTGGGCCTTTAGGTTTATGTATCCAAGTACTAGAATAGCACTTGAGATCTTAAGAATGAGAAAAATATTGGGCACAACCTCTTGACCTCTGGAGCTTTAGGTTTATGTAATAATATGACAGAATGTATGATTCCTGAGAGTATTATTTCATGGCAGGAGGATATAGATGAAAGCACTGAAATGGAAACAGAGGAGGCCGAGGACCCAGTGCTTAACATTGACGAAGGTGATGCAGGCAATCCGCTGGCCGCTGTTGAATATATACAGGATATGTCTAAGTTCTACCGTGAAACGGAGGTCAATTTCTGCTCTTTTGAATATACAGATTAAGTAGATGCATCAGTATAGGTTGAGTAGTTCTTTTAGCCTCCTAGATCATGTTACTTTGTTTATTGAATTAGTAGATCAGAATCCAGATTACTTGTTCTAATGTTGGTTGCCATGTTTAGCGCACATTCAAACTCTTACATGGGTGTGGAATTAAGGGCCTAAAATTGTGCCCAATATTGGCTCTAGCAAAATATCATAAGAACTTGCAAATAAATAACAGTGGAATTCATGGCAGGTCGTTAGCTGTGTTCCTCCCGACTACATGTCTCGTCACACTGACATAAGTCACATTATGCGAGCTATTCTGGTAGACTGGATTATCGAGGTTTTTCCTGGACCTTTTCCATTATTGTATGAATGACAGTCTGATCTTTATTTTTGTGAAAATTTGAATTCTATTGCAATTACTGATGCCATTTCGTTCTTGTTTTTGCAGATTCACTGGAAAGATGGCTTCATGCCTGAAACTTTGTTCTTGACAATCAATCTTATGGATAGATATCTTTCCTCTCAAAGAGGCTTAACAAGTGTTGTATTGCAGCTTGTTGGGATAACCGCCATGCTTGTAGCATCGAAATATGAGGAGACCCATGTTCCATGTGTTCAGTATTTTATGAACATTTGCAAGCATATTTACACAGGAAATGATGTTTTGCAAATGGTATGTAAAAATTATTAATGCATTTCCTTCAATTACGGAAAACATTTTGTGTTGCTACTATGCAAGACAATCAATAATAACTCCCCCTTCATTTCAGGAGAAGATGATGCTCAGCGCCTTGCAATATAATATCTCTGTCCCAACTCCTTATGTCTTCTTGAATAGATTTCTCAAAGCAGCTCAAGCTGATAAACAAGTATGTGAGCTTCATGTCATTCATGTTTATGTCATTCATGTTTATAAGCTTTGTCAACTTAGAGTGTGGTCCTTGGGTTGACGTGATAGCATCCTCTCTCACTTTGGTGCTGACATCACCAGGGTTTTGGTAGCATGCCCTGTGGGCCATCTTTAGCATGTCGGTGTTATATATTTGATGTCTACAATGCTATCTTACTGCCCTAGCATATAACCTACGATGAGATTTCATTCCACATCAATGTTATTAAACATTATGGTCTTGCACATAAATGGATATTATGATGTGACTCTTCTTCTCTGCTTGTGTAGCTGGAGATGATGTCCTTCTTTTTGGCGGAATTGTGTCTTGTGGAATATGTTATGTTGAGATACCCTCCATCCATGTTAGCAGCTGCTGCAGTATATACTGGCCAGTTCACCCTTAGAAGGTTTCCATCTTGGAACAGAACAATGGAGTGCTACACAGGCTATACTGAAGACCAACTTCAGTGAGTAGCAGCAGTCTTCCCCTATTATTTCCCTGTTTTAATTTATAAATTAAATTTTGCACTGTAAATATCCAAATTCATACTTACCCTACTACTCTCATTCATTGTTGGGGCTTTGCTTGCCATGCAGAGAATGTGCCAGGTTGATGGTTGGCTTTCATCGGAATTCAGGGAACAGCAAGCTTATAACCATCCACAAGAAGTACTCCAGGGAGGAATTCAACAGTGTGGCAAAGTTGGAACCAGCACTTTTCATTATACAAAGATAGTCATAATAGCAACCACTTGTCCATATTTTTGTCATTTTTATCCTGTGCCATTCTTTATTCATGTGGTAGTTGAACTTGATTTTGATCTCTGGCTCATTGATTCACTACACTACAGAGCTGACTTAGATCCAATTGTATAGTGCAGCTCAGTCAGTAGTTTGTCAATTAGGGAAGAGAGAGTTATTAATAATAAACATAGGCAGCATACCATCCTTTATAACTGGTTGGAATTGACCATGCTTGGTTGGGATTGACTAACCAAGCCATCTCTAATCTTGTTCACATAATGGTCTGGAAGTTCTGCTGTAATATATTCATTATTAATTCTAATTATTCATTCATTTGCCTATGGCTACTCCTGATCTTGCAATTGAGAAATTCTACTATTATAAAGAATTTCAACCTGTTTGGATGGATGTTTATATTTACTTTTGTCCAGGAAAACATCCATGTTGTTGAAGGCGAGATGATCTTTAGGACAGTTTGACAAGAACAAAAAAAGTTGTAGGTGCACAAAGTGGAATAATTCTGAATCAATTGTGCACTTATGTGTTGATGGAATGCAGAGTAACGGAAAAATGATGAGATATGAGTATTTGTTATTACTATTACAAATTGTATTACGAAACTAAACCTTGAAACTCTAATGTAAAATTCATATGCTTGAGCCTCGTATAGCATTGTGGTTGTGAGTTAATCACATCAATACATGGTGAATAAAGTAAGTGTAGAGATTATAAGATGTATGGATTTTAGAACTAAGTTATATTATAGCACTTGTTTTATTTTGGTTGGCTTGACCTACGAGGGATTTGAACCTTGAATCTCATGATAATTGACGATCGCCAATTGAGCTGCCCCCATGGGCTATACTATAGCATGTATATGAGTAACTTTATTGTCTTATCTCAGGTGATCCCCAAATCATATTCTTGAGCCTTGTGTGGCATTGTAGTTGTGACTTCATCAGATTAATACATGGTCAAGAAGAAAAAAGAGAAGAGATTATAGGATGTATGCATTTTACAACTAAGCTATTTTATACAATAGTTTTTTGTACATGAGTAACATGATTGTCTTTTCCAAGGTAGCCACATGTCACTGACAGGTTGACCATTGCATATACCAAAACATGCTGTTTATAATGTGTGTTAACTCAATTGAGTTTAACACCAGTTTGTCTAAGTTTGACCTCTAGTTTGTGTAAGATGTCAAAATAATTCACACATGACGAGATATATGGCTCAAATATGAACAGTGTTACAAAGAGTATTACAAAACTAAGTCCGATGACTCCAATGGAAAATATCCCTGTAACTTTTTCCCAAAATATTGAGAGTTAATCACATTAATATATAGTGCAGAAGATGAGAAGATACTAAAAGATGTATATAGTTTACATGAGCAAGATGATTGTTGTCTCATGCAAGGTGGTCCCAAATAGCTGATCTTGAGTATTATTTTTGAGGATGACCATTGTAGATGTATAAAAAATCAGGTTGATTAGTTTGCATATTAACTTGGATGGGTTGACCACTAGTTTGTGAAAGGGCTTATTGACATCCAAGCCCAATTTCATGGTTAATGTGTCTTCCATGTGAATGTGTCTTGTATGTGATCCCTCTTGGTTGTGAGTTGGCATAGTGGGCACAAGTTGTGGATTACTAAACTGATTGTTAAGATGCTTGGCATAATTGTAGGAATTCTGGCACCAAGAGGCTTGCACAGAAAAAAGTTGGGGCAATGATTGTTGTTGATGTTTTAGTGTAACAAACATTGTCAAGACTTTAGTGCTATGATCATTAGTAAGGATTGACAAAGACTACACCGGAGTTAAATTTGCATATTGAAAAACTCCTGTATCAGCAACTCTCCTAATTTTTCCCCTCAGATTAGGGAATTCAGATTAGGGAAATTTTATCATTGTTTTCTACCAAGGAGGATAAATTATTAGCAAGTTATTCTGTGCAAATCGGATTCAAAATAAGAGCTCTGACTTTCTGCCTTAAGCAAAGTTCTACGGCCATTAAGAAACTATTCAAGGCCCCTTATAACAATGATTAAACGTTTCCAACTGATGGGGACGTTAGTGAAGGATGGGGAGGCCACAACCGGTGTTGAGACTCAAGATGAGCCATAGATTGATCAGTGACACAGTGCAATAGATTTGATGTTTGGAGTTGGAATTGACAGAACCATGAATTCCGAAGCAAAGTGTTTGCCATAACTAATAAGTTCTGAATCCACAATTTCCTGTTGTAAGCCTTGAAGATGAATGAGGATGAATTCCATCAGTTACCCATCTTGTTTGACTTATGGACAGTTGCATTTGGATCAGAGTCATTTATTAAGAATGTAACACTAGAAGTAAATTCAATGAACCAACTCAATATTGTATCTATTTATTCTTTTGACTTTGGAGATCTCTTGCTGCTCAATGTTCCATTTATTAAGAATGTAACACTAGAAGTAAATTCATTGAACCAACTCAATATTGTATCTATTTATTCTTTTGACGTTGGAGATCTCTTGCTGCTCAATGTTCCATAATGCTAAGCTTGTTTACACTTTAAATGAATGAGGATGAATTCCATCATTTCCCCATCTTGTTTGACTTATGGACAGTTGCATTTGGATCAGAGTCCTTTATTAAGAATATAACACAAGTGAATTCATTGAACCAACTCAACATTGTATCCATTTATTTTCTTAGACTTTTCTTACAGCTCAATGTGACGTAATGCTAGCTTGTTCACACTGTTTCAAGCCCCCATTGTAGTTATGTTGTATTATTGACATGTAGTCATGAGGAGGATAGACTTCCCATCTTCACCCTGTAGATGGGTTAGGCGATGCATCAAAGAAAGAATTCTTAGTACGGTGATAGTCGTATTTCGGCAATTTCGGTTTTCCTGTCTTTATATTCTTGGACTGGTCATCGGTCATCCATATTAATGGGCTTCTGCTTGTCGTCTAAAACAGAGTTTGTGTTTGTCCTACCACCTAACTAAAAGATTGATGGATGAGATAATATTCTTGAGTGGTCAAGACCACTTCAGACGCAAGTATGGATCTCTATTGGTTTTGGATCTGCTGGTGGCGGTATATTGGTTGAGCCAGAAACCTCTTCCTAAGGTAATCACCTTAGCTATACCCTTAAGGCTTACATTAGGCTTTCCTCCGATAGACTTTACTAAACCAAGGATGAGGCAGTTCTGTGATCAAGATTAGGCACTCCTCCCAGAGACTTTACTAAACCAAGGATGAAAGCAGTTCCGTGAATATGAATGCTCAGACTAAGAACTGAATCAAAATCTTTGCTGAGACAGACTCCCCTGTTGTATTTCAACCATTACCACTAGATAGAAATCACCTATTTTTTATTCCATTCTTCCATAGGCGAGGAGTTGCATACACCAATTTCCTCTGAAAGAATGTATTTGGGGTTTGCTGAGTATAAATCTCTTGCCCTGTCTGTCTGCTATAATTTCCAATTTACATGGGAATCTTTGGAATCTTTGCAGGGGTTTTGTGCTGTCCCTGACTTAGCTAAGCAACATATGCCCGGGGTTTGGATCCCAAGGATTTGAAATGCTCGGTATGCTAGATTGAAAGACTAGCTAGTTACTTGGTTTCCTCCAAATCCTTAACCTGTATGTGCTCATATAGTGTATCTGAGGCTTTCTATTTATTCTATTATGGCTAAGCAGATTGTCCGAGTGAGAATTAATTTGAGGTGCCAATTGCTCTTAAAAAATCCTATCATTGGATGGGATTTCGAAGGACACACACAAGGATGTAGAAAAGCCTGCTAGCCCAACCGGTTGTCGCTAATGTGGCAGGTACCCTGTTTGAATACCAATGTGTTTGTCCAACTCTTTTTAAATGATGGTTCCTACCACCTAACTAAAGAGTGTTGGAAGAGTTAATATTCTTGGGTGGTCAAGACCACTTCAAACGCAAGTATGGATCTCCATTGGTTTTGGATCTGCTGGGGGTCAATATATTTGTTGAGCCAGAAACTTCAGGTAATCGCCTTTAGCTTGCTTGATGCCCAGCCTTGTGATTGTGTATACCCTTACATTAGTCTCCCATAGATTTTACTAAACCAAGGATGAAAGCAGTTTAGTGAATATGAACACGAGTTCCTCATAGATTGGACAATTAGTCTGGCAATATCTTTTTTCAAGAGTGGTGACATCAATAATCCCTCCAATTATAGGACCATAATGATAAACTCCTTGTTTGCAAAGTTATTTGGAAGCATGCTAGAAAATAAAATCAGCAAATGGTCGGAAGAAAGAGATAAGCGTGCTAAAGGGAAAGCAGGGTTTAGACTTGAACATTCCACAATTGATCATGGTATAACTTTAAGGCACATCATTGAAAAAAATTGGCCGAAAAAGAAAGAAGCATTTTGTTGCTTTGTTGATTTCAAAGAAGTCTTTGACACAGTTCCTAAGGATAAGTTTTGGCACAAAATGGAGGAACTTGGGGTTCCTAGGCATTTGAGAACAGTGGTGCATAGGTTGTATGAAGAGGTGAAAGTCAAAATTAGAACTTTAGCAAGCATTTCTGAAAGTTTTAGAAGTGATATTGGGGTCAAGCAAGGTTGCCCATTGTCTCCTACCCTTTTTGGTTTATATATTGACAAGTTTGAAGAATTGTTAATTTGCAAGGGGGCGATGGTATCCATTTGGGCAAGTTTGTTATAAGGCTTCTCTTGTATGTGGATAACCTTATTTTGATTGCTAAATCTCCTCTTGGTCCGCAAGAGCACTTACTTTCTGTTGATCATTTTTGTAGAAGGGTGGAGATGTAAGTCAATATTAGCAAAACGAAAATAGTGGTTTTCTCTAACAAAAGAAAACATAACCAACATAAGTTCTACTTTGAAGGCAACACTCTAGAAGAAGTTGTGGATTACAAATACCTCGGAATTGACTTCAACATAAATCTAAGTTGAAATTGTTGTAAAACAAAAGAACTTTGGGGGGTTGGAAAGCATTTTATATTTTTCAAAATAGGTATAGAGAGGCAAAGTTATGGGACTAGAAGGCCACTCAAACTCTTTTTGGGCTTGTTACAGTGATTCCGGTGTTGTGAAACCAGCTCCAAAAATAGAAGAAGAGAGAGATCAACGCCTTAGAAATAAGCCACTTTGAGGGGGCAACTTCCAATACATTACATGAATGAACAATTCTTGGATGATACAAATGACCAAAACCTCCTTCTATATATAGGAGTCCATGGGGCCACAATGTAATCCTACTGGGGCCACAATGTAATCTTAGCCAACTTAAAAATAATAATTTAAAGGCACAATAATAACAATATTGGGGTTACAGGGGTACAACAATAACAATAAGGGGGGCTACACTAACATAATAAGGGACTACACTATTAATATAGGGACTTAACATGCCCCTCTCTTTCAAACAAGTGTTGTCCTCAATGCTTCAGTAGCTCCGGGTGCTTTTGTATAAAATTCTCATCCTCCCATGTAGAATCTTCAATGGGTAAGTTCTTCCATTTGATGAGATATTCTGAAATTGATCGATTTCGTAGTTGTCGAGTTCTTGTTTCCGTGACTGCTTCAGGTTCGAATATGGTTTTTCCTTCCTCATCAATTTCTGGCAATATTGTTTGAACTGGAAGTTTGTCTCTTATAACTTTTTTTAAGCATGAAACATGGAAAACTGGATGCACTCGCGAAGAAGCAGGAAGCTCCAATTTGTATGCCATAGTACCAATATTTTGCAAAACCTTGTAAGGACCATAGTACTTTGCCGATAATTTATTATCCTTCTTATCTTGCATGAGGGACATTTGTTTGTATGATTGTAGCCGTAAAAATACCCAGTCTCCCACATCAAAACTGCTCTCACTGCGATGTTGATCTCCCTGTTGTTTCATTCGATTTTGTGCCAAATTTAGGTTATCCTTTAAGAGTTGATCCTTTAGGTTATCCTTTAAAACTTCTTGTTGATGCTCGATGTGATCTTCCACTGCTTGAACCCTAGAATTTTCCCTTAAAGAAGATGTGATGGATGGTGGATGGTATCCATAAAGTGCCATAAATGGGGTCATTTTTGCTGCAGTATGGAAGGAAGTGTTATACCACCATTCAGCGAGAGGTAACCACTTGACCCATTGTGCTTGCTTATCAGATACAAAACAACGAAGATATCCTTCCAAACATTTATTCACTATCTTTGTTTGACCATCGGATTGAGGATGATAAGATGAGCTATGAGCTAGTTGAGTACCCAAACAAGAAAATAATTCTGTCCAAAAATTTCCTGTAAAAATGGGATCTCTGTCACTTACAATAATCTTCGGGTTTCCATGTAGCTTTTGAATTGTTTCCATAAATGCGGTAGCAACTGTACTCGCTTTAAATGGATGAGATAATGCACAAAAGTGTGCATACTTGGTAAGTCTATCAACTGCCACCATGATGACGCTCCTTCCTTCAAACTTAGGTAAACTTGTGATAAAATCCATTGAAATCTCCTCCCAACGTTGACTCGGAATGGATAAAGGTTGTAGAAGACCCAGGGTCTTAATTGTCTCAACTTTATTTTGCTGGAAAACCAAACATTCTGCCACAAACTTTTGAATATCATATTTAAGGCCATCCCAAAAAAATTATTTCTTCACCCTGTGGTAAGTTTTTAAAAATCCTGAGTGTCATCCTAAAAGAGAAGTGTGCAATTCCAAAAGAATCTTTTGTTTTAGTTTGGAATTCTTGCAAACATATAAGCGATCTTTGTACCATAAGGAATCATTTTTCCAACTAAATGTATCAGATGTACTAGGATCTTGCTGCAACTTTTGAATGAGAGTCCACACTTCTTCATCCTTCTTCCATTCATTCCTTGCTTCGGTTATCCAATCTGGTTGGATAATTGAAATGGTACAAAGCGATGCTTCCACCTCTTCATCATTTTTTGAGAGTACATCTGCAACAACATTTAGCTCCCCTTTTTTGTAGACAATTTCAAAGTCATAACCCAACATCTTTGTGACCCATTTTTGATGCTCTTTTGAAGATAGTCTTTGTTCCAAAAAATGTTTAAGACTATCATGATCAGTTTTTACCTTGAAGTGTCTTCCCATTAGGTAAGGTCTCCATTTATTTAGTGCATGTAGTATTGTCAACATTTCCTTCTCATAAATAGCCTTTTGTAAATAATTTCCTTTGATTGAACGACTTTCAAAAGCAATGGGTCTTCTTTCTTGCATTAAAAAAACACCAATTCCATTTCCTGAGGCATCACATTCCACAATAAAGGTTTTTGTGAAGCCTGGCGTAGCTAAGACTGATGCTAGGCACATTGCCTCTTTAAAATGTTCAAAGGCCTTAGTTGCTTCAGGAGTCCATTGAAATGCATCTTTCTTCAATAGTGTTGTTAGAGGTGCTGCTATTCTCCCATAATTCTTAACAAACTTGCGATAATACCCTGTTAACTCGAGAAATCCGCGCAACTGCTTTATGGTTGTGGGGACTTTCCGTTCGTTAATGGTTTTAATTTTGTTAGAGTCTACCTTAACACCCTCATGAGATAAAATATGACCCAGATATTCCACCTCTTGTACTCCAAAGAAACATTTGGATGTGTTTGCATATAATTGTTTCTCCTCCAATAGTTTGAGCACCCTGTCAACATGATCCTTCCAAGACTTGCTGTAGATTAGTATATCAACAAAAAATACTAGCACAATTTTTCTAAGGAAGAGTTTGAAAATGGAATTCATCAACCCTTGAAATGTAGAAGGTGCATTGGTAAGGCCAAAAGGCATGACCAAAAATTCATAATGACCCTCATGAGTTTGAAATGTTGTTTTCGAAATATCTTCAGTCTTCATTCTACTTTGATGATATCTTGAACAAAGATCCAACTTGGTAAAATAATTTTCTCCATGTAATTCATCCAATAATTCATCAATCATAGGAATGGGAAATTTATCTTTAATAGTGAGTTTATTAAGCTCCCTATAATCCAGACACATGCACCATGATCCATCTTTTTTGTGCACCAATACTACCGGAGCAGAGAAAGAACTTTGACTAGGTTGAATTATAATAGCCTCTAACATTTATGCAATCATACGTTCAATTTCACTCTTTTGGACATAAGGATATCTGTAAGGCCTGATGTTTAGAGGAACACTTCCTGGAATCAAATGAATAGCATGATCATGATCACGAATAGGTGGGAGTCCTTTGGGAGTATCAAACAACTTGGAATGATTGTCCAAGATTTTCTGGAGATCTGGAGAAATAGATGATTTTGATGTTGGAACTTCTAGTGAGCATTATTGTGAAATTACGCCCCATTGTTCTTTCTTTAGAAGCTTTGTCATGACATTAGAGCTTATTATCTTTCCTGGCTTTCTTGTGATTCCCTGTAATTCAATTTCCTTTCCTTCCGAAAAAAATTTCAAGAAAATTTCTTGAAAATTAAAAGCTACCATCTCCAAAGATTGTAACCATTGTACTCCTAGTACAACATCAACACCTCCTATTGGGATGGAAAGCATTGGACTATTCAATACATATTCCCCCATGGCTAGCTTGATATTATGGCATTTTCCAGAACAATTTATAGTTCCTCCATTTGCAACCATCACTTGACATTCTGGTGCTGGGTATAGGAAACAATTCAATTCCTTGGCCACCTTACAATGAATAAAATTATGGATACTACTCGAATCAATCAACACTATTACCTTTTTCTTCTTGATATGTCCTTCTATCTTGAGAGTTTGAGGAGTGGTAATTCCTGCCAATGCATTACATGATATGGTCGGATTCATTTCTTCTTCTGCTAGGGTTTCTTCCTGGTGTATATCCTCTACTTTTGAAGTTTTTTTTTTTCATTTTCTTCCACCTCTTCACAATCTATGTAAAATAATTTCTTCTCAGCACACTTACAACTTTTAGTGTATTTGCTATCACAACTGTAGCAAAGCCCTTTTGCTCTTTTTTCTTCCAATTGTTGTGGTGTCAACCTTGTAGGTTGTGGAAGTTTAGGAGTAGCAACACTTTCATCTTTATAGATGTGATTGGTAGGCTTCCTTGTCGCCATAATTTTACATTCAATTTTTCTTGCCAACCTGAATGCCTTCTCCAATGAATCAGGTTCTCAAATGTGAACTTCATGTTGGATGTTATCCTTCAAAGTCCCTATGAAGACATCAATCATGTGTTCCTCTGGAATATTAGTTACCCTTATATTAAATTTTTGGAAGTCCTCAATGTGATCCACCACTAAAACCTTTTGTTTGAGATTTATCAATTGGCTAAAGAAGGTGTTGCTCTTTGTATCTTCATAATGTGCTATCCTTTCCTCCGTAAAAATTGACCAAGTGACAATTTCTTTACAGGAGCAAAGCCATTGATACCATACAAATGTATTTTTTACTAAATGTAAAGTTGCAATGCGTACCTTTTGTGTGTTTTGCACATTATTGAGATCAAAATATTGCTCCATCTGTAGTATCCATGTTACGGGATCCTTGCCATCTAACTTCCTCATATCCATATTTGGAATATGGTGGTTCTTCAATCCAACATTAGAGTTCATGAAATCACGATTAACATGTATTTTATTCTCATCATGAGTTTCCTCTAGTATCTTTTCGCCATTAGGAACCATTTCTTGTATCAACTTTGTCAAACCTTCCATGTCTGATTTTAGATCATTCTTCATGTTTTCCATGTTGTCTTTCATTTTTTCTTCCATGTCCTCCATCTTAGCTTCCACGTCTTTCTTCAAACCATCCATATTATTCTTCAAACCATCTATCTTCGCTTCCACGCCTTTCTTCAAAACTTCCATATCATTTTTTGCTGCTCTTTGTGAGAACGAAATTTGGTGCACCTACTCTTGTAATTTTGATAGATCATGTTGCAATTCTTCATCTTCATGAATCATAGTAGAGACTTCTGAAGGCTTAATGGGTGTTGAATTATTTTTACGGGGCATTTTTTAGAACCCAATACTGATATCTATTCTACAATATGCCCTTGGAATCAATTCAAATTGATTCTTCAAACAAGACTTATGCAATTCGGAAAAAAAAAATACACACCTCTTGATTTTGAGGAGCTCGATATTGAAATTAGATTATCTCTGTGATTGCGGCTCTTCAATATCTAAAATTTGGCATTGAGGTATCCCTCTGAATCCTCTTTCGAATGCCATAGGTCTGACCTGATTTGGATTCTCCAAGTCAAAGTTATGTCCAATCTCCCACAATGACCTAATTATGGACTAGTTTAGTAGAGTGAACTTGTACGACTTGCCATGTGTCATTGTTTCGTCTTTCGGCTCTGAAATTGATAGCAAAGAAACTACAGTCCGTGTAATTGCGGCCACTTTTTACGACACTCCAATCTGATGCTCAGAGAGAGAGTTATGATGATTTTCCCATAATCACCTTTTTGAGATGAAATTCGGGAGCCTGAAAAAACACTACCTTCCACAGATCATATCTCCGAAATATTACGAACCAAGCTCTGAAATCTTGCGACGAGTTTCTTCAGGATTTCGGCTTCGTGCCCTAAAAATTTCAGATTATGAATCTTCGTAGAAAACAAGTTATAGCGAAAATGCCACGATGACCTGTTTAGAGCAGTGAAACCCTATAATCCAAAGCTCTGATACCAAATGTTGTGAAACCAGCTCCAAAAATAGAAGAAAAGAGATATCAACGCCTTAGAAATAAGCCACTTCGAAGGGGCAACCTCCAATACATTACATGAATGAACAATTCTTGGATGATACAAATGAACAAAACCTCCTTCTATATATAGGAGTCCATGGGGCCACAATGTAATCCTAGCCGACCTAAAAATAATAATTTAAGGGCACAATAATAACAATATTGGGGTTACAGGGGTACAACAATAACAATAAGGGGGGCTACAGTAACATAATAAGGAACTACACTATTAATATAGGGACCTAACAGTTTCTCTATAGTTGTGAACTGTGGGCTAGCAGTGCTTCCGATGTGCAGTGGAAACAAATTGATAAAAATCAGAAGTGCTTGATTACAAACAAGTTCAAAATTAAAAGTGCAGTTTCTTATAATATGTTGTTAAGTGAAATAGGGGCTACTCATATTGAAGCAATCACCATGGTTTGAGTCATAATATATTTTAAAAAAAAATTGAGAAAATGGAAGAGAGCAGATGGCCTAAGGTTGTCTTTAATGACATATAGTGCAAAAGAAAGAAGACTTGGATGCGGAAAAATAACAAATAGTTTAGTAAATGGGGTATTTTCTTGAACATGTGTCCCACAAACATTAAAGAGATAAAATATTTTTTTATTGCTAAGTTCTAGAAGCGTACTTGGAATAAGCAGCTAAGGAGAAAAAAAAGGTGTTATATCGAAGAGTTTAGTCTCACTCATAATCATCAACAAAAAGTGTACATAGGGGCCAATATTTCGTGTAGAGCCAAAATTCTTATTTTTCAATTAAGGACTAATTCTCATCAACTCCATTGTGAAACAAGGCGTTAGAAAATGCCAAAACAAGTGTGGAAAGAAATAGTGTATTTTTTTCTCTTCCGGAAAAGTGGAAACAGAAAAAGATTTCATTTTAGAATGCTAGGTTTTCAATGACAATAGGGAAAGCTATGCAGATATTATGGCAGCTAGCTCTTACGATAATTTATTCAACTAGGGGTTTTTCGAGAAGCTGGGAGTGTTTATTGTAAGGCTTAATAGGGAAAGGGCTAAATACAAGAATCAAATGGCGAAGCAATCTGACCCATAGGCTACATTTAGCCTCGTGGACATTAATATAATTTATTCTTCTTCTTGAATGCCCATATTAAGAACTGAATTAGAATATTCACTGAGACATAATCCCCTATTGTATTTCAACCATGACCACTAGATAGAAATCACCTATTTTGTATTCTCTTCTTCCACAAGCAATGAGTTGCATACACCAATTTCCTCTGAAAGAATGTATTTGATGTTTGTTGAGTATAAATCTCTTGCCCTATATTTCTGTTATAATTTCCAATCTACATGGGAAAGCTTAATATTATTAGAGGGCCATTGGAATATTTGCAGGGGTTTTGTGTTGTCCCTGACTTAGCTTTGCAATATATGCTTCGAGGATTATTCTCTTTCTCAAAGGGGTTTGGATCCCAAGGATTTGGAATGCCCAATATGCTAGATTAAAAGACAACCTAGTTACTTGGATTCCCCTCTAAATCCTTAACTTTTATGTGTTCATCTAGTGTATAAAAGGCTTCATATTTATTATATTATAGCTAAGCAAATTCTTTGAGTGAGAAATAATTTGAGGTGTCAATTGCTCTTTAAAAATTATATCATTGGATGGGATTTCCAAGGACACATATGGATGTAGGTTAGAAAATGGGTTATCTCAATTGGTTGTCGTCGATGTTGCAGGTAGCCTGTTTGAATCCCTTGGTTGAGTATCCAAAAATGTGGAAAAGCATCCCTTGGGTTTCCCATAAGGTTTTCCTTTCTTTCAATTTAGCTACTCAAAGATTTAGATGCGTTTTTGTGAACCTAATTATACTCATCTACCTCCTAACAATGCATGTGATAAAATTTGAAGGTCCAAGATAACAATATTTTTCCCTATTTGTACTCTAAAAGGATAGTTGATACTTGTATGGAAATGCAGTGCTACCATCATACCTTGTGACCAAATGGGTTAATGTTGGATGGAGACCTAGTTCATATTCCAATTGAGCTACCCAAATATTTCAATGGTTGTTTGTGAACTTGAGTATACACATCTACCTCCCAACGTCTGTGAGAAAGTTTGAAGGTCCGCGATAACAATAGGTTGGAGAAATTTATAGAAATTATATATTAATGGATTCAATCCGATCTTATGATGTACTAAAACAAGACACTGAATCCTTCTACAATATTTGCGAAATACAAAACATGATTGCTCAATCACATGCAAGAGAAATAAGTAAATCAATCGCACAACACAAGATGTTCTTGGGGAAAGAAACTGCTCAAAACCCCGCTATCGTATATTTTATAAAGACAAGGAATCATGAAACAATACAATGCTTAATCTCTCGTGAGATTCTCCAACACTCTACCATTGTCTCTCACTGATCGAGGAAAAATTGGACAAACACATAGCCAATTCTCAACCTTCCTTCAACCTGTCTTACTCACACACTTCCTAAAGAATTAGGCCCCTATTAAATAGGAAAATCAGCCTTCCTTGATTGTCTCAACTGGGTCTTCCTCATAATTGACATGCATGCAACTATTAATAGCGAATCATCAGTTATTTGATTGATCACTACTTGTGAATTAAATATAATTTAATTCACTCGACCTCTCGCTAATTCATCACTCAGTTAGAACTAGCTAAACTAATTTTAACTAAATTAATTGAGTTAACTGATTACACCTGCACCCCACTAGTGCATTAATTGCAACTGGACCCCCAAAATATTAGAATCACTCTGTATAAATTTGAATAACTGATATATTATTCATCGAGATTCTCCTGATCACACACTATTTTATCTTCATGCAAAATATAGAATCTCTTCTACCATTGATCATCACATGCGGAAATAAAATAAATTGCATGCACACATTAAAACCATAAACAATCACACATATGAACACAGTATTTCATGGGAAAGCTTAAAGCTGAAAACCCCAACTATTTGTATATTATATGTCATATAGATCATGTAACAATCATTGTACAAATCTCCTCACAAGCTCTTAGCACAACGTCGAATTTCTACACACTAATCAAGTTAGATCTAGCAAAACACATGCTCCAATCTCTGCCACCTGATAGCCAGCCTCTATTGCATAATCAATGATGTAGGATGGCTCATTAAATAACTTGAACCACTTGGCTTGTACTGCGCAATCCTCATGGGCTCCTCCAATCACTGGTTGTTGCAAATATGCAACAGTATAGTCACAACTGATAGTTAACCTGCTCTTTCACCTATCTCCGCACTGGTCTCCACTGAAACTGTCCATGCACTGAAGTTAACTGATGTATTATTTAGTTGATTAATGAGTTTATAATTAGTGAATTAATTAATAATTAATTCACACCACTTTTCACTAGTGTATTAATCAATTAGACTAAATACAACTAGCTCAACTATGTTTAGATTAGTTAAATTGAACACAACTCCATTAACTTCCTCAATCAACTCCACCAAACTTTCTCACATGAGTTCTAACTGAAGTATCCATGCAATAGCTCCACTTAACCCTTAGGAATAGCATAATTCCTTCTGTCAGCTCCTATGCCACATCTATGCACTTAACTGAAGTGCTCCAAGAGAATAAGATAATGTTCATAGTCCAAATATTATTAAGAGCTAATAATATTTCACATATCTATTTTTAGACTAGCAATCTAAAAATAGACTCCGCCCAATATGTCTAAAAATAGAAGTCCATCTATTTTTCCAACTTAACCAACCATCCACAAATAGCATCCTACAACTCATAGAATATGATCCATATGTCTAAAAATAGACATAGTCTAAAAATAGACTTTGCGCCAAAAATAGCCTGCGGGCCCACTTAGTGAAGGCGACTTCTTTCCACTAAACTCATCATCTTGTTGCAATCTCAACACTCCCTCTCAAAAAAATAAGGATTATATGCCACCCCTATCCTGCCTCTGTGGTATTCGAATTTGCTCCTGGTGAGCGCCTTCATCAAGATATCAGCATCCTGATCCTCCGTGGGAATATATGAAAGTAACATGATCTTTCGCTGCACACAATCTCTGATATGATGATACCGATCCATGAAGCCATGCCACCTCAACTCATCCTCCTGTCTATACCATGATCCATATCCCGATGTGCCTCTGATATATCTCAATACATGCTTGCCTGCTTTCTAGTAGAGCTTGGTAGGCTTAACCATAACTTGTGAAAGTTGGTTCACAACATAGCATATGTCGGGTCGTGTATTGACCAGATACATAAGCGACCCCACCAACTGTCGATAAACAGTAGCATCCACTACCTCCGCCGAAGTAGCATCCTCCTTCCTCTAGTATCTCCTGGACATACTTGCCTTGAGAAACAAACAATCCATCACTGCGCTGCCAAATTTCCAATCCCAGGAAATAATGAAGGAGGCCCAAGTCCTTCATCTCAAACTCTTTTGCAAGATCATCCTTGCATGAGAGTATCAAAAACTCATCACCTGTCAAAATCAAATCATCTACATAAAGTACAATGATCAACAACTTACCCTCCACCACAATCTGGTATAGGTTAGGATCCGCCTCACTCTTGGAGAATCCAAGTCCAGTGAAATAACTGTCTATTCGTGTGTACCAAGCACGAGGTGCTTGTTTCAACCCATACAACGCTCTCTTGAGCCTGCACACATGCGACTCGCTGCTGAAGATCTCGAAACCTTCGGGCTGCTCTATGTACACCTCCTCCTCAATGACTTCGTTGAGGAACACAGTCTTCACATCCATCTGATGAATGTGCCACCCCATCTACGCTGAGAGAGCAAGAATCGTCCGTATGGAAGAATACCTTGCGACAGGTGCAAAGGTTTCCTCATAATCGATCCCCTCAATCTGTGAAAAGCCTCGGGCAACAAATCTTGCCTTGTACTTCTCCACACTCCCATCAGCTGCTTGCTTCACTTTGTAGATCCATCTCAAACCCACCACTAATTTCCCTCCGACCTTGGGACAATCTCCCATGCACTGTTTCTGACAATCGAATCATACTCTTCCACCATGGCATCTACCCATGCGGGATCCTCCACAACTTCCTCGAAAGAGGATGGCTATGTCACGATACACTTGCTCATAAGAGCCATGTATCCAGTATACCGGTCAGGTGACTATCTCTATCTGCGTTGTGATGTAGGTGCTCCTACAACCTTCTCTGCATCTTGAGCCAGTTGCTCAGCTTCGGTAGTGCGCTTTCGCCCTCTGATGGTTGGCGCTGCCTGAGTGGTCTCTTCCACTCCATGAACCTCCTCTTGTGGCTGATCCACATCCAGAGACTCATCCTTAGGAACTAATAGCTCCTCATCTGCATGCAAGTGTGGCTCCCTCTCAAGCAAACACTTCATGGCTTTTTCCCAATGCAATTTGATATCCCGTCGCATAACAGTCTTGCGACTGTCTGTAAAATACACACGATAGCTGTGAGGTGTATCAGTGTACCCCACAAATATCCCAACCTCTGCAGTCGGCTCCAGCTTCTTCCTGGCATACTTCGTCACATGAATGTAAAAAGGTGAACCAAAAATCCTCAATGGAAAATATCAGGCTTCTTACCAGGAAATGCCTCCTCGGGTGTACTCATGCCAAGTATCCTGTGAGGACAACGGTTCTGCACATATACTGCAGTATTGCATGCCTCAGCCCACAAGTGTATGGGAAGGCCTTGATCATGCAACATCGCCCGTGCAGCACCCATGATCGTTCTGTTCTTCCGCTCAACAACCCCATTCTGCTGTGGGTTATGAGGTGCTATGAGCTCTCTTCAAATTCCTTCTGCGCTGCAAAAGTCCTTAAATTCGCTAGAGATGAATTCACCACCATTGTCGCTCCTAAGAGCCTTCACCTGATTCCCCGATTCTTTCTCAACCAGTGCCCTGAACTCACAGAACTTTGAGTATGTCTCGCTCTTCTTCTGCATGAAGAAGATCCAACACTTACGAAAAAAATCATCAACAAATATCACATAGTACATGTGCTTTGCTGTCGAAGCTACTGAGAAAGGTCCACACATGTCTGTGTGAATTCTCTCAAGGATCGTCGTGGCACGACTATCCTTCTCGTGAAAGGTGGCTTTCTACAAATTTTCCTTGCCATCCCCAGACCTCAGATCACTCGAAGAGTACCCTTAGAAGCCCAAGAGAAATCAACATGCATCTCAAAGCTCCACCCAAAGGTGGCCCAATCTCCGGCGGCCACAACTTTCCATCCCGGTCCACCACTCGCCTTGCTCCCGCCATTGTTGCGCAGCCCATCTACCTACAATTGATAAAGGTTCTTAACTTGAACCCCTATCCTCCGGGTCCACCAATAGCCCACCGGGCAGAAAGCCTTCCCTCGCTAAAGACCCTTCCCTCGCTAAAGAAAACATCATATCCCTTGTCTTCTAACATCGCCACAGAGATCAGATTCTTCTTCAATCCTAGAACATGCATCACTTCCTTCAATACGAAGGGTTTACCAAACTCCCTCTCAAAGGAAATGGTACCGATACCGGTCACACTATATCTACCATCATCGCCCATCTCGATGTGCTCTCCAAGATCTTTCTCATCCAGATCAGTAAACAAATATCGATCTCCTGTCATGTGAAAATATGAACCACTGTCAAGAAACCACACTGAACCCATCACACTTGAGACTAAGCATGCGATCAGCAAAAAATCCAGCTCAAACTGCGAGGCTAAGGCCTCTCCAGCTGCAGATCCAACAACCTGCTTATTTTTCTTCTTCTGTGGACAACTAGTGGCATAATGTCTGTGTTGGTGACAGTGAAAACACTTCACCTTGGACATGTCCTGCTTCTTGCCTTTTGCACCGGATTGAAAAGCATGCTTCTTGCTCTTCCCTTTCTTTGCTTTGGCAGCCGAAGCGCAATTTTCTTCATCAGAGTTCTTTGATGAAGATCGTCCCTGGTACTTCGCCTTATCTCCTCTTGCACAAGATCCGACCAAAGTCACTCCCATCCTGGAAATTTATCCTGACCATTGACAGAGTCCTGATAGGAATGCCAACTCTTCAGAAGCCCAAGGAGAGCCAAGCTCACCAAGTCCTCGTCATCAACAGTGACCCCCACACTTCCCAACTCATCCCTGCATTGGATGAACTTCATGAGGTACTTGGGCATACTGTCGCCTTTCTCCATTTTTATGTTTCTCAGTTTATCCTTGAGCGCCAACTTCCTCTGGTCGCTCTTGCTTTGAAATAAATCTGTCAAATATTTCCACATCAAGAATGGATAAGCCTTACCATGAAGGCTGGAAACTATGTGATCTTTCACACCTTCCAACAGAATCCTTCGACACTTTGCTGTCTTCTTTTGCCATGCGTCAAGTACGACAACATCACTAGAAGTAGGTTTTGGAATTTCTGCATCTATGAACTCCTTCAACCCATTGTCATCCAGCACCGCCTCCATCCTGTCCTTCCATACAATATAATTCGAGCTGCCCTCAAGGGCATACTCCAATCGCAATCCGTTGAAAGACATCTCAACTTCGACACCAAGAAAACACTACTGCAAATTCGATTTCCACCAGCACAAAACTCAACCGCTTCAATGTTTTGCAATTGCTCCAATGATCAAAATTTGAATAACTGATATATTATTCACCGAGATTCTTCTGATCACACACTATTTTATCTTCATGCACAATATAGAATCTCTTCTACCGTTGATCATCACATGTGGAAATAAAATCAATTGCATGCACACATTAAAACCATAAACAATCACACATATGAACACAGTATTTCATGGGAAAGCTTAAAGCTAAAAACCCCTACTATCTGTATATTATATGTCATAGAGATCATGTAATAATCATTGTACAAAGCTCCTCACAAGCTCTCAGCACAACCTCGAATTGCTACACACTAATCAATATAGATCTAGCAAAACACATGCTCAAATCTCTGCCACCTGATAGCCAGCCTCTATTGCGTAATCAATGCTGTAGGATGGCTCATTAAATAACTTGAACCACTTGGCTTGTACTGCACAATCCTCATGGGCTCCTCCAATCATTGGTTGTTGAAAATATGCAACAGTATAGTCACAACTGATAGTTAACCTGCTCTTTCACCTATCTCTGCACTTGTCTCCACTGAAACTATCCATGCGCTGAAGTTAACTGATGTATTCTTTAGTTGATTAATGAGTTTATAATTAGTGAATTAATTAATAATTAATTCACACCACTCTTCACTAGTGTATTAATCAGTTAAACTAAATACAACTAGCTCAACTGTGTTTAGATTAGTTAAACTGAACACAACTCCATTAACTTCCTCAATCAACTCCACCAAACTCTCTCACGTGAGTTCTAACTGAAGTATCCATGCAATAGCTCCACTTAACCCTTAGGAATAGCGTAATTCCTTCTGTTAGCTCCTGTGCCACATCTGTGCACTTAACTGAAGTGCTCCAAGAGAATAAGATAATGTCTATAGTCCAAATATTATTAAAAGCTAATAATATTTGACATATCTATTTTTAGACTGGCAATCTAAAAATAGATTCTGCCCAATATGTCTAAAAATAGAAGTCCATCTATTTTTCCAACTTGACCAACCATCCACAAATAACATCCTACAACTCATAGAATATGATCCATATGTCTAAAAATAGACATAGTCTAAAAATAGAATTTGCACCAAAAATAGCCTGCGGGCCCACTTAGTGAAGGCGACTTCTTTCCACTAAGCTCATCATCTTGTTGCAATCTCAACACACTCTACATGCCTCATCTTTGACCCTCAACTTGAATTTCCTGAGCTAACTTAGTCATCATGACTTAGTTAACTAATACAAGTTGTTATGAGATGAAATTACAATTTATTGTCTAATTTATTTAAGGGAAAAATAAATTAGACACCCACATTTCTCACTAGTGTGTAACTGAAATTCTTCATTGAATTCAATGTGTGGGTAATTTTTGTCCTTTCTGGTTGCCAATTTCACTGTTTCTTGTTGCAAATTTCAATGCTCCCTCTTAACAAGAAAGGAATTCAATCTATCATGTTCTGGTACCTTTGGAATGTTTGCATGCAACACTTCTCTAGTGTTGTTTGCACCTGCGACTCCTGGAATTGAATAGTCTCTGAACAACTGAATAAGTATAATGCATATGTCGTCCTATTGCGTCTGTCTACTGGACTCTTTGTGCTGCGACATATGCATCCATGCCCTCCTCATTGCTTCCAACTCTGATCTATGCTCCAGTATCCGACATCTGTCACTCTGATCTATGCTCCAGTATCCGACATCTGTCACTCTGATATATGTCTTCCCGACATCTGACTGCATCAATCCAACCAATCCTTCCTACTATAGATGTATTGTGGGCTCCTCCTAGCACTGTTCGATCCATAAGACACACCATCGCAATGGACCATACCCAAATTTTTTATTTGGATTATATATGCACATTGCCCCATCTCTCACCTGGAGGTATAGTTGCATGTACTCCCTTTGCCCATATGGCTTGAAATTTTCCCCTCTTGGAGGTCTCTGCTTGAGTGGAATATTCCACTCGGTCTCCTCTCTGCTTCTCTAATTGTGGTTGCTCCACAACGTTCTGAGACTATTTTTGAGGCTGCATGTTGAGAGATAATTTCTCCCTCTCAACTACCAAGTCATCAACCACTTCTTTGCTCAAATATTTGCATGCATCATCAGCCTCGAGAGCATACAAGTTCTTGACTCTTACACTGATTTTTTTCACCTGTCCCGTGGTTATGTGTTTAAGGAAAACCTTTCCTTTTCTAAACATCACATCATAACCATAGTCTTCCAATACCGCTACAGAGACAAGATTCTTCCTTAAGGCTGGAACATACAAAACATTTGCCAGTCTAAGACAGGAGCCAAACTTCCTCTGAAAGGTAACTATACCTATGTTGGTCGCGCTATACCTCCAATCATCTCCAAAATCTATGTTCTGCTGTAGGTCCTTCTCCTCTAAGTCACTGAAGATATCTCTATTCCCCGTCATATGGAATGAGGCACCGTTGTCTAGAAACCACATGCATCCCATTACAGTGTTGGCCATGCATGCAATGAGAGTAAAATCAAGCTCAAACTGTGAAGCGAGTGCTTCACCCGCTGCAACTGCAGGCTCCTTCTTGCTTGCCTTCTTCTGTGGACAATTTGAGGCATAATGCCCATGCTCGTGACAATCAAAACACTTGATCTTGGACAAGTCTCTCTTTCCCTCTTCACCTTGGGAGTTCTTTCCCTTGGATTTCTTTCCTTTTTCGACTAATGCACAATCTTTTTCTTTGTTGGTGTCGGAAGTCCCATCTCTGGTGCTCTACCTTATCTCTTCTATTACCAAGTCAGACCACAAACGCTCCTATTCTGGTAACTTCTCCCTCCCATTCACAGAGTCCTGGTAGCTATGCCAGCTCTTGGGAAGGCCTAGAAGTGCTAGACTCACCAAATCATCCCGGGATACTGTCACACCAACACTTCCAATCTCATCTCAACATTGAGTGGTGACTTCACCAGTTATGTTGATATTGTCTCACCCTCCTCGATCTTGATCTTTTTGAGCTTTTCCTTTAGCGCTAACTTCTTATGGTCACTGCTATTCTGAAACAGATCTGTCAAGACCTTCTACATAATATATGGAGTTGTCTTCCCATGGAGACTCGAGACTATATGATCTCAAACTCCCTCTAACAAGATCGTTCTCGCCTTTTCTACCTTCTTTTTCCATGCATCGAGAAGTTGGGCATATACTACTGCAGGCTTGGGAATATCAGTGTCTATGAATTCCTTCAACCTGTTTTCCTCCATCTTGTCCTTCCATGTTATGTAATTCAAATTTCCCTCAAGAGCATATTCGAGTCTCAAGCCATTGAAAGACATATTGATCTGTTGCTAGATCCTGAAGAATAATTCTGCAAATTTGAACCTGTTCAAGAAAAAACTTTGTTCTTCTCTTCTATTGTGATTCCTGACGCTCTGATACCATGTATAAATTTAAAAAAATTCTATATCAATTGATTCAATTTTATCTTTTGATGTACTAAAACAAGATATTGAATCCTTCTACAATATTTGTAGAATACAAAACATGATCGCTCAATCACATGTAGGTAAGAGAAAGAAGTAAATCAATTACACAACACAAGATGTTATTGGGAAAGAAACTGCTCAAAACCCCGCTATCATATACTTTATAAAGTCAAGGAATCATGAAACAATGCAATCCTTAATCTCTCATGAGATTCTCCAGCACTCTGCCAATTGTCTCTCGCTGATCTAGGGAAAATTGGACAAACACATAGCCAATTCTCAGACTTCCTTCAGATTACCTTGCTCATGCAATTCCTAAAGAATTAGGCCCCTATTAAATAGGAAAATCAACCTTCCTTGATTGCACAATTCATCATGGCTTCCTCATGGATTTATAATTTCACTTGGGCAATTCTCTAAAATACAACTGATAGTTATGTTCCCTTTAACCTCTGTCTCAATTGGGTCTTCCTCAAAAATGACATGCATGCAGTTATTAATAGTGAATCATCAATTATCTGATTGATCACTACTTGTGAATTAAATCTAATTCAATTCACTCGAACTCTCACTAATTCATCACTCAGTTAGAACTAGTTAAACTGATTTTAACTCAATTAACTGAGTTAACTGATTACACCTGTACCCCACTAGTGCATTAACTGCAACTGGACTCTCAACTCAAATTTCTTGAGCTAACTCAGTCATCATGACTTAGTTAACTGATACAAGTTGTTATGAGATGACATTACAATTTATTTTCCAATTTATTTAAGGGAAAAAGAAATTAGATACCCACATTCCTCACTAGTGTGTAACTGAAATTCCTCATTGAAATTCCTCACCAATGTGTGGGAAATTTTTGTCCTTTCTGGTTGCCAATTTCATTGTTTCTTGTTGCAAATTTCAACATAGGTTGCCCTCTTTGTGTGTTAAAAAATATAGTTGAAGACATCTTGTATGAAAATGCAGTGCTACCATCATACGTCAGATCAAATGGTTTAGAATTTTGATGGAGACCTAATAGGACCATTTCACATGAAATTGCAAGAAGGAAGAAGAGCATATAATGTATTATGATGATGGAGAAATGTGGCATCAATAGTAAAGGAGAAGAGGCTTTGCAAGGATGAAAACCCAAATTCCTCCTCAAGTGGCCTTAAGGCAGAAAGGGGAAGGGTCCATGTCTCCAAAAAGGCAAGGCCTAGCGCTTGGAGAGGGAACCTCTACTAGTAATAAGAAGAGATACCTAGATCCTAACAATAGCTTTGATATCTTGAATCAATGGTCAAAAGCAAGGGAAATTCTAGCTACTGCATCAATAATGGAGAAGGCCTCAAACCTTGTTAAGCCCTCTTCTCTTTAGCAATGGAAGGGATTCCTCCCTAGAGGACACCCTTATGGGGATTCAATATGTGGGTTTATATTCAAAAGAAGAATAATTCCACTCCTCTAAGGCCCTCATTCCCAAGGTGGAGGGTTACTAGCAAGCTTTGTAGATGAAAAATTGGATGTGAACAAGGAAAAGGAAATATATCATTCCCAAAGAAAATTAGGGAGGATGAAAAATCGACATCTCTAAAATGAAAAAAATTGAAAAAGGAGACGAGGATCCACATGTTAATCGATCCATCCAAAATGGTCACTAGAAATGTCAAGAAAAGTGGCATTTGCCTTCATTCGGGAGGAAAAAAATCACACAATAAATAATGAAATTCCTCTCCTAGAATTGAAGGGGTTAGGCTCTAATAAATGGATGTTTGAAGTTAAATCTCTAATAAAAAACGAAATGACGGGTATCCTCATCCTCCAGGTTACGAAGTTGGGGGAATGACAGTCCCTCCAAAAGTTGTCAAAACTATGGAAGAATTTTGAGCTTAGAGTGATTTGATCACATGGAGTTTCTAAGGGGCTATGTTTGATTTGGTCTACCTTTGTTTTCAAGTTGATTGAATCACACTCAACGCCTTATTGGTGGACAGTTCACTTGCTTCACCTCCCATCATTTACAAAAGATCAATTGATGGGTGTCTCTTCTAGGCCTCAAAGACTCTCCTTGGAGTCAAGATTGTATTATGGCAAGGGATTTTAATACAACTCTCCATCCTTGGGGAAAAAAGGAGCCTCCACTGTTCGAGATCAATTTCATGAAATTTTAGAGGATTTGATCACTTTGCTTGATCTAATGGATATCAAGTCGACTGCCAAAAAAATTACATGGAATAATCATCGATCTAGCCTGGGGCATATTGCAGCCCACCTAGATAGATTTTTAGTTTTTTGTTCTTTTTATCTCAAGAATTCTAAGTCTCGTCTCAGATTCTTCCTTGGGTGAACTCAATCATCGACAAATTTATTTTTAATTTCACAAACAACAAATTATGGATCATTACCATTTTGCTTCTCTCCTCTTTGGATCCAAAGGGAAGGCTTCTCGGATTTGGTAAGGGAAGTATGGAGAATGTGAGAAATTAGTTCTCCAATTAGCATATGGGGAAAAATTTAAAAATGTGAAGCTCAGTGGATAAAAACAAGTCATGAAGACAAAGGGGCCAAAATAAACTTTCATAAATCAAATTTGGAAGAAGCCCAAAGGAAAATAGGGCAAGGAGTTGTCATAAATGAGATTTTGCAATACGAGCAAGCAGACTTCAAGGTCTTTCATCATGCACTTTACAAGAGGAATAATGGTGCCTCAAGTCTCGAAGCTTATGGTTGCTCATTGGATATTGCAACACCTTGTTTTTCCATAACCAAGCTAAGGTGAGGATTTGGAGGAATTAGCATGGATGGAGTGCAGATCGACGACTTCAAGGGGATCCAAAGGGCGGATTTTGATTTCTTCATTTTTCTATCTACCAAGCTTGTACCCAATTGAGAGGTTGTCCTATATATGTTAGAAAAAATCTTAAAATTGGTTTTTGAAGATGACAATTTGGACATGTTATAAATTATTACAGAAGAGGAGATCCAAAAAATAGTATTTTCTTTGAACTCGGACAAAGCTCTAAGTCTGGAGGAGTTTTTAGCCCACTTCTATCAGGCTTATTGGGATGTCATTAAGTTTGATTTGATTCTTCTAGTAAATTACATCTTCAAGCATGATTGTATGGGAGAAAGGATTAACTTGTATCATAATTTCTCAGATTATCCACAATGTTATAAGAATCATGTCGACATTTCAAATCCCAACAGGGATCCATCTTCGGGACTAATTTTTGAATAAAAGATTGAAAGAAGAACCGGACCAGTGATAAATAAGGGAGAGAAAACAAAAGAAACAACTGACTAAAACTTAAATGAATGGATTTAATTGTTTTTAATTATTATATTTTTAATTATTTTTAATTTTATTTTTAATTTTGTTAATAATGATTATATGATGTTTTATGGGGTTTTAATTTTAATTAATAACTAATTGAAATATCAATAATTAATTAATTATTAAATAATATTAGTATTTGATTAGCTTGAATTAATTTTTAGAAAAATATTTGATTAATTGTTAATTTAATACAAATTAGTTATTGATTTAATTGATTTAATTATTATAATAATTATTTTAATTAATAATAATTACTACTTTAAACTACGATTTAAAAATGTTATTAATAATTATTATTAATGTTATTTTCATTAATAATGAATTTTAAGATTTTATTTTAATTATTAAATTTTAATAGGGTAATTAATAATAAATAATAATAATAACAACTATGAATAATTACTAAAAATTATGATAATAATTATTAATATTTAAAGGTTTTCTCATTATTAATATTTAAAGTTTTTATGGTTAATAATAACAAAATGTATTTTTAATTAAATTAAAATTTAATTTAAGAAATATAATTGATTAATTATTAATTTAATTTAATAAATTAATTATTATTATGCTTATATTATATTATTGAACTTTAATAATGAGAATGAAAGAAAAACATAACTGAGATACTATACTTGTAATGAAGAGTCAGAAGAACCAATTTGCTTGATCAAAGGAAGCCAGCTCCGACTGATTTCACTCCCTGCATCCCTGTTAAGATTATAAGGATGCTTAATGATCTTAAGAGCTTCTCGGATCTTCCTTTTCCGATAGTGCTCCTACCTTGTGGTAGTATTGGCACTTTCTATACATACATGCTGCTTAGTTTTCGAGGAGTGCTTAGTAAGGGCTGAGGTACGCGATCTCTCATTCTTAATATCAACTCCGTGCTCTTTTAATCTCTTCTGCAAAGAGTGCCCAGTTTCCCAATATAACTCTTCTTACACGAACAATCAATCTTATAAACTCATTTAAGCTACTCGTGATTGATATTATCCTTAATTGACCACATTCTTTGTCTTATATTTCCTGAGGCTGTAAATTGTGCGACTATGTCCTTCTTTCTTAAAAACTTAGCGATTTTATCCGTGACACCTTAAATGTATGGTAGGAAAACCCTACCACATGAAGCTTGAGGTTATTGGTGTTCTTTGGAAAGAACCACACCCTCAAGTCTTTTACGACATTCTTAATATCCCTCTCCTTGTATCCAATCCCTTTAAATATAGAAGTCAAGTACTTGATTTCATCTTTAAGGTGTTTGATGTCTGATATTCTGAGGGCCCTAACAGCAAGAGTATTTAGGACACCAATTTTTTTAGCTAGGTGATGGTACGAATCAACATGAAGATAGCTATCCATTTGAGTTTTCTCTAAAAACCTGATGCCCTAATGTTCCATCCTCTTTCCTGGTAACAAGGACATCCAAAAATGGAATGCACTTGTTTTCTTCAACTTCCATAGTAAACTTAATTTCTGTTTAAGCTGATTTAAGGTGACTGAAAAAAATCTCAAGGTTCTCCTTTCCATGAGTCCACTTTATGTTGGTGTCGTCAAAAAACCCCTTCCACTAAGCTGGATTCAAGGGAAAGGAATCAAGGACCTTCTTTTCAAAGTATTCCATGTATATGTTAGCGAAAATGGGTGATAGCGGTGATCTCATTGCAACACTGAATAATTGCTCATAGTAACCACCTTGAAAGCTGAAAACTGTGGAACGCAAACAGATTTCTGCAAGCTTGCCTGTTTCAGGATCAATGACTTCATTTATAACATGGAAAGCCTCATCCAGGGGCATTTTTGTAAATAATGACAACGTCGAAACTCACCAAAATGTTACTATCCTCTACCGTCTTATTTTTAATGAACTTAACAAAATCATTGGAGTCTTTTATAAATGAGTTTGTATTGCCAACTGAAGGTTTAAGGGCTGTCCTTTTTCTCCTTGATTACCAAAGAAGTTAATCCATCCTCCTTTTCCATGTATAAAATATTTATTTATGCAAAGTTTCATATAATAGAATATCAAAAAAATTAGCATAGTGCATAAAGCCTCTCCTTTCCAAGCTCATCTTTAAGAATTAGGGGGATTTGTAGGCCAGAGGCACATAACAAATAATATTGTCTTAGTCCAAGAAGCAATATATTTGAGCAGTGTAAGGAAAGATAAATTTATGTTCATCAAACTTGATAAGGAAAAACAATGTAAACTATCAAACGAGAACTGTACCGAGTACCCATTTTTTGAAGGTAGCAAAAATTCATCCGATTTTGGGAGCATATTTTTGACACTTTAAATGTTTTATGTATCAAGTATGAACATTTTTTTTAGATGTTAGTGATTTTCATGTTGATTTTGAAAATTCTTGATGCAATATCAATCCCTTTTTTTAGAGGGCTTATTTTTTACACTTTAAATTTTCTAATGTATTAAATGTGGATAAAAAAAATTTAAATGTTGGTGATTTTCATGTGTATTTTGAAAAACATCGACATTTTTTTAAGACATATTTTAGACACTTTAAATTTTCCTATGTCTTAAATATGCACAATTTTTTTAAATATTGATTATTTAACCATTTCTCTAGTTGTCTTATTCCTCTTCCTGTTTTTTTGTCCTAAGGTGTTTGTTTTTTAAGAGTTTTCCAAACATGTATTTTTTGTTTTTCTTTGCAATGTTTTTTTTATAATGATTTTTCTTTTTGCAAAGTTAAAAAAATAATAATAACATTAATATTTTGTGGTGAGGATTTTTATATATTTATATATCATCAATTAATACCTCAATACACATAAAATAATTTTCACTAAAAAATAAATTTTAAAAACTGGCCAAAAAATACACATTTTTCTTATAGACAATAAATACAAAAAGATGTATTTCATGCCTTTTTGCTAAAATTGGCATGTTATATATAAAAACAATTATGAAAATTTTGAATAAAAATGTTGGAAAAATATCAAATTTTATGAATTTTTTTATTAATATTATATCTAAAGATGATGACATTAGAAGTATTTTTTCCTAAAAAAAATAATCCATATTAATTTTGAAGTAAAATAACAAAAAAAAGCTACAAATAAAATAAAATATATAATTTAAAAAAAAACCTTAAAAAATAAATTTAAAAACATAATTAAAAACACACACACAATTAAATTTAAAATAATAATAAAAAACATTGAAAATAAAAAATATCAAAATAATAAAAAAAGTCAAAATATATATTTTTAAATTAAAATAATTACAAAAAAAATTAATAAATAAATAAATAACCGCATCACCATGGGCCTTGGGCGAGGCAAGGCCGATTCTGAGAATCAACGAGCCATATGCAATTGACCTTGCCCCGCCCAGGCCCGTGGGGTCATAGGACTAGGCGGGGGGAGTTGCATGCAACTCCCCATGCCCAAGCCAGTGCCCCACATGCCTAGGGTGGGCATGCAACTCCCCGCCCCTCGCCTAGGGCTTGTGGGACACTGGCCTGAGCGGGGAGGAGTTGCACACAACTCCCTACACCCCATGGGCTCTAAGTGGGGCAAATCTAATTCTTGGAATCAAATTTTCCCCACCCTAAGCACATGGGACTGCGGGCCTAGGTAGGGGCGAGGCTTTAAATTATTTTTTATTATTTTTAAATGTTTTAATTTTTATTTGTTTTAATGTTTTTTTTTAAATTGTTATTTATTTATTTTATTTTTTTAATTTATAATTTTGATGAGTAATTTTTTTATTTTTTTTTCTTTCTGTCCTTTTTATATATTTGTTTTTTTAAGTCATGTTTTTAATTTTTTATATTTTAATATATATTTTTATTTACTTATAATTTTTTTTTTACTTTTTGTGCTTTTTTTTAATGTTTTTGTTTTTATTTTTCTTATGTTTACATTTTTTCATGTTTTTTAATTCTTTTATGTTTTAATATATTTATTTATTTATTTGTTATTAATTTTTTACACTTTCACGTTTTTTTTATAGTTTTTTAGTTTTTTTTTTCAATTTTTCAATTTTTGCTTTCTTTTATATTTTTTCATTTTGATTTATTTATTATTTGTTTTATTTTTATTTTTTTCTGCAAGGTTTGTGTCGATCTTCGATTCGCAACCCGATCTCATTATGTGTCAATTTGATAGTTGATTTTAAATTTTTCGTTATAATGGATCAAGTTTTCCCCACAATGTGTCAATTTCATGGTTGGTCTTTAACTTTTCATTACAATGGGTTGATTTCATCTACACTACGTGTCAATTTGATGGTTTTTTTTAATATTTTGGTTACAATGTGTCAAGTTTTCATAGGCTAAGATTTTAGTTATACTTTTAGCCTTTAAAAAAGAAGTTACTCTTTGTATAATAACTCCTTCATTCACATGTTCATTTTTTAAGTTTTTTAGTCATAATTTTTTTCATAATGCCATGGCTGAAATATGTTGAAAACTCAAGGTTTTTTGTAGTCATGATCTTTGGTTTTATTTCCATGGTTGAAAAATTGTTAAAATTTTAAGGTTTTTCTGAGTCATGATATTTTATTTTAATGTTATGGTTGAAAATAGTTATAAGTATTTTATTTTTAATACCATGGTTGAAAATTGTTGGAATTTTAAGGCTTTTCAGAGATGTGATATTTTATCTTTAATGTCATGCTTGAAAATCATTGGAATTTTAAGGTTTCTGAGAGTCATGATTTTTTTTTTTTTGTAAGTCAATGATCTTTTTGTTCTTCAAAAAATAAGTACATCATAAGCAATACACAGGTAGTCTCACATCGACCAGGTTTGTGAACTACCACATGCAACATGTGACAAAAATCAAAACTGACACTAAATACATCATCCATAACCGAGAAGGCCAAATGCACTAGAAAACACATAACACAAAGAGAACACCTGTAATCATGCTAGTCATCTGACGTAATTGAGGTCGGGTTGTCTGGGGTTGTTCCAGGAGGAGGTGAAGGGAGAATAGAGGATTGGACATGCTCTTCAAAGTGAGCCATCAAGGACTCCAACTTCTCCACCTTCTCAATTAACAGGTTATGTCCTCGCTAGACCACCACAAATCGTTCTCAGACATGGTACTGAAAGTAGTCATTTTTTTCAAAGTAGCTATGAGTTCGGTATGTTCCTCCCAGCAAAACCGGTTCACTGTTTCCAACTGCTCCAGTAAGGATTGAATCAATTCCCTGTAATTCTCTAGACATCATTGATGAATTTCCCTTGAACCATGCACTGCACGCCTTGCATTCGCTTGTCGGCCTGTGTCACCACATCATCGTGCCCTGCCCCATTACTGAGGTTGCGGCATGCGACCCCCATGTCCATTCGCTAATCCACCACGACCATGACCACCATGTACACCAGATGTCACCCGCCTCGAGCACCTTGTAGTCTTTCCACCTTGACTATCCCTAGAAGTCCCCACTTCCATTACCATTGTCGACAATTGAGCCTCCTGGTCCCCTTCAACCAGTCATGCGGGCTTTGTTAGGAAGGAGGACCGGTCGTGACATGGAGTTGGACATATGCTCATAGAACTGACGTTGGTTGAACAAAGAAATTGGTAGGGATATAGAAGACACCGACAACCTCCAAGGCTTGCCCTTCCCTCACTAATCAGACTCTCCACACCCAGACCCTCAAATTCTAGCCACTCGGATGGGGTTGTGTACTCACTCCAGCCCACTTGTTTTAGCGTTGAACGAATACAAGCCCACCCTACTGCAAACCTTTCCCCAGACACAAAAACCTCCTGAAATTTAAATATTATGGAAATAATAGGTATAAGGGAAACGCCCAATTTCCCAACACACATTGAGAAGAAACCTCCCAAACACACCAAGACCAATAAAAAGTCTCAACCTCTAAAGCCACAATCTGTTCACCCACGAAAATGCAAAATGTCGTACACCAAGAAATACAACAGCCAAATTGTAGACCCAGAAGTCGATGAGGGAGTGCCATCAACAGAACCGCCACCATTCCCAAGCAAGGAGCCTTCAACGTTACTCGTTCTTGATCACATAGGGCCAGTAACACAGAGAAGCAAACTCCCATACACACGAAAACCTCTCAATGGTCAGTACCACCAGAAGGCACATTCCACACTTGCACAAAGACAGTGAATTCCACACCCTGAGGACGGAAGTTACCAGTTTACATACCCAAAATCCAGGGAGGGAGCGCCAACATCAGGGTCGCCACCTTTCCCACACAATAAACCGTTGACGCTTCCTGCTCCGGAATACAGAATACCGATGGCATGTAATGAGCCGAAACAAAAATAAAATACCCTTGCTATCGGCCATACTCTGTCGACGATCTTTACCTCCCGCTCTAGTAGAGGCAGTGAAAGATTTCCCACAGATTATAGTAATTCCTCTCGTATGCAGGTTAATGTGAGAGGACGAGGATGTCAGTCCTCGACCCGGTATCTAGATGTTAACTGTCATCGTCCACGTGGTGCCTCATGCGTCTAGTTCCTCACCCCCATCGGGAACAGAGTCGTGATATTTTATCCTTAATGTCATTGCTAAAAAATATTGAAAATTTATGTCAAAAAAAAACAAAGGCTGTTGAAAAAAAACATTATTCTAGCATCAACACTTTTTGTTTTCAGTGTGTTTTTTTGCACACAAAAAAAATGGTTTTTATTAGTCTTTACTGTCATTTTTAAAAAATGTTGAAAATTCACCCCGAATATTTTTTTTTAATAATAAATAAAATAAAATAAAAATAAGAAATTGTTATTCCACATCAACAGTTTTCGTTTTAGCATTGTTTTTTCATGCTTTTTTTGGGTTTTTTTCCCATAGTTCTCGTTTTGAGTTTACAATTCCCGTTTGACAGTTTACATTGTTGAAAATTCATTTGATCGTGTCAATCAAGAATTTTTATTAAAAGTGTTATCTCAATGTGGCTTTGATGGGAAATTTATAAATTGGGTGGAGGTTTGTATCTCCTCCGTTTGATCCCCCCTTGGTGAATGGCCACTCCTTGGGCTTTTTAAAAGCATCAAAAGGTCTTTGCTAAGGATGCCCCTTGTCACCTTTCCTCTACATCTTGATGGCATATTCATTAAGCACACTTTTTAAATATGAATGAAGTGATGGTGGCACTTCAGGTATAAGATATGTCTTAGGCATAAAGAGTATAAATCACTCCCAATTTGCAAATGATGCCCCTCTTATAGGGAGGAGCCCCATTAATTATTCCAAAGAGCTTCAAGTAAGTTCTAAATGAATATTTATTGGATTTTGAAGGTCTTATTAATCATAGAAAATCACATATCTATTCTTGAAATATCAGCCCCCTTCTTTAGAGATAGTTTGGTCTCCTCCTTAGGGTTCGACCTATAGTCTCTTGGAAGGATTTTAGATATTTAGGGATTATGATATGTTTAAAATCTCATTCTTCCCAAGCTTGGTCAAGAAGTATTGTGAAATTCAAGTTTAAGCTTCGGTAGTGGGGAGTGACTTTTTTGAACTTAGTTGGGCGTCAAGTTCTTATTAAAGTGGTTTATCAGTTTTCCTATTTACCATTCCATAGCTCTCCTAACACCAAGTGGGAATCTTTGTGAACTAGTGAAAATTATGAGGATTTTTTTATGGGAGGGTGGTAAGCAGAGCCATAAAAATATCCATCTCATCAAATGGGTTGTGGTAAAATCCCCAAAGTATCATGGTGGCTTGGGTATCTAGGATCCCTCCCTTATGAATATTGCATTAGGTACCAAGATGGTGTGTAGATACATTTCAAATCATTCTACCTAGAGGAAAGAAGTTCTACAATGTGAATACTTTCAAAAAAGCTGAGATTTCAGCCTCAAATCTCCCTTGGTCCAAAAGGAGGCTTGTCCATATAGAAGCTCTTATATTCATCTATGGATTTTATTAAAGAGAATATTTCTAGATATCCATGGAATGGGAAGACAAAAAATCTATGGTTAAATAGAATCCTTAATAAATAGGCACTGGGAAGTCATGAGGAGCTAATCCCCTTGAGATATTGGTTGATCTCTAAAAGGAATTCATGCTATCAGATATTCCAAATTGGGATAGCTTTGGCTTGTGGATTTGTAGGGACCTAGGTTGTGTTCTACACCATCTCCTAACTCATGTTATCCTATTGATGTTACTATTGGTTGATTTCCCCTAGGAATCAGTTTGTTGTAGATCAATGGGTATGGTGAAACTCAAAATTTACGATTCAAGAAGGATACTCTATTTTATTTTTTCAAGCAAGGCTTCATCCAAAGTCTCATGTTTGGACAGAAGTTTGGACTCCCAACTATCCACTAAAACTCAACTCTTTTTGTTGGTTGTTAACACCCAATAAAAATTTGACAATGGAGAACCTTCAGAAAAGAGGAATTGTTGGCCCCTCGCATCGTCCTTTATGTTTGAGACAAGAAGAAACAATTGCCCATATATTTCTTCATTTTTCCTTTGTTTGTGAAGTGTAGAAATTCACCCTTGTTCCTCTCTTCTCTAGAATTTGATGGCCAGACTAGCTTGCCTCCTTCTCTTCTTGGGAGGGTTGTTACCTTGAAAAACTCAAAGGAAATAACTCGTTTAAGCAAATCTAGTTGGCATTATCAAAAAATTTCTATTGGAAGGTGTGGATAGCTCAGAATGATAACATTTTCAATGAGAAGTGGCATCACCCTCATTTTGTAGCCTTAAGAGCCTAAATGCTATGGGTTGAGTATTGGAAGAATTATTCCCTCCTTGCTTATAGGAAATGTGAATTCCCAAGAAAAGGAGTGGTTTCTCAATCTCCTTCCTAGTTTTCTGAGGAGCAATAAAACTCGCTCAAGGATTGCAGAATGGTGGATGTTGAGGCTAGATCAATGGTGAAATGAAGGAATGGAGGAAATATCATGCATCCTTTTTGCTGAGATTTTATAGTGTTTCAAACCATAATCTTGGGGTGGTGGGAGTAGGAGGTTTTATTCTCAACCGCGATTGAAAATTTGAAATTGAGTATATTTGGGGGTTAGAAAACTATGCAAATAATGTGGCAGAGGCATATGGATTATTGCAAGGGCTCCTTCTGGCCAAAGGAATAAACATCAAATATTTGGTTGTGCTGGGAGATTTGCAGCTTGTTATCCATATTGTATGTGGATCCCTGCATACAAATTACAAGTCACGAAGCATTATTGGTCGAATCAGAGATTTGAAACTAGCCTTCTCTACTATTAGCTTCTTTCATGTATTGAGAATGAACAATTCAATTGCAAATGGTTTTTCCAATGAAGGTGTAAACTTGGACGCAATATTCTTAATGAGAAATGGTATTCCTTCCCTCACAACTATTCCTTAAAATTGGTGTGCTATGCAATGTAATTTTGTTTGTATCTATAGGTCTTTTGGAGAATCTGCACCTCCAAAGTCCTTGCTTCCTTTAGGAGAGTAAGATGACTAATAGATTTTGAGAATAAAGATAATCATGAGGTTACAACTATAGCTCGTCTCGAAGGATTTTCATTGTACTCACTTGTTGTACAGTTCACAGTGAAGGCAAAATTTTGAATTAATACAATATTCCCATCAAAACTTCAAAATTTAATTGGAAATTTTGAGATCTTTTTAGAATGATTTTTTAAAATTATTTTCAGTTAAGTTGAGATTAATCCAGGACCAATTTTAATTTTAAATAGAAAAATTATTTTCCAACCAAAAATATGCTACCATCAATTTAACGTAATTTATTTTCTTATAAACTAAACTCCACACAAACTAATTAATTTACCTTTCATAAATTATCACATTCAAAATTATGAAAATTAATTTTAAAACAACCAACATAAAATTTATATTTCAAATTACTTCTGACTTTAATTGTAATTTTTATAGGTTAAATAAAAATTGTATTATTAACTTTCAAGTTATGAGGTTTACCTTTTATTGGAGCATGAATGGAAAAAATGTGTTATGTGACCATCTTCTACGGTCGTTAAGTTCGAAAGCTTGAAATTATGGAAGCATAGCATTCCTGAAATTGAAATCGTTGGTATATCATATTCAGAGCTTCTGGAATTAGATTCAAGCCAAAGAGCAGAAAGTTTATGCCCTAAATTACGACTTTCATTTCAACTTTTATATCTCTAATTGGACACACCCATAATCTCAAGGAAAACTAAAAACTAAAATAGATTGAGTTGTACGCTCGTAAGGAAAACTACTAAAAACTAAAATAGATTGAGTTGTATGCTCGTAAGGAAAACTAAAAACTAAAATAGATTGAGGTACGATTGTAATGTAATGGAGAAATTCACTAGTTGCTAACATTGGGATTGGCCTCGAACATTGGGATTGGTCTACGACTAGATTTAGTTTACTTGGAAAATATGAAATTTAACAGTTTTTAGTTAATGAACTATGTTATAATTTGAATGGACATAATAATTAAAAGTATGTGTTTTTTTCTACAAAATCAAAAAATAGAACCATTTTGTAAAAAGTTTTTCTACATAATAAGTTTAACATATTTCAACTATATTAAAGTATTATTATAAAGTTCAAGTTATATTATTTCCAAATAATTTTAATGATTTTATTTAATTTTAAATAAATTTATATTATTGAAAAATTGATTTAAATTCAAGATTAATGTAGAATATGATTTTTTTAAAGTGCATTGAATATATATAGAGAATTAAACTATTTAATTATATATTACTATTATATTTTGTATTTTTAAATTACATTTTTATTTAACATAAATTTGTTGTGTTTATTTAGTTTAAATTTACATATTATTTTATATTTATGTATTTATTTATTTTATTTTTTGAATTGATCAAATAAATGTAAATTTAGAAAAATGTTTCATATTTATTTCTCCTAGAAAGGATAACAAAAATAATTAATTATTGATGTATTTGTTATCGAAAAAATGTTCTAATCAATCATGTCATTTCCAAAATGATGTTGATGGTCCACAATGAATACGATAATGTAGAGCTTGTTGAAGGAGAACAACCATCAAAGAAAGAAAAAAAAAACATTCAGAACTAAATGGGAGACAAAATTTCCATGGACTTATGTTAGATTGTAATAGTAATAGAAAAATAAAATGTTCTTGATGTGTGAAATTTAAGAGAGAGAATTTGATTAGAAAAGAGGAAAGTACTTGGTCTAAATAAACATGCAAAATTTAAAAACTCATAAAATTTGTGCAACTTTTAGAGGGAAAAACTAAACAAAGTAATCTCCCAATTACCAAACATGTAGAAGTAATGACAAATGTTGAAAATAAGAAAAATATGTCACTAATTGAAAATATGTATTTTATACCTATTCATGTCAACAATTGAATAGAGGCTTATGTGACCTCAATTAAAAAATAATAAAAAATAACAATAATAATAATGGTTCCATTCAATTTGTTATATTGCAATTTTGCCATAAAAATTCACAATATTCAAATCATATTAGAATAAATTTAAATACAAATGATTCATATTCATAACCATGGTATTTCAAAACTTCATGTTTAAATTTAGTTAATAACCATATAAATAATTTTTTTGTTTGCTAGTGTATGTGAGTCTTGAGATAGTTGACATGACTAACTTGTGGCTTGAGTAGCCACAACCCAATGACATCTAAGCTATCAAAATCACCTCAGGACCACACTTGGCTCAGACCACACCAACTGTTAGTATGGTTGAATTTTTTTCCCATGGAATTTCGAACTAGTGCTCTTTACACCATGAAGTGCCTTAACAAAACACCCTATCACCATCTGCTCTACACCCTAGAAGAAATAACCATATAATTATTGAAAACTTACAATAAATTAATTTTCTCCGTGTGTGTGTGTGTGTGTGTGTGTGTGTATATTTGTATATTTATATTTATTTATTTATTTATTTATATTTGTAATTAAAAAAATTATAAAACATGTCAAAGAAAAATGTTATGGATATATGTATGAGACTATATTTATTATGAGAGTTTTAGTAAAATTAAAAATAAGTGTATTTCTCTATATAGAGATGTGAGATCTATACACAATATAACTAATATTATAAAGATCTAGTACAAATTCATTTTAATTTAGTGGATCAATTTCTCAAAATTCAAACATTTCTTCATGTTTTGCACTCAAATAAAGGTTTGTATCTTGGGATATTTGCTCCTATTTTATTATATATCCATTGTATAAGAAGTATTATCTTATTTTCTAAAGTTGTAATATATTAACAAATTTGTAAACAAAATTTACTCATCGGTTGGGAAATCTCCTAAAAGATATGGAGAATTGAAAGAGTTAATAGAATTATTTCAAATCACTAAGCTAAAAGTGTTACAAATTCATCATATTAGATGAATTTCTAGAGGCAAGGTCATGGAAAAACTTCTTAAACTTATTCCCACTTTGTCAAAAAGTTGTGAGTTAATGAATGAGCTGACAACAATATTTCAAATACAAATCCACACCCCTTTACTTGTATATGTGGTCACTGAGTTAAATAAGTTGAATTAAAGGTTTTAGGAGGATCATGTTGACATGACCTTTATTTGCACTACTTTATATATTACTATGAACATTCTTCCTAAATAGTTTTAGGAGGCATATTTGGAGTAGGTGTCCTGCACATTTTGTCTTTTTTAATTAGAGCACTAGAAACTCTTGATGTTGCAAATAGGACATGTATGACACATTCACATTTATTGAGGTTTAAAATTTTGTCAAAGATAGAAATATTAGGGACACTAGATTATTGCATTCTTATGAGAAAATGTTTTGTTATGAAGGTGATGAATATCTAAATATGAGGTTCATAGATTTACCTATATTTAATACTACTTAGTTTTTTTATCCCTTGTCGTTATTATGAAGAAATGGATGACAAATGCTTTCAAACAAAAAGATGGTTGAATTTTTTATGTGAAAAATTTAGTGTTGGGAACTCATCTATTGTGGAGACTACTAATTGTTTGGGTGAAATAGATGAATTTACTTGTACTATTTAAAAACCATAGTCATAAAAGTACATGTTTAGAGCCTGGAATTTATGTAGAGATGAGCTTGAATGGTTTGACATATTTCCCTATTCGATGTGATTATGGAAAGCTATTCTTATTATTCTAGAAAGTATAAAATTATAGTGAAGATACTTCTTAAATGAAAATTATAAGGTTAGGCACTTTGCATTACATCAAAAGAAGATTACATAGACCGATATTATATGCTACCATTTTGCCTAAAGGGAAATTAGACTAGTAACATAGGTTCGGAGTTTTGAGGTTACTAATACCTCATCTAACTAGAATATCTTTTAAACATAAATTAATATAAGTGAGTTGGTTGTACCAAACATTTACATGTTGCAACATAGCTAAAAAAATTATTTCTAGAGATATACAAAAAAACTAGTAAATCATAACAACTAGTGGGAAAGAACTCCGGGCATTTGTGGTTGTTGGTCACCATCCTCATTCGAGTAAGAGGAGATATTAACTTATCTTCTATATAGAATATTCAATTACTATAAATGAAGATGATTTTATTCTCCAACTCTACATGTTTGATTGCATTTTATTATTGAGTGTATGCTCAGTCAATGAGTACTCACCCCATGAGAATTTTGGTATGCCAGTAAAAATTGGTTGCTTTCTTGTACCAAAATAACTGTGACTAAGTGTAGGACCCTATGTTAGGGATACAATCATGAGTGGTAGCATCAACATGGGGGTTTGGAATAAAGCACAGGCCATGGTGTACATTGACTTCCACCTATTTAATTTCTTGCAAAACCAATTCTAGAATAATTCCATGATATCGAGCAAAGAAGTCATGAGCCTAGTCTTGAGCATGGAACTAGGAGGTGTCGGAAAAATGGTTGTCCATCTGGGTAGAGGCATAGGAGCACACTTTCCTATCCCCCTATGTCTAGTTGTTGATATTCTGTAGGGCATTGCTGCATAAAAGAACAAGTTTGATGCTAAAGTATAATGTTAAAAGACTTTGGATTTAGAGGAGATGTGGGGCGACAACTAGGTGGAGGAAAATTTATGGTCAAATGGGTACAACATAGAAGCAACCAAAAATATTTGAGGCGAGTGATGTGGAGTTCCAAACAGGGAAGAATGGTTGGAAGCTTGTCTAGAGTGGAAAGGAGAGTCCTGGATAAAATTCCAGATAATCCCAAGGAAGACGAAATATGAGATGGAAAGGGAAAGGTAAAAAATATGAAATAAAGAAATGAGGACACGAGTGAAGAGGATGCATTGAGAGAATGCGGGACTCAACAAAAAAATATCAGGCACAAAAAATGGAGTGTGGCTATAACACCCAGAAAAGATATATGAAACCAAATTCCAATGAGCCCGCAATTGAACAAACCTATCTGAAAAAATAGATATGAAACCCAACCAAGTAGAGAGAATTGTTGCCAAACACGGAGAGATGTCCATTGAGAGATAGAGCTTGAGTGCTTTGAAGGAGGCTGATGAAGAGAAGTTGTATATAATCACAACGCTAAAAAATTGCAAGATGGTCAGTTTTGATAGATGTGCATGCTTTAGGTTGTGCATTATTTCCAATTCCAAGAAACTAGGCACAAACAAACTGATAATTCAGAGTCCAAAAGCCACAATTATCCAAGGGAGAGGGAATTCAAAATGGAAATCGGAGCCTGCAAACCTAAAAGAGTTGAGCTTTTCATAAACCCTATGTTGACACCCAATCCTTGGGATTGGGTGAAAATGTAAAATATTGTAAATAGAAAATAAGGATAGTGGAATATGAAGAGGCAATGGATATGAATCCTAAGAGTCTCTTCCTCAATGTATATAATTTTGTGCACCCTCAATTCAAATTTAATTCATTTTTTTGGTGGAGTTACCTCCTGGCTTGACATGGTATCAGAGCTAGCTCTATTTCTGGTGTCCATGCCCTTGTAAATCCCTCCTACTCCTAGCAGATCTGCCTCTCTTCCTGCTCTTCACAGAACTGTCCCACTGCCCACTGCAATTCCTATTCTTTCTGGTCTTAGCGCATTCCTCTCCCCTTCCTCACCGTTAGACAACACTCTATCACATCCAAGTTGCATTTACAGTCAACCTCCTCATTGTTATACTTCGCTACTCCATTACTGTGCTCCGACATCCATTACTCGACCCTCCCATACTCATCCCACTGGTTTAACTTTAGCCTGACATGGAGTGGAAGTGTAGTGGCCTGCACTCACCTGCATAGTATGCTAATGCTACAACGCTATTAATCCTCCCCATTCGGCCTCCCACGTAATTCAATTGTATATAATCGAATCCTACACACAGTGTATCTCTTTCTCAGTGGTGACATCTCTACATCGGATCCCTCCTGCTCCAACCCCTTTGCCACCTCTCTGTGTTGGCTCTCTTCTACTCCAACCCCTCTACCACCTATTTGAGTTGGCTCCCCCTTGGCCATGCTACCTCAGCCTCCATTAATTGTCGCCTCGAACATGCTACCTTAGCCTCCATTACTTGTTGCCTTGTCCACACTACTCCTCGGTGCCTCCATTACCCAACCCTCCCATGGCTCGGCATCATTGCTCAGCCTCCCACTTGTAGCACCTCTGCTTCTAAACCACTCACAGACTCATGCGATTCTTCCACTGTTAACCCTCCCCCAAGAAAATCCTCCCCCAGTTCAACCATACCTCATGTAAACCCTCCCCAAGTTAAGCTCTCCCCTATATAATACCTTTGCAAAATGTTTTACCACCAATTATTTTTTTTACAAAAAAAAAAATTAGTGCAAAATTCAATTTTTAGCACCAGAATTGTATTTTTTCGTAGTATTCGCATAGTGGCAGCAGAGTTAATTTTTTTTTTTTTACAGTACATATTAGAATGAATTCACTCATATCTATTGTAGGAGTGGTTCTCTCTGGAAAAGAGAACTATCTAGAATGGTCAAGGAAGATTAAACACACTCTCATTTTTAATGAGTTGTGGAGAGGAATTTGTGAAGAATAAGGAGAAAATGCACCTGCAAATCCTACATCAGACAAGGAGATTTCCATTTGGGACAACAAAAACAACAAGGCCCATGCCTTGATTACAACATCTGTAAATGAAGAGGTGAGTCACCACATTATACCATTCTCAAATGCTTATGAAGCCTTGAAGAAGTTGGAAGAACTATATGACTCACATTTAGAACTTGAAGTTTTTCAATTGATGATTAAACTATTCAGCCTTGAATTGAAAAATGATGACCCTCTTGCTTTAGCATCAAAATTAAGATCTATCATGCATGAAATTAAAAACAGTGGTGTTGAAATTGACATAACCGTCATAACTTATGTCAAGGAATTATATCCCATTGACTCACATTATCTTGAGTCATTGCAAGCAAGTGGAAACCTCAAGGAGATCACCTTTGACTCCCTTGAGAAGAAGTTTGCAGAGAGAGAAAATTATTTTGGGAAGAAGACAACTCCTAAGTCTTCTGAAGAATTTGTATGTCTTGCACATAGAGAGAAGAACCATGCTCAAGATTATTCTAGAGGGAGAGGTGGCCAAAGAGGAAGAGGAAGAATAAATTTCAGATGCATCGGGGGCAAACATTTTCAAAGTGAAAAATATGATCTCCATTTCATATGTTGTAATAGAGATGGAAATGATGCATACACATGTAATTTTCCTTGGGACATAATTGAGCAGGAAAGAAATGAAGCCAAAGGTAAAAATGGTTACAAAGAGAAAGGTAAGGCACTTGAATCTACCCATTATGTTGTGGCACATTGTAATATTAGAGAAATTGAAGACTTGTTTAATGCTTCACTTGCTTCTTGGGAAAATGATTGGTTGCTAGATTCAGGAGAAACATGCCACATGAATTTTAAAAAATATTTTTTTGAATAATTTACTAACAAGGTTGATGGAGCAGTATACTTTGCAGACAAATCAAAACTCAAGCCATCAGGGCTTGGCACAATCAGGCTTAAGTTGCCTGGTCTTCCAGAATTTATTCTACATGAGTTTCTATACCTCCCAAAGTTGAGAATAAATTTTTTGTCTTTGGTCAACATCCACCAACAAGGACACTCCATTCATACGTTTGATGGTAAGGTTGAGGTCAAAAAAACATTAGACCTCTCACTTGTCATAATGGGGATAGAAGAAGAAAGACTTCTAAAGTTGCAAGGTACACTCCCATCAAATATTTTATGGCATGGTAGATTTGGACACTTGAACTATGATAGCCTTCGATTGTTGAAGAAAAATGGTGTTACTGGTTTTCCTACAATTCCTAGGAAACTCAAGCAATGTGATGCTTTTATTCTAGGAAAACATAACAAACAATATTTTCATGATTCACATTCTAGAGCATATAGAAAAATTTATCTTATTCATTCAGATTTATGTGGTCCCATGTTTTTTCCTTCTGCAAATGGCAATACATAAATGATGAAATTTATTGATAACTACACCAAAATGTGTTGGGCTTACTTATTGAAGAAAAAATTTGATGCTTTTCAAAAATTCAATAACTTTCATGCATGGATTGAAAATGATGAAAAAAATCATATTGGGTCTTTACACATTGATAATGGAAAATAATACACTTCAAATAAATTTTAAAACTATCTTCGCAAACATGGGCTCAAACATCAAACAACTGTGCCTTACAATGCCCAACAAAATGGTGTAGCTAAAAGAATCAACAGGAAAATTTTAAATATGGTATGTTCCATGATGTTTTTCAAGAATGTAAAATTGATGTTTTGGGTTGATGCAGTTCTGTGTGTTGTGTATATATATGCAGTTCTATGTGTAACAAGTGGAACCAAAGACCCTAAGATGATTTATCGAAGGAATGTGGCCATAATACCTAAATAATTAAGAAAAAAACTTGGTGCAAAGCGTCATAAGTGTATATTCTTTAGGTATTCAAATACCTCCAAAGCATATCGTCTCTATGATGAAGTTAACAAGAAGTTTATAGTATCTAGAAATGTCATCTTTCTTGAATATTCCAAGACTGACAATGTTGTTGAGCGATATCTTGATCGCTTGGATAGATTCGGGCATGAAAAGTCATTTCAAGAATTTTATAATCAGATTCCACATCTTGAAGGGGGGATTACTATACTAAATCAATCAGTGGAATCATCTTCCGAAGCACTCTCTCCCCCACTTGAAGATACAACGACAGATGACACTTTGAGTGATGTGATTGAAAAAATTGGGAGACTAAATCTTGATTCAACTCCAACTCATTCAAATGAGCAGCCTGGGCCATCTCAGAAAGGTCCTCCAAAATGGCTGACAAAGAGACTTGGAAATGCCCGTCATGATGAGGTTGGAAAGACAGGAACAAGAAGTTCCACTAGGAAAAATGGAAGTGATGTAGATGGTTCTGATTCATCTCTTGATATTGATGTTTCTTGTAATTATGAATTTATTTTGTCTACAGATTTTGAACCATATTCCTTCAAATAAGCTGCTTCTTATGATGAATGGAATGAAGTGATGCAGAAGGAATATGATGCTTTGATAAAAAATGGCACTTAGAAGATGGTCGATCCTCCATTGGGAACCAAACCAATTGGCTGCAAGTGGGTCTACAAGAACAAGTACAAAGTTGATGGCTCACTTGACAAGCATAAATCCAAGCCTATGGAAAAAGGTTTTTCACAGAAATATGGGGTCTATTATGAGGAAAAATCCCCCCCCACAAAAAAATGGGTTACCATTCAGACACTCTTTGCCTTAGTAGCTCAGAACAATTGGAAAGTCCATAAGATGGATGCAAAAATTTCTTTCTTGAATGGAGACCTAAAAGAGATTGTTTTTATGTCCCATCCAGAAGGATTTGTTGTGAAGGGCCAAGAACACAAAGTATGCAAGCTCGTAGAATCCTTGTATGGACTCAAGCAAGCACCACAAGCCTAGTACGAGAATTTAATTGAGCATATTCTGAAACTTTACTTCAAACATTATGATCTTGATGATGCAAATTTGTCTGTCAAGAAAGTTGGCAAAAAAGTTGTATATCTTGTGGTGTATGTAGATGATCTTTTGATGACAGGGAACAATGAGATCTATATTGCATCCATAAAGAAGGAATTGAGGAAAGGTTTTGAAATGACTTATTTGGGCTATGCTCACTACTATCTTGGTATTGAAGTAACTCAACATACTAAGTTTATATTCATCTCTCAAAAGAAGTACATTGTAGATCTATTGAACATGTTTGGCATGGTTGAGTAAAATTCATTAGCTATTCAATGGAACAAAATGTGAAGCGTACATCCATTGAAGGAAAATAATTTGAAGATGCAACAAAGAACATATAGCTTGTAGCAAGTCTCATCTACCTAATTACTACCAGACTAGACATCTCATTTGTTGTTGGAATCCTCTCCAATTTTATGAAAGATATTTGTGACGGACATTGGTCTACTACAAAAAGAGTTCTAAAGTACTTGAAAGGGACTCAAGAATTTGGACTCAAGTATACACAAGTAGGCGACTTTAGCTTGATTGGATACTCTAATTCAGACTTTGATGGAGACAAAGAAATTGGGGTATCTACTTCAGGTTATATTATGAGTCTTGGATAAGGAGCTATCTCCTAGAGATCATGCAAACAATCAGTTCCAACAGATTCCATAACTGAGGCAGAATATGTGGTAGCAGTTGAAGTAACAAAGGAAATTGTGTTGTTCAGGAAAATTATGGAATATTTGCAGATGAAACAAATGCATTCAACTCCACTCACAATTGACAACACTTCTGCAATAAATTTGGCTAAGAACCAAAAGTTCCACGATCGAATGAAGCACATCAATACAAAATACCATCTGATTCAACATCATGTTGAGGCCAAATCATATATGTTAGAAAATGTAAAATTTTTGTATATCGAAAAATAATTTTTGATTTATATGTTGGTGTATTGACATTATGTGCGAAGATGTGAAGGCGGTCCGAGTCAGGCTTATTTGCATGCAGAGAAGTTCAAGACTTGGGCCGATTTATGCGTTCAAAACATTGCACATAGGTTAGGTTCGAGTTGTGCAAATATACGTGCAGAACAATGTTCAGAGGCTTAATCGCAGTCGCATGTGGAAGGCCTGCCTGCATATCACAAAGCTCAGGAGGAATGGTGCTAAGGAATATGTTATAAAGGCCAAAATGCGATAAGGGGTGGATGCAATGTAGTTTTAGAGTTAAATTGCAAAGGATTTCAAATCTGAAAGTAAGGACCTTTCCTTTGAGAAATTGCATTGGAGGTAAGAGGAGGCTTATAACGGAGCAGCAAGGAAAGCCAAAATGCGATGGAAAGGCGGATGCGGTGCCATTCAAAGGTTAATTCAAATTTATTTAAAGTCCAGGATTATTTGTAGTTGCATTGTTTTATGAATAAATGTGAACGTTGTGGGCACGAGTAGAAGAGGCAGAGTCGGGTAGAAGGAGATAGGATAAAATTATTTGAAACGAAGAGGCATAGGCAGAGTCAGGTAAAATGATCATATAGTGGCACTGTTGGTGTAGAAATTATATACAAGATGCATGTATATATCTAGATTCTCCTGATCTAACAATATTTTATCTTTTTGCTAAATACAAAATCATTCCACTATTAATCTTTTGCAAAAATTAAACATTCAATTTCAAACACATGAAGCAATAAAAACAATCGCACATAACACAATTGTTTAACGGGAAAGCCTAAAGCTGAAAACCCCAACTATCATATATTATGTATCATGGAGATCATGTAACAAACTCATACAAATATTAGTACATCAAGCTCTGAGTACAATCAATCGTCACACACTAATAAGAAGAAATCTGCAAATCCATGCACCGATTTCTTGCCACTTGCTAGCCCGCCTCCACTGAGCAATCCCTGCTAACGAATATCTCTGAATGAATTCGAATTACCCTTGCCTTGATTTTGCAATCCTCATTGGAAACTCCAATGTGTGTGTGGTGCAATCAATGCATTACTATAGTCACAACAGATAGTCCATCTTTCCCTTTCACCTATCTCTCCACTAGGTCTCCACTGGAACTGCCATGCACTGTAGTTAACTGTTTTATTTGTTCAGTTGATTAATGAGTTATTAGTTGTGAATTAATTAAGTAATTAATTCACTGCACTCTCACTATTGTATCATTTAGTTAGACTAGATACAACTAGCTCAACTGAGTTTAACTCCAATAACTGAGTTAAACTGAATAAAAACTCCATGAACTACTCTTCCAACTCTGTCATAAATTTTCCACTTCAGTTCTAACTGAGTCCTCCATGCATGAACCAATAGTAAACCCTAGGAATTGCGTAATTCCTTCAGTCCACTTGATTTTACAAATTTGTGCACTGAAACTATGTTCTCCAAGAGAATAAGTTGTTGTTTATTGTCGGATTATTATTAAGAGCTAATAATAATCAACACTTCTATTTTTATATCAACGATCTATTAATAAATTTTGCCCAATATTCTAAAAATAGAATTTCATCTATTTTTCCAACTTGACCAACCATCCACAAATAACATCCTACAACTTCTGAAATATGATCACCATGTCTAAAAATAGACTTGCACCAAAAATATCCTGTGGGCCCACTTAGTGAAGGCGACTCTTTTCACTAAGCTCATCATCTTGTTGAATCTCAACACTCCCTCTCAACAAGATAGGGATTATCCTTCACCCCGATCTTGCCTCTATGGTATTCGAATTTGCTCTTGGTGAGCGCCTTCGTCAGAATATCGGCATCCTAATCTTCCGTAGGAATGTACTGAAGCAACATGATCTTCTGCTGCACACAATCTCTGATATGATGATACCAGATATCAATATGTTTAGATCTATCATTAAACACAAGATTAATCGAGAGTTTAATGCAACTCTGATTATCACAATGTATCACTATAGGATCTAAATGTGAATCGAACAAACCAACCAGGATATTTCTCATCTAGATAGCCTCACATGCAGCTTGAATTGCTGCCATGTATTTTGCTTCCACTGAACTGAGTTCCACGGATCTTTATTTCCTGTTGTACCAAGAAACTGCTGTAGATCCGATACTGAAAATCCCTCCTGATGTGCTCTTTCTGTCTGTTGGGCTACCTGCCCAATCTGCATTTGTGAAGCCATGCAACTTCACCTCATTCGTCTGTCTGTACCATAAACCATACTCAGATGTGCCCCTGAGATATCTCAAAACATGCTTGCCTGCCTTCCAAAAGAGCTTGGTAGGCTTAACCATCGCTTGTGAAAGCTAGTTCACTGCATAGCATATGTCCAGTCTTGTATTAAATAAATACATGAGTGAACCCACCAACTGTCGATAAACAGTGGCATCCACTACCTCTGCTGATGTAGCATCCTCTTTCCTCCAATTTCCTGGAAGAGGAGTGTCACTGATGATGAAACTGCTGACCTTGTAAAAATATCTTCTCCAATCGGGCATACGAGGCAGAGGAACCTGTGATTCGCCCTATTACTGCCATATTTCCAATCCAAGGAAATAATGAAGGAGGCCCAAATCCTTCATCTCAAACTCCTTTGCAAGATCTACCTTGCATGAGTGTATCAACTGCTCATCACCCGTTAGTATTAAATCATCAACATAAAGAACAATGATTAAAAGCTTACCCTCCACCACAATTTGGTACAGGTTTGCATCCACCTCACTCTTGGTGAAGCCAAGTCCAATGAAATAGCTGTCAATCCGAATGTACCAAGCATGTGGTGCTTGCTTTAGCCCATAAAACGCTCTTTTGAGCCTGCACACATGCGACTTGCTGCTGAAGATCTAAAATCATTCAGGCTGCTCAATGTACACCTCTTCCTCAATGATCCCATTAAGGAACGCAGTCTCTACATCCATCTGATGAATGTGCCAACCCATCTGTGCTGAGAGAGCAAGGATGGTCCTTATGGAAGAATACCGTGCGACAGGTGAAAAGGTTTCTTCATAATCAATCCCCGCAATCTGTGAGAAGCCCCGGGCAACAAATCTTTCCTTATACTTCTCAACGCTCCCATCAGCAACTTGCTTTACCTTGTAGATCCATCCTGATCCTACAACTGATTTACCCAACGACCTTGGAACAATCTCCCAAGCACTGTTTCTGACAATAGGAGTCATACTCCTCCACCATGGCATCTACCCATGTGGGTTCCTGCACTTCTTCTTCAAAAGAAGATGGATCTATCATGATATAGTTGCTCATGAGAGCCATGTATCCAGTAAATCGATCAGGTGACTGCCTTTGTCTGCACTGTGATGTAGGGACTCCTACATTCTGTGCCGCATCAAGCTTCAGTCTCTCAGCTTCTGTGGTACTGTTTCTGCCTTGTTTGATGTTTGTTTCTACATGAGTGTACCCCTCCACTCCATTAATCTCCTCTTGTGGCTGACCCACATCCGGAGGCTCATCTTTCGGAACAAGAAGTTCCTTCTCTGCATGCAAGTCTAGCTCCCTCTCAAGCATAGCTTGTGCAGCACCCACGATCGTTCTGTTCTTCCTCTCCATGACCCAATTCTGCTGTGGGTTATGAGGCGCTATGAGTTCTCTTCGAATTCCTTCTTTGCTACAAAATTCTTTGAATTTTCTCGAGATGTATTCACCACCATTATCACTCCGTAGAGCTTTCACTTGCTTCCTCGACTCCTTCTCCACCAATGCTTTAAACTCACAAAACTTTGAGAATGTTTCGGTCTTCTTCTGCATGAAGAAGATCCAACATCTAAGAGAATAGTCAGAAACAAATATAACATAATACCTGTGTTTTGTTGTTGAAGCAACCGAGAAAGGTCCACACACGTCTGTGTGAAGTCTCTCCAGGATCACCGAAGCATGGTTCTCCTTCTCATGAAAGGTGGTCTTCACAAACTTACCCATAGTACATCCCTTGCACTGAACTGACTGTGCAATAGTACCCTTGGGAAGTCCAGTAGAAATCTGCTGGAAAATCTTCAAAGCACCATGGTGAAGATGGCCCAATCTCCTGTGCCATAATTCGCCCTCATCCCGGCTCACCACTTCTTCTGCTTTGCCCATCATTGTAGCGCAGCCATCTACCTCCAGCTTGTAGATATTCTTAACTCAAATCCCTATCCTCTTGGTTTGACCCATTTTTTTATGTCGAAGGAAAAATTTAACTTCACTGAAAACAACATCATAACCTTTGTCTTCCAACATTGCGACTGAGACCAAGTTCTTCTTCAGACCTGGAACATGCATAAGATCTTTCAACAAGAATGGATTAAAAAAATCCCTCTCGAAGGTAATGGTCCCAATTCCAGTTGCACTGTATCTACCATCATCGCCCATCTCTATATGCATATGGAGGTCCTTCTCCTCCAAGTCACTAAACAACTCCTTGTCTCCCGTCATATGGAAATACACACCACTATCAAGATACCACACCGATCCCATATAGCTTGAAACCAAGCATGCGATCAAAGAGAAATCAAGTTCAAATTGTGAGGTTAAGGCCTTTCCAACTGTGCTCCAGCAACCTTCTTGTTCTTCTTCTTCTGTGGGAAGTTAGTGGCGAAATGCCCATGTTCGTGACAGTGAAAACACTTCGCTTTGGAAAAATCTTGCTTCTTTCCTTTAGCATCGGATTTTGAAGGAAATTTCTTCCCCTTCCATTTCCTTTCTTTGGAAACCAAAGAAAAATTATCTTCATATTCATTCTTCGATGAAGAGCCATCCCTGGTACCCCGCCTTATCTCCTCCTACAGAAGATCCGACCAAAGTAGCTCCCATCCCGGCAGTTTCTCCCGTCCCGGCAGTTTCTCCCATCCATTGACAGAGTCTTCGTAGCTATGCCAAATCTTCGGAAGCCTAAGGAGAGCCAAGCTCACCAAGTCTTTATCATCAACAGTAATCCCCACACTTCCCAGTTCATCTCTACAGTGGACAAACTTTGTGAGATATTTTGGAATACTGTCGCCCTTCTCCATTTTTATTTTTCTGAGCTTGTCTTTCAACGCCAACTTCCTCTGGTCATTGTTGCTTTGGAACAAATCTATCAAAGCCTTCCACATTAAGAATGAAGTGGCTTTCCTGTGAAGGCTGGACACAATATGGTCCTTCACACCTTCCAACAGAAATCTTCTTGTCTTTGCTATCTTCTTTTTCCATGCGTCAAGTAATGCAGCAACGCTAGATCCCGGCTTAGGAACATCGCTATCGATGAACTCCTTCAGTCCATTATCCTCTAGCACCACCTCCATCCTATCCTTCCAGGCTATGTAATTTGAGATCCCATCAAGGGCATACTCCAATCGCAACCCATTGAAAGACATTTCAATGTATACTCAACTTCTGCACCAAGAATTTTCTACAACAAATTTGAATTGTCCACCGGCACAAACTCAACAATTCTTCACAATTGCAATCTTCAAGAATTAAAACTACTCTGATACCATGTATAAATTATATACAAGATGCATCTATATATCCAGATTCTCCTGATCTAACAATATTTTATCTTATTGCTAAATACAAAATCCTTCCACTGTTAATCTTTTGCAGAAATTAAACATTCAATTGCAAACACATGAAGCAATAAAAACAATCGCACATAACACAATTGTTTAACGGGAAAGCCTGAAGCTGAAAAACCCAACTATCATATAGTATGTATCATGGAGATCATGTAACAATCTATTACAAAGCTTAGTACATCAAGCTCTCAGTACAATCAATCGTCACACACTAATCAGAAGAAATCTGCAAATCCATGCACCGATTTCTTGCCACTTGCTAGCCTTCCTCCACTGCGCAATCCCTGCTGAAGAATAGCTCTGAATGAATTCGAATTACCCTTGCCTTGACTGCACAATCCTCATTGGAAACTCCAATATGTGTGTGGTGCAATCAATGCATCATTATAGTCACAACAGATAGTCCATCTTTCCCTTTCACCTATCTCTCCACTAGGTCTCCACTGGAACTGCCATGCACTGTAGTTAACTGTTGTATTTGTTCAGTTGATTAATGAGTTATTATTTATGAATTAATTAACTAATTAATTCACTCCACTCTCGCTAGTGTATCATTCAATTAGACTAGATACAACTAGCTCAACTGAGTTTAACTCCATTAACTAAGTTAAACTAAATAACAACTCCATGAACTACTCTTCCAACTCTGTCATAACTTTGCCACTTCAGTTCTAACTGAGTCCTCCATGCATGAACCACCAATAAACCCTAGTAATTGCGTAATTCCTTCAACCCACTGATTTTCCAAATCTGTGCACTGAAACTATGTGCTCCAAGAGAATAAGTTGTTGTTTATTGTCGGATTATTGTTAAGAGCTAATAATAATTGACACTTCTATTTTTAGATCGATGATCTATAAATAGACTTTGCCCAATATTCAAAAAAAGAATTTCATCTATTTTCCAACTTGACCAACCATCCAAAAATATCATCCTGTAACTTCTGAAATATGATCACCATGTCTAAAAATAGACTTGCGCCAAAACTGCGGGCCCACCTAGTGAAGGCGACTCTTTTCACTAAGCTCATCATCTTGTTGAATCTCAACAGTTGGAAATGCAACAGTTGGGTCAAGTCAGTAAAAGAGGTGTCATTGCTGAACTGTTTGAATACCGCATCAGAAACCATAAAGGCATGAAAACAAGTAGAAAAGACAAATATTGAACTCCGAAAGAAATGCAAGGCAAGGATGTCCGATCTATCAGGGAGACACATCAACACTTCAGGGAGACGCATCAACAAAAAATCAGATTCAGAAAAAATAATAATATCTCAAGTTTAATTTGTTTTCTTTGTTTGTTAAGATCGAAGCTATAGTGATGTGATCAATTGCAATGTAATAAGTAGTTTTTAAAGTTTAGGTAGTCGAAGTAGTTCAAGAAATTATAGTAGTTACAAACTGTTTTTGATGTATTTAAGCAAGACAGAAAGAAAGAACAAGGGTTCCAAGTTTTGGACCTCTTGAAGACTAAATCTTAGGTACTTACTTTTCTGAGGAATTAATGAAAGAAGAATCAAGTTTCTTGCAACTTTTGATGGTGATTCGTTTTCCTGTGCCATTTTGTGTCCCTTATTCCTCGAATGAAGTGAAGTAAAGTAGTTGTTGGTCTCTTAATTACATCTATGAGTAAGAGTTAAATAAACTTAATTTGCGCTCCTTCATTCCAACTCCTCTCCCTTCAAAAATTCTCTCTAGAACTTAAAAGTAATAGATTCTATGTTTACAACATATTCTTTTGAGTTTCATCTCTATCCATAAATTCATTTTAAAGTTTAAAGTGGTAGATTCTGTGTTACAGCATATCAATTTGAGTTTCCCATGTAGTTCTTCTTTTCCATTCGGATATCAGCAGTTAATGGCATTGTAGATTCTTTCATTATACCAGATTATTAAGAGTTTTAAAGAATTAATTCCCAAAGAGATTGAACGAAGACCACTTGATATAATTAATTCTATGGCACGTTGTTAAAAAATGTCTTAAGCATTGGTTCCTTTTCACGGCCAAGGAATTGTCTCTTAAGATACAATGGGGGGTTAAAATTCCAACATTTTTTATCCATGAAATTAAAAACCAAAATCATGATCATGAAAAACCTTAAAATTCCAACAATTTTTAACCATGACTTTAAAGCTGAAATAGCATGACTTCAAAAAACTTTAAAATTATAACATTTTTCAACCATAGAATTTAAAACAAATATTACAAGTATAAAAAACCTTAAAATGGAACACTTTTCATCCACGGAATTTTAAACCAAATTTTTGTTGATAAATCTATGGAAACTCAATTAGGGTGATTATTTTACTTTGATAACTGCTTGTGATATTCTTTTACTTAATTTGATGTACATGTTATTAGCTTCTTCTTTCACTTGATTATTTTTTGTGTTCATATCATCAAACAACTACCAAATTGTAAAGATCAATGAGGCAAGAGGACACAAAATGTAGGTAGCTAGACAAGGACAAAACCTCTCCTCTTAAGAGGAAAACCCACAAGAATTATTCTCTTCTTATAGAATATTCAAATGAGGAATTCCAAGACCTATGAGCCAAGACCAAGACCAAGACCTCTCCAGTGACAAAGTCACACCTCTTCTTTGATCAAGTACTCTTCCACAAAGTCAATGCTAGTCAAACTTGCTTCAATGCTTCATATTTCGGCCTCTTTTCAGAATTTCTGCTTGCTGCTTCAAGAATGCAATTTTCAACCTCTACTGCAGAAATCCTAGTTGGTAAGTGTGAGAGAATTAATGGTGAGTTTTACCTTCTAACTTCTTCGCTTGTATATATTTCTCTTCCTTAACTACTCGGCTTGTAAACTTGATACTTATTGACACTTAACTCGGCTCCTTGAAGTGACTCCAATTCGGTCTTCTTGTAGTCGCAGCAATGCCCTAACTTCTTCACATGTGTGGAGGATGGTAGCCCAAAAATAGTTCCAAAACCTTGATTTTGCTTCTCTTTTTGTTCTCCTATTTTCGCTGGCTATTATAGTCTTATTTTTTTCTCTAATCAAACTTATTTTTTTCCCAAAGGAAAAATCATAACTTCCATTATACTAAATATTGAAAATTACATGTTGTATATGCTTTAAAATCATATTCAACTTGGTGATCAGAGTTGGCCACTCTGTCAAAACATATACCGAATAATGGATATCATGGTTAAGTAACATGACCAGAAGTACATATTCTGAAAAATTTAGAAATTACTTTACTCCTATGATCTTCCTATCAGCCAATATATTTAAGATTGTAGAAAAATATAATTGTCCAAAAAAACATATAAGGTGTAATGTAGATGATGCATCTTGAGTAGGGTGATCGGTAAAAAGCCTACGATAATACTGATAGTGTTCCATACTGAATTGTTTTGTGATCATCCAAGTACCAAGTTCCTGATGTGTTGCTTCCTTGGATAAACCCTTGGAAAGTTGATTCATTTCCCTGTAACAATGATGATAGGAAACATAATAAAAACTTGATTTTAATAAAGTAATTTTTTCCAACAGATTTATGAGTGTGTGCATGGGACATTCTAACTGTTGATTGAACTAGTTTATGTTAATTTTAGAATCACCGAAAATATGTAGTTGTTGACACCCTTTTTCAATGACAAAGAGGAGAATAATTTTTAGATTGTTTAGCTCTGCATAGTTATTTTATCCCCTTCCCAAACCCATTTTTAATCTAAAAGAGTGGTTATAATTTAGGTAAAGGACCGCACCACCTCCACAATATCTAGTCTCAATTGTTGGAATTAACTCCCAACCACCGCCATGAATAAGCAGTGGTAGCAACCCACACTTCATCAATTTTGTTACAGAGAAGGACAAGCATAAATCCATAGAGCTGAAGGCGTTTTCATGCAACCACAACAAACCGAGTACCACGACCATCCTCTACATTTATTTCTTTAAACCACCACATTTAAATTACCTTTCTCGCAGAGCGCAATCGCAATGTTTTTTGTTTAACCCTTAAGCCCTTTTGCCATAAGTTATTCTACCGTCGATGCAATATCAACGAGACCCACCGTACACCCAACCGCTTTTCAAACCCATGCATTTCATTTGTTATCTTCTATTTCATTTTTATTTTGGTTATCGCACTTATCGTTGTTTACCACCCACATTTACCGCACTTCGCAGATCTTATCACTTACCGTTTAAGCCCCGCAATGAACCATGCGATGTTGTGATGTGATATCGCATCGCACATCACAATCGGAATTCTTATTGTCTTCCACCGAACCGCCCGCAACATATGTTATTTGTTTTGCGATGTGATATCGCAGTCGCATATCAAAATTGCACATATTTAAGTTTTCCATTCAAGTTTTGCAGGCTATGTTATTTTGAATGCGATGCGATGGTGCCGTGTCACATCGCACATCACAGTTCACAATGTTTAACGGATATCGCCTCAGTTAAATTTTTATATCGCCAATTTGCGCAGATGCGATGTGGATTCAAAACTGCATTACATAATATTTGAGATCCGCCCTTTTGTGTTTTGAATGTGTTTTTACGTGTTTTTGTGTATAAACCAGAATACGGTCTGCAGAAGGACGATTGGTTGTTGAACATTTGTTAAGCAATTGAATTACATTGAATAGCATTAGGTTTTACAGGCTTGGAACATTTTGCATAAGATATTTAATTTCATGTTCTATGTAGCATAGTATAATGAATTGAAACTCGGAGAAGAGTTGAATAAATTGAAAAAGAATTTATGCTCCTGTGTTATGCTGTTTGTTTGTGTATTGTTTAATTCTGCAGAATTGTGTGTTCTCTGTGTTGTGGGGGAAGCATTCCTCTTTGTTTTTTGTTTCGTTCAATATTTTCAAAATCAATCCTTCTAATGTCAGGATCCTCATCTTTTCTAGGTTCCACAACTCGACTAGGCATTATAGTGCATTGAAGAACTCTATGTTCATAGAGGAATTAATCAATAAGTTGCTAAAAGTGCTGTGTGTAGAGACTAAATGGTGAGCACTAGCTCCAACCTCTAAATTTGACAATAGAGATGGTGAGTTTGTGCTACAGGTTGTAGTGCTTCTACAGAAGGACGCTTTTGGCATATATAAGAATTAGGAAATGGGAGCACTCTTGTACCATAATATTCATGGGAGGAACTTAGGAGTTGCAACACTATATTAATCCAAATTTGTAGGAAATGGGACACACTCCAGAGGTGAAACCTTCACTAATAATGGGAAGTGCAACTAGGCTGAAGTCGTGGGGTCGCGAAATTCCGCTTGTAAAAGTCTAAATGTGACTAGACCTCCTATGTGATTATGTGAGCTAGCATCAGGTCGTCCAGTCGCAAAACTTGGTTGCAAGACAAGTAATGTGGCCTAGCCTATGCTGCAACTATGCGACCCATCCCAAAGTCGCTCAGTCACAAAGTATCACACTCGATGAAACCAATGGTCGATGTGGCTTTCATTATCTGGCGACTTTGCGACCCCCATGAATATGGATTGCATGAAATTCATATAAAAACAAGTTTGTCTTACAACTGCGTAGAGGATGAAATGTCGCACTTTAAAAATATATATAATTGGCCACATTATCGTCAACCCCTTCTAATGGTGCATTCATGGTCTTCAATTGCATGTAATGGTAATGCACATGACTATTGTGAGCATCAGCGATGTTAACTGATCTTTTTCCCTACCTAGCAGAGAGTAAAAATGAAAGTGAGATAACGCTCTTCTCATGCAATGGGGATAGTATAATGTGAAATGATACAAATGATTTGGCATTATTTACATAGGGAATACCACGTGGGATGCGACTTTCACTGCAGCAATTAGCCTTTAAGTTCATATCGCGATATGATTACTCATCTAGAGGCATGAACGACTTTGTAGGATGAGTCTGTGACCTAGCTACGCCCACTGTTTCGAGGTAGCAGGTCGTGTCCTCATTCTACCATGCTGCAGCTGGAGGATGTGGCTTACACTGCTTATAATAAATATCATCTACACCTATATGTAGAGAAGGGATAGAAAGGGGTCTAATTAATGCCTTTTACTTAGTTAATTAATTATGTTTTAATATCATACTTTCTTTATAAATATGTATGAAAATGAATTTCGTGCGCAGGTGGGACGAAAGGAGCAAGAACATTGATCATATGAAAAGATTCAGGTCATGCCAATGACACAACAACTAAACATCGTTGGTTGCACATGAGGCACGATAGTAACAGGTTCAACCTTTCATGCATCCCTCCATGATTTCACGGCAATGTTGGAAACAAGGAAAAACTTGGGGTCTCTAAAAAAATTTCTTTTATCCTTGCATTATCTCTTGTATCAGTATGCAAATGGTTGCATCATGGTGTAGGTCTTATGTTGAAATAAATTTAGTATGTAATGGTCAATAGGCATGATAGAGAAGTGAGGAAGTTGAAAAGTCCTGAGGGGAGGTCAAGGGTCACAATAGGTGAACTGTCACCCCATCTCTATAAATGTTCCCTCACACCTCATTTAAAGGGAATTTTTTATAACTTGAGTTGAGGCTAGGACTAGATAACTGACTTGTGCTTTAGAGCTAGAGGCACTCAGCTCTTAGTAACTAGTAGAGGGAGTTGTAGTGAGGCTAGGGTTTTGCATTTGGAAATGATATAAGTAGCCCATGTTCCATTGTTGGCTTTTTACTAGTTGCAATATATGTACTTGAAGTTGAAGCAACATTAATAAGTTGTTCTCCATGTTCAAATTTGATTCCCATGCTTACTCATGGTGCTAGTATTATATGTCTGATATTTTTATGTGTAGTTTAATATAGGCTATATGTTATGGACTGATTCATAGTGGTTGCATGCATGTTTTGCTTTCTAATAAGTGTTTACTTGTTCCTTGCCATGTCAATGATCTATTGTGAACTACTTTGCAATTAAATTATGTCATGTTCTTGTTCATGTATGTCTGACTAGATTTTGGCTCAACGATCCCTTTCATGGAGTGACCCTTCTTATTGCTGCTTAGACTTTCTTGTATCTCTGTCTATAGTTTATCAATCTTGGGCTAATTTTGTTTCACTATCTGGTCATTTCACTCTTGTCCCCGCTTTGACACCTTCTCATCTGACATCCAAGAGCGAAAATACTTATGATGGAATTCGGGCCCACATACCGGATGGCGCTACTATCCCAAACGGTGTGAGGTATAATTGGTACCTCTCATGGGGAGGACCCCTTGCTGTTGGTAGTACATTCCAGCCCGTCAACAAAACTGGCGCTAGAAGGAGGGCCAATTGACAAGCCAAGCCCTTAGATCCTGTAGTTTAGCCTCATATCTGTAAATGACTCGTCCCCAAAATTTTATCTTAAGATGTTTATCAATTTTATCTATTTGTCGATGCTTAATCACCGATGAGCCTCCCTATCACTTGTCTCAGTTAAAGTTCAATTGTGAGAATGGAATTTCCATAACTGAGCACCTATCAGATTTTCTTGAGTTTTGTGAATATTATGAAATTGATGATGAGGATTTTTCTTGTGTGCTTTTCTCCCTCACCCTTGAAGTTCACGTTAAGCAATGGTGCCACACATTTCCAGTAGCTTCGATCCATTCATTCGAGCAACTCACTTGTGAGCTTCAACAAGCGTTTCACAAGTACGATTTTCAAGACATATTAATAAGGATAAATGAGATCAGAATGAAACTTGAAGAATATCTAGAGGAAATTTCTATTATATTTGTTCATCCTTGTTTTGAGTTCCCTAAAAGAGATGACGATTGAGAATATTTAATTGAACAATTTCAAAAGTTGGTTTTCGTTTCTCTGCAACACTTTCAATTTGAAACAAATCCCGATCCTTATGACTGTCATAATAATCTTCAACTTACTAATTGTCCAGATTCGATCACTAACATTGTCTTGCCTATATCTCAGAGTCTTGAACAAATTCAAACCTCCAAGGGGGAAATTACTATTTGTGACATTTCTCATCCTCCTCGTGATTTGCTACCTAATGGAGTTTTAGTCACAACTAGTTTAAGTGATGAAAGATGCTTGTAGGGAAATGAACCATGTTGTATCACCTATAAATATTTCATACAAATTGTCAAATAAAAACTTGAAAACTAGATTGATTTATCATCTCCCCCTCCTGATGGAACCAATCTCGAGTCCATTGAACACATGACTCAGTCTAGTCCTAAATATCATTCACCTACCGACAATGACTTGGGTATTGTCCCGGATGATTTTGACTATCCTATAAATCTCATGGACCATGACATGCATGTAGGTTCATTGTTCCCTCTGGATGAAACTAATTTTTATGCAGATTAATCCCTCTTGCGGACAAGAGCGATCTCCCTAGTATTCTACGAATAGCTAGAAACAAACATCCATTTGTAAATCATTTTCTCTAGATTATTTTCAATTCAAAATTATTATAAACAAAGAAAGAGGACATGCCCCTACCTTGAAATCCAACTTTCGGTGCAATCTTTTATCTAGTCGCTCCAAAGAGGCTTCTCTAGTAAATAGAACCTGCAACCAAAGATAGACAAAAGAATTAAAAGCACCTACAACATATAATAATTAAGAACATATAATCTAACTTAGTGATCAAGGAGTCTAAGTATTGAATTATTCAAATAAGCACAAGAACAACTTAATGAGAAAAGGAGATCCATATGTATTATCTTTGAATGAAAAGAGTAACTTTACAACCTGATGCCTTGATGTCATACAAGTTACTCCCAGGGTCCTAAAAAATTGTTCCTCCTTTAGTTTGAAAAGCCTTCCTCTCTTTGAACCAACATGGAGTTATGGACATAAGGGTGTGATCATTCTCATGCCAACAAAAACTAGTGTAGAGAGTATGCTCTCTTGAGAATTTCTTCAACAACTAACATGTATGTCTACCATCTACCTTTCAGATTGAAACATGAGCTCAATTTATAGAGAAATGGAGGTCATATCAGTTCCATGAAGAGGGGGATGGATTCCTCTCATGAAGATATTTGAGCTCCATAGACCAAGGGATAAGCTCCATGAGTGGAGGGATAAATTTTGAACTGATCGTGCCTCTAGAAGCTTCCAGTTGGGAGAATATTCGACCAGCTAGGCTTCTAGAACTTAATTTTTCCTTTATTTAACTTTTTACGAGGGTCCACAGGTTTTAATAACAGAACATGCAGGAGCTACCATAGGCTATAAAACAAGTATTTGCGAACCCACAAGAAAAGGCTAGGAAAAGTGAGAAGTTAGACTTTTAAGGGTTTTAATGAGATTTTCTCCAATTCCAAGACTTGTTTTAGGAACATTAGGGTTTTTGAATTCTAAGGGAGCACAATATAGGTAGTGATGAACCTATATGGATAGTAAAATGTCATGGTGAAAAAATAACGTGTAATAGATTTCCCCCTAAAGTGCGAAGGCTGAGGTTGTTCTCAAGAGTGAAGTGCTTTATCATTATGAGGATTGGATTGTGGACACACTGGTCGAAAAACTTTAAAAACATTCAATGCAAGCATATATATATATATATATCGCTGAAGTAGGAATTTCCATACTCATATCAAAACTAACTAAATGTTCTGGTACATATATGATTTAAATATTGCATCAATAGTAGACAGAGCATGGGCACAACCATCTGTCATAATTTTTCTACTATCTCATGAATAATAAAACTCCTCGCAACTTGGATGCTGGAAACTAGATCCAGGGTCTTGATTTTCGCTTCCCGAACTAGTACGATTCTATCCAGGTGATTGATTGTGTCGAAGTCGAACATGGTAGAAACCACTTGATTACCAGTCAATGATGTAAATTGTTAACAAGTGTGAGAGAAACCATAAATAATGACAATGGCCCTCAAAATACTCAGTAAAATCCATGAAGTGTGAATGAATGATCTAGGATGCAGGAGCATCCTACTAAATTTTCATTATTTATTTGTGTGATTTAAGGAGTGATGTTTTTTGTAATTATTTTATAAATTATGCACATTTTTATATAAATTAAGAGGAAAAAAAGTGAGTGTGAGATTTATTGTAAATATTCTCTTAATTAATTGAGAATATGAGTGGAGTTGGGTTGGATAGATATTTTAGGGATTAGGAATTCCTTAAATGGAACGTAGTTGAGTCAAAGGAGGGATAAAGCTATTTTACAATTTGGTTGAGTTATTGGTGGAGGAAATCATGGATTGAAATTAATCCACAATTATGTATAAATATTAGGTTTGTGTGAGGATAAAAGATAGAGAGATTTAGAGAGAAATGGTGTGAGAGTTCATGTAAAGGGCAAGAGCCGAGAGGCCCACAAATGTAATATTCGGGAAAAATGATTTGAATTTGAATTTTCTTGTTATTATTATAAGCAAGTATTTTTTTTATTGTTTGGCTCTCTCTTCATATGTATTTTGAGTTAAATCTAAGTAGAATAATCTGGAGATTTCGATTGAAGATTTTATGTAAAGGGAACACGTATATCTGTGAGTGTGCAAGTATTTGATTTATTTCAGATGCTCTACATCATTTAGTATCAGAGCCTCACTATTTATAAATTCCCACAAGATATGAGAGTAGTTATTCGAGTCTAATTCAGGGCCAGTAACTTGTTTGCACATTATTACAGTCGCCATTTAAATATCTCATGTATTACAGTGGTGACGATAAGACATTCGCACATCGTAGGAAGCATCGATGTGCGAGGAGGTTTCTGCATAGCCAACTATGAAATAACCGTCGGAAAGTCCATTGTTTACCAGGTTGAATGTTGCATCTTCTCACTAGCAGGTAATTAACAACGTTGCATTTTTTTGATGCTGCATTTGTTTTCTATCTATCTTGGATATATGATTGTTCAAGGGTTGTATGGAGAACTGTGCATGGGTATGAGAAATGACATGGTAGTCTCCTCTTCTCACTCAAAATCCATTTAGTTTTGTGTATTGGTTTAATGTGGTGGTGCAAGTTAGTCATAAGGCTTAATGGGTCATGGTGCAACTTTAGCTTATTAGTCGTAAGGATCAAAGAAACATGAATATTAAATGATTGATGAGAGATCAGAGTTGTGCAAAGAAGTTGAAGTCTTCAAGCATCACATAGATGAACTATTGCATAAACAACTATTTGGAGGTTTTTTGTGTAGCATGAGAACGTTTTTTGCTTCTGATAAATGTGATGCAAATGAAGTTGTTTTAGGTTTGCTTAGTGAGGGATCCAGCACCGACATTACGCATTTCAGGACGTCCATTGTGCCCAAAATATTTGCGGTTTTCTGTCACCATATCATCAACAACTCAGTGGTGGACATCTATGTGTCATACAATGCTCATTTCATTAATGCTACCAAGACATGAGTAAGAATTTCTGATCATTTCTGATTTTTTACGTGTGTGTATTTTTCCACTGTTACTGGAAATATTTATTGTATATGATCACTCATTGCAAAAAAAAGAGCCATGGGAGCATTGTAAATCTGGAAAATTGATTGTTGTGATGCATATTACTCACGCATGGAGGAGATATGATTGGAGAGCGTTGAATTATTGGATGATCATGTGCATTTATCATGGTTATTGAAGATTCAATACCATTTCTCAGTTTCTTTTCAAACTTCGAAGGTTTCAGTGCTTCATGAGGTCGACAACGACTGCAATTTGGAGACCAAAGCACCATTGATGTGAAATTACAGTTAATCACGTTGAAGAGGTGAAGGATACCGCGAATAATTTCAATGTTCATTTCTGGAAGACCAGAGTTTGGTCAAGTTAGTGTGGCATTGACTATGAGCGTTTGAGTTGTTCATTCCTATGTGACATCATTAGTTGAGGCTTCTGTTGTGAAAAAAAAAGCATTGTTGAAGGTTGTGTTTCTGAAGTTGAGGTTTTGAGAGTTTTATGTTGAGTATGGTGCACATAAAAGACATTGGAACACTGAATCTGCATGAAGAATTATTTTTACAGAGATTATTATGAGGCTCACAGATATGGAAATCGCCGAATTGTAAATGAAGCAGCTGACTCATTTTCTGTTACGTTGAATTTTATACGGTGCTACTGGTTTTAAAAATTCTGTGTGAGGAGCCAAAGAAAGCCGCAATTTGTAGACTGGTCGCAGGAAGAGAAAGCGCAATTTTGGAAGAACTCAGATCCTTCACGGAGGCAATGAAACAAATTCTTGAAAACGACGTTCAATTTCATCATCAACACCTCGAATGGTTTGACTTCTCAAGTTGCGAAAATTCAAGGGTATAAACCCTCTACATTTGTTCCATAAAAATCAATGCAGTATATCTGTTGCACACATTTGTATCCATTTATCAAGATATGCATAGTTTCACTTGGTGTGAAATTGCAATCGATTATTGTGGTTGAGTGCTAAATCGAACAAGCATAAGCTGTATTGTTGCCTCCGAATTGTGTTATGATTTCTGTGAATTTTTAAAGTGAAATGTCACGATACCTGGAAATTATGAAGAAAAAAATGTAGAAATTATATAACTAATATGCTATATATCCAAAATTCTCTCAATCGCACACTATTTTAACTTCATGCACAATACATAATCTATTCCACTATTGATCATCACATGCGGAAATTAAATCAATTGCAATGCACACATGAAACCATAAAAATTTACACACATTAACACAACTGTTTAACAGGAAATTCTGAAGCTAAAAAACCATACTATCTATATATAATATATGTCATAGATATCATGTAACAATCCTCATAAAAATCTGATCATATCAAGCTCTCAGTACAATACAATCGCTACACACTAATTAGGCTAGATCTTGCAAATCCATGCACCGAACTCTGCCACCTACTAGCCCGCCTCTACTGCGCAATCCCTGTTGAAGAATGGCTTTGAATGAAATCGAATCCACCAATATTTCACTGCGCAATCCTCATTGGCATCTCCACTGAGTGTTGGATGCAATCAATGCATCACTATAGTCACAACTGATAGTCGCACTTGCTCTTTCACCTACCTCTCCACTGGTCTCCACTGAAACTATCCACAATCGTAGTTAACCGATGTATTCTTCATTGATTAATGAGTTATTATTGAATGAATTAATTAACTAATTAATTCACTAAACTTTCACTAGTGTATCTTTCAGTTAGACTAGATACAACTAGCTCAACTGAGTTTAACTCACTTTAACTGAGTTAAACTAAATACAACTCCACCAACTACTTCTATAACTCCACCAAACTCTGTCACATGAGTTCTAACTGAAGTCCTCATGCATTAGCTCCAGTAAACCCTCAGGAATATCGTAATTCCTTTTGTCAGCTGTTGTGCCACATCTGTGCACTTAACTGAAATGCTCCAAGAGAATAAGATAATGTTTAGAGTCCAAATATTATTAAGAGCTAATAATATTTGACATATCTATTTTTAGACTGGCAATCTAAAAATAGATTATGCCCAATATTTCTAAAAATAGAAGTCCATCTATTTTTCCAACTTGACCAACCATCCACAAATAGCATCCTGCAACTCATAGAATATGATCGACATGTCTTAAAATAGACTTTGCGCCAAAAATAGCCTGCGGGCCCACTTAGTGAAGGCGACTCTTTTCACTAAGCTCATCATCTTGTTGAATCTCAACACTCCCTCTTAACAAGATAGGGATTATCTGCCACCCCGATCCTATCTTTATGGTATTCGAATTTGCTCCTGGTGAGCGCCTTCGTCATAATATCTACATCCTGATCCTCCATAGGTATGTAAGATAGTAACATGATCTTCTGGTGCACACAATCTCTGATATGATGGTACCGGATGTCAATATGTTTAGATCTATCATGAAATACTGGATTAACCAAGAGTTTAATGAAACTCTGATTATCACAATATATCACAATAGGATCTAAGTGTGAACCGAACAACCCGACCAGGATCTTCCTCATCCATATAGCCTCGCATGCAGCCAAACTTGCTGCCATGTACCCAGCCTCCGCTGAACTGAGAGCCACAGATCTCTGTTTCCTGCTGTACCAAGAAACTGTTGTAGACCCGATACTGAATATCCCTCTAGATGTGCTCTTTCTTTCCGTTGGTTTCCCTGCCCAAGCTGCATCCGTGAAGCTATGCAACTTCAACTCATCTGATTGTCTGTACCACAATCCATATCCCGATGTGCCCCTGAGATATCTCAGGACATGCTTGCCTGCCTTCCAAAAGAGCTTGGTAGGCTTAACCATAGCTTGTTAAAGCTAGTTAACATCGTAGCATATGTCCGGTCATGTATTGACTAGATACATCAGCGAACCAACCAACTGTCGATAAATAGTGGCATTCACTACCTCTGCCGATGTAGCATCCTCTTTCCTCCAACCACCAGGAAGAGGAGTGTCGATAAGCTTGCAGCCTTGCATGTTGAACTTCTCTAGTATCTCCTAGGAATAATTGCCTTGAAACACAAACATTCCACCCTTCCACTGCCAAATTTCCAATCCTAGGAAATAATGAAGGAGGCCCAAGTCCTTCATCTCAAACTCCTTTGCAAGATCTACCTTGCATGAGTGTATCAACAGTTCATCACCTGTTAGTATCAAATCATCTACATAAAGTAAAATGATCAGCAACTTACCCTCCACCACAATCTGGTATAGGTTCGGATCCCCCTCACTCTTGGTGAAACCAAGTCCGGTGAAATAAATGTCTATCTGTGTGTACCAAGCACGAGGTGCTTGTTTTAGCCCATACAACACTCTTTTGAGCCTACACACATGCGACTCACTACTGAAGATTTCGAATCCTTCAGGTTGCTCTATGTACACCTCCTCCTCAATGACTCCGTTGAGGAACACAATCTTCACATACATCTGATGAATGTGCCAACCCATCTACGCTGAGAGAGCAAGGATGGTCTGTATGGAAGAATACCTTGTGACAGGTGCAAAGGTTTCTTCATAGTCGATCCCCTCGATCTGTGAGAAGCCCCGGGAAAAAAATCTTGCCTTGTACTTCTCGACGCTCCCATCAGCAGCTTGCTTCACTTTGTAGATCCACCTCAAACCTACCATTGATTTCCCTTCCGGCCTTGGGACAATCTCCCATGCACTGTTTCTGACATTCGAATCATATTCTTCCACCATGGCATCTACCCATGCGGGATCTTCCAAAGCTTCCTCGAAAGACGATGGTTCTGTCATGATACACTTGCTCATCAGAGCCACTTGCTCATCAGAGCCATGTATCCAGTAAATCGGTCAGGTGATTGTCTCTGTCTGCGCTATGATGTAGGTGCTCCTACATTCTGCGCTGCATCAAGATTCAGTCACTTAGATTTTGTAGTGCACTTCCACCCTCTGATGTTTGGCGCTGCATGAGTGGTTTCTTCCACTCCATGAACCTCCTCTTGTGGCTAATCCACATCCAGAGGCTCATCTTTAGGAACTAGTAGCTCCTCATCTGCATGCAAGTGTAGCTCCCTCTCAAGCGATAACTTCATGGCTTTCTCCTCATGAAATTTGATATCCCGTCGCACAACAGTCATCCGACTGTCTGGAAAATACACATGATAATTGTGGGGTGTTTCTGTGTACCCCACAAATATCCCAACCTCTGTGGTTGGCACCAGCTTCTTCCCGACATCCTTCGTCACATGAATGTAAACAGGTGAGCCAAAAATCTTCAAATGAGAAATATCAGGCTTCTTACCAGAAAATAGCTCTTCGGGTGTACTCATGCTAAGTACTCTATGAGGACAACGGTTTTGCACATAAATCACAGTGTTGGATGCTTCATCCCACAAGTGTATGGGAAGGCCTTGATCATGCAACATCGCCTGTGCAACACCCACGATCGTTCTGTTCTTTCTCTCCGCGACCCCATTCTGCTGTGGGTTATGAGGTGCTATGAGCTCTCTTCGAATTCCTTATGCACTGCAAAAGTCTTTGAATTCGCCAGAGATTTATTCACCACCATTATCGCTCCTAAGAGATTTCACCTGCTTCCTTGAATCTTTCTCAACCAGTGCCTTGAACTCATAGAACTTTGAGTATGTCTCGCTCTTCTTCTGCATGAAGAAGATCCAACACTTAAGAGAAAAGTCATCAGCAAATATCACATAATACCTATGCTTTGATGTCGAAGCTACTGAGAAAGGTCCACACACGTCTGTGTGAATTCTCTCAAGGATCGTCGTGGTGCAACTATCCTTCTCATGAAAAGTGGTCTTCAAAAACTTTCCCAAAGTACATCCCTTGCACTGATCTGACTGTGCAATTGTACCCTTCGGAAGCCCGATAGAAATCTGCTGCAAAATTTTCAAAGCGCCATGGTGAAGATGGCCCAATCTCGTGTGCCAAAATTCGCCCTCATCTCGGCTCACCACTCCTTTTGCTTTGCCTGCAATTGCTGCGTAGCCATCTACCTGCAATTGATAAAGGTTCTTAACTCAAACCCCTATCCTCCGAGTTTCACCAGTTGCTTTACTACGTAGGAAAGCCTTTCCCTCGCTAAAAACAACATCATATCCATTGTCTTCCAACATCGCCACAGAGATCAGATTCTTCTTCAATCCTAGAACAGGCATGACATCCTTCAATATGAAAGGTTTACCAGACTCCCTCTCAAAAGAAATGGTCCTGATACCAGTCGCACTGTATCTACCATCATCGCCCATCTCGATGTGCACTCCAAGATCCTTCTCATCCAAATCACTAAACAAATCTTTGTCTTCGGTCATATGGAAATACGCACCACTGTCAAGAAACCACACTGATCCCATCACACTTGAAACCAAGCATGTGATCAGTGAAAAATCCAGCTCAAACTGTGAGGCTAAGGCCTCTCCAACTGCAGATCCAACAACCTGCTTATTTTTCTTCTTCTGTGGACAATTAGTGGCGTAATGTCCGTGTTGGTGACAGTGAAAGCATTTCACCTTGGACAAGTCCTGCTTCTTGCCTTTCGCACCGGATTGAGAAGGATTTTTCTTTCCCTTCCCTTTCCTCGCTTTGGCAGCCAAAGCGCAATTTTCTTCATCTTCATTCTTCGATGAAGATCCATCCCTGGTAACCCACCTTATCTCCTCCTACACAAGATCTGACCAAAGTCGCTCCCATCCCGGCAGTTTCTCTCGGCCATTGACAGAGTCCTCGTAGCTATGCCAACTCTTCGGAAGCCCAAGGAGAGCCAAACTCACCAAGTCCTATTCATCTACAGTAACCCCCACACTTCCTAGCTCATCCCTGCACTGGACAAACTTCGTGAGGTACTTGGGTATACTGTCGCCTTTCTCCATTTTTATTTTTCTGAGCTTGTCTTTAAGCACCAACTTCCTCTGGTCGCTTCTTCTTTGGAACAAGTCTGTCAAAGCTTTCCACATAAATAATGGAGAAGCTTTCCCATGAAGGCTGGAAACTGTGTGATCCTTCACACCTTCCAACAGAATCCTTCAACATTTTTCTGTCTTCTTTTGCCATGCATCAAGTGCGGCTACATCGCTAGAAATAGGTTTTCGAATTTCTGCATCTATGAACTCCTTCAACCCATTATCATCCAGCACCACCTCCATCCTGTCCTTCCATGCAATATAATTTGAGCTGCCCTCAAGGGCATACTCCAATCGCAATCCGTTGAAAGACATTTCAATGAATGCTCAACTTCGACACCAAGAACACACTGTAGCAAATTTGAATTCCACCAGCACAAAACTCAACCGCTTCAATAATTGCAATCTGCTCTGATCAATATCACTCTGATACCATGTAGAAATTATATAAATAATATGTTATATATCCAATATTCTCCTAATCACACACTATTTTAACTTCATGCACAATACAGAATCTATTCCACTATTGATCATCACATGCGGAAATTAAATCAATTGCAATGCACACATGAAATCATAAAAATTCACACACATTAACACAGTTGTTTAATGGGAAAGCTTGAAGCTAAAAACCTCAAATATCTGTATATAATATATGTCATAGAGATCATGTAACAATCCTCATACAAAGCTGATCATATCAAGCTCTCAGTACAATACAATCGCTACACACTAATCAGGCTAGATCTTGCAAATCCATGCACCGATCTCTGCCACCTGCTAGCCTGCCTCTACTGCGCAATCCCTGCTGAAGAATGGCTCTGAATGAACTCGAATCCACCAAGCTTGCACTGCGCAATCCTCATTGGCATCTCCACTGAGTGTTGGATGCAATCAATGCATCACTATAGTCACAACTGATAGTCACACTTGCTCTTTCACCTATCTCTCCACTGGTCTCCACTGAAACTGCCATGCACTGTAGTTAATTGATGTATTCTTCAGTTGATTAATGATTTATTATTTAGTGAATTAATTAAATAATTAATTCACACCACTCTCACTAGTGTATCAATCAGTTAGACTAGATACAACTAGCTCAACTGAGTCTAACTGAGTTAAACTAAATACAACTCCACCAACTACTTCTATAACTCCACCAAACTTTGTCACATGAGTTCTAACTGAAGTCCTCATGCATTAGCTCTAGTAAACCCTCAGGAATAGTGTAATTCCTTCTGTCAGCTGCTGTGCCACATCTGTGCACTTAACTGAAGTGCTCCAAGAGAATAAGATAATGTTTATAGTCCAAATATTATTAAGAGCTAATAATATTCGACATATCTATTTTTAGACTGGAAATCTAAAAATATATTCCACCCAATATGTCTAAAAATAGAAGTCCATCTATTTTTCCAACTTGACCAACCATCCACAAATAGCATCCTGCAACTCATAGAATATGACCGACATGTCTAAAAATAGATATAGTCTAAAAATAGACTTTGCGCCAAAAATAGCCTGCGGGCCCACTTAGTGAAGGAAACTCTTTTCACTAAGCTCATCATCTTGTTGAATCTCAACAAAAATGAACTGTTGAAGAAGTGTTTTGACCTTGTTGATTGAGATATGTTGGCAGCATTCGAGAGCAAGTGGTGAACCCAATCGCAACGGAAGAGTGGTGAGCCAACATGGTTGTGGTATATCGTTTTAAGGTAATGATAACTAAGATCTACATGAAGGAGAAAGCTGGTAAAGGAGCATCTATGATTTCTATGAGTTAAAGATCATGATTGGTCGTTGCTTGTAGTGCATGTGAAAGTGTTCACATTATTCTGTCCTGAATATAGTGCAGTTTGTGTTTGTTGTTGGCGGAGAAATATGTTGATGCCACCATGTTAAAAGAAAGTTTTAGCAATTTCCTATGAGGGAATTGTTTTTGGGCACTGAAGAGAGACGATGTTGCATGACAACCGTCACTGAAAAGAAGGATCTGCATGGAAATTTTGGAAAACTATTTGCGCTACGATGATGAGCGTGTTGAAGAGGTAAATTAAATGTTGAAAATTAAATGGTTTATTTATTTTTCATCATAAAATAAATCTTGGGAAAAATGGATTGCATTTCAATTTAAAGGCTTCAAAAGAAAGTGATAATGGGAGATGATATAATTACTTACGATATTTTCATAAGAATGGAGTATGAGAGAGAGTGAATATTTTACATCATGAGAATGTATTAAGAGTGGATGTTCATTGGTATATTGTATAACTTGAATTAGAGTCAAAATATCCACTATTGTAATTATTGGGTCAAGCTTTGAAGTCAAATAAGATGTTAAGGTCAAATGAATAAATTTGGATAGCTTGAGTCAAGTTAAACCATTGAGTTATTGTAAAAAAGGGTGCATTTTTCATCCAATATGAAGAGTTGATGTCAAGTCTAGAGTCAAAGAGTCTTCAATCAAGTCAAAGGTTTGAATGTAATTGGATGCATGATCGGCAGAGCCCGACACCCAAAGAGTTTAGTTATTGTAACGCAAAAATTACTACAATTTTTGTTTGCAGCAAAGAGGAGAAAGAGAGTTGCCCATAAATGATTCCAAGATAGAGAACTGAAATATACCAAGCGTCGGAAGAGAGCTTGCATTATTCAATGGAAAATATGAAGGCTTGATGAAAAGGGGATTGAATGAAATCCATAAGCGAACATATGAAGTTCGCAAAGAAGGAGAAGATGATTGTTGATAGTCATTTCATAGGTTCTGAGAAAGACCACAGCAGGAGAAAGAAGAAGGAAAATGCCAAGGAAAATGGCATATGGAAGCAATTGATTGATGAATAATATGAGAGGGAGAAGGCTGAGATAACAGTTCACCTTGAGTTATTGATGGAATTGTTGCATAAAAATACGAAATACCAAAGACATGGTTTGACCATGAGGAAGAAAGTGAAATTGAAGAGACTACACGCAAAGAGGGAACAACAGGTAAACATACAATTGACAGAAGAGCTAAGGAAGCTCGAGCAGATGATGAGTGTGCATTTGAGATGTGAAGAACTCAAAGAAGTTGAGTTGGAAATGGAAGTTTCCATTTGTGACCCAGAACAGGGTGAAATTATTGGTGAAGAGATCAATGAGAAAGATCTCATGAACTATTGGAATAGTTCAAAACTATTTGAAGATATGCTGACAAGGGAAGAAAATGAGGCTATGAAGCCTTGTATTTTTAAATCTCATAGTTTGTGTATGTTTGCAGGATGTGTAGAAGATGGTGGACAGTATGGTGAAATTGTCACAGAGATGAATGAAACTCTTAAGGTGAAGTACGATGGAGAATGCCTTTCAGAGGATGAAGGTACTGATTTTTTGCAGCAGAAAGAATTCATAGATGAATTCCTGTTTGGTTTAAGACAACCAGTTGAAACTGTTATGGAGCAGAAGCATAATGAAAATGCAAAAGTGATATTCCAAGGGGGTAAACAAATGAATTTGTTTAATGAAATTGACGACAGAATTTTGCAATGTGATGATACTGAAAACATGATAACTCAGGAGGATTGCCAGAGGAAGAATGAAACTGAGAATTAAGGTTGTGATGAAATGTTGGAAAGATTTCACATGGAAATAGAGTTCTTGGAACGATGGCTTAAGGAACCTGAAGGGGAGATGAAACTTGCAGAATCTGATACAGAAGAGATTGCAGTTTCCATGCATGAGAAGGATGAAATTTTTCTAACTTTTATAGAGTTAAGTGAATGTTTTAACTCTTCAAATAATAATGTGGTTGTAGGTACATAAAACAACATTAATAAATATAATGTTGAAATCAGAGAAATTGAGTAGAAAGTTTTGGAGATGAGAGGAAAGATCAGGAGTAGCAAGAAATTTATGTCCTTGGAGACATAAAGGAAACATCAGTATTAAACCAACAAGATAAAGAAGAAAGCAACCAACAATTCAAAACAGGATCTATTGAAATCCAGAAAGTCTCTGATGGGAGATTGGTGCTTGAAGCATCAAAAGAGGCCGAAAGGTGTTGTATTTTTGAAACTAATAGTTCGTTGATGAATGCAGGTACAACACCAGATGAGAAATTTTTTACTATAGGGGGAAATCAATGACTATAGTTGTGATCAAGAAGAAATTCTTGATTATTCTTCATTTTAGAAAGTTGAGTGTTCAGTGTTAGGGTCCTATAAATATAGGATTCATAATTTTGAATTGAATTTCAATAGTCTTGTAAATATGTACATACCTTGATTTTTGAAAATTGTTTTCCCATATTTTGAAAAAAATAAAAAATAATAAAAAAAATAAAAAAGAGGGTAAAAAGTCCTAAAAGAAAGATCAAAGGACTTTAAAAATATAGACCCCAAAAGAAAAAAGATGAAAATAAAACATGAAAGTGTGCAAGTCCAAATTCCACTACTTTTACTTTTTGCAAATGATTATGGCAAAGTGTCAACAAATGCCATAATCCATGATGAGTTAAATTGTCTAAACTTGACTCGTCATGTTTTCAATTTCCATGTTTTAGATAGTGAATAAAGTTTTTTCAGACAGTTTAATCCTGATAAATCAGTAGATAGGTAGAGAATAAAGAGGAGCTCATCAGTTTAATCTGAGCCCTCGGATGATATAAGGTAGATTTAGATAGTTTTTATGCTTTCAAAAGAATAAAATGTTTCAAGGTAGCAAGCTCAAATGCACCTGCAAAAGGAAAGAAAAAATGTTAGATTAAAGTTGGGTAGGTAGAAAGAAGTGGGAAGAAGCTTGTAAATATTCATCACCGAGTAAAAATTACTACTTTTCGATCCCCTATATTAATTCTACATTCTAGAATTTCAGTCAAAGGGGCTCAGAGCATTTCTCTAACTTCTGTTGGGACCGGACCCAAGGCTCAATGACTGATTAGTTGAACATGTTGAATTCCTATATTAATCACCAATTATCATTATTTACCCTTCATTCACCCATTGCAACTCAAAATTTTAAGAAAGAACTCTTTTCTTACTTAGGGATACATAATATGCCATTTGATTAACCATTCCATTTCATAAAGCATATAAACCCTAAAAAAACATCTTATCCTAAGTAAAAGTGGTGAAATCATCAAATGATAAACTTTGCTTTAAGGTTTTCACTTTACTTAGTCATATAAGTGTATTTCTTGAGTATTTCATTTTTCTTGTCATATTAATTTCTTACTTATTTTATTAATTCCCTAAAAAGAGATCTTATCATATTAATATAACTCCTTTTATTTAAATATCCTAAAAAAACCCATTAATATAAGATTTTATGCCAAAGTAATTATTCACATGTTGAAATAAAATCCTAAAATATACCCCCTTTGGCATAAAACTAACTATATATAAATACCCCGCCCCCTATGGTTATAGACCTTTCCAAAAGTCTAAAACTATATAATAAAACTAAAAATACAAAAAATTCCTTTTTTTATACATATCTTATGTATTTTTTAAGCGCAAAAGCATTTCCGACCTATCATTTTTTATCCTAATTTTTTATAAAGGTAGCATCCCCCGCTCCTTTATAATTTACTTACCATCCTTCCCCGCATAAAGCTTAAACCAAGGTTAAAGTTTCCCTTTTCCCATTATGTAAAACCTCACTTTTTATATAATAGTTAACCCATATTAAACCCTCTTAACCCACGTCACGCACCCCTAACATACATATAATCCTTTGTTATATCATGCCAAGACCCCGCCTATATGCATAAAAATTTTCGTATGAAATACTTTGGTTATAATGAAAATAATACAAAGGTTTTGTATAAATTTGCCACCGCATATCATTTACCTTGGGACCCGCCTTACCTTTCCAATGCACCTTCTCTTTTGATCTTGTCCCTTCCCTTCTAACTGTCAGATCCAACGGCAGAGGACGCATTTCGCATTCATAACATAATCGGCCACCCAAATCCAAATTCAACGCGAAATGAGTTGTTTTTGAAATTCCACCTCCGGCAACGTGGCGCGATCCCATTCAATCGTGTTCATTTGGCTGAATACAACTTACCACCCGAGGCCAACGCGAAAACCACCAATGGTTTTTTCATTCGAAAATCAAAACCGCTCTCGCTTTGATTTTACTAGCATTCATTACATTTTTTTTAAATATTTATATCCAAGGTTTAAACCTTTGTTATGAGCCCATTCGCAGCCCATCTCACCTGCCACAACTCTCCTGTTTGAAGACTATGTGCCATTTTCCTCGCACTAGACTCGTCTGGTAGGTCAAACAAAAGTCAAACTTTTTCATGTCAAATTACCTGCAAATTGAGGTATTTTTCATCAGTTTAAAACCCTGCACAGTCAATTATGAACCATACTTAAGCAAAACAAGCTTTCAATTATAAAAATTCATTGTGGAAATTGCCCAAAAACATCCAAAACAAGCCAAACCCTGGCCAAATTTTTCTAGGAAACCTTATTTCTGCTGTAAGCCTTTTAAAGCTAAATTTCCTTAGCTTACGACCTCTGAAGATCAATTCCAAAACAAGAAAAGGTTTGCAGACCTACAGATCTCCTGAAAATCCTTTTTCATAGTCTAAACCATTCAGGAAACCCTTGTTTCCTGTCTTAGCCCAGTTTTCATCTCTCATAAGCCTAAATTGAGCAAAGATATCACTTGAAATTATCCTTAGCCTAAATTGCTCAGTTACTCGTCTGTTTAAAGTAAATTACTTATGTAAACCATTTAATCTTACGGAAGAAGCCAGAATGCCTAAAAAACAGAGTTAAACCTCCACAGACAGATCTCATTCCACAGATCTTTCAAAAGCCTTCAATCACCTCCTTGCAAACCTCTGTTTCATTAAAAAATTGTTTGATTTTTGCAGGTTATTATTAGAATAAGAAATTGGGCCAACAGTTTCAATACTAGTTGACAAAATTGTTTGCTCCAAATTCTCAGATTTTAATTCAAAAGCTTCATTCAACAAACAGTTTATATACAAAGAAACAATAAAATCAATTCAGAGAGAGATCAGAATGATGAAATGTGCACAGTGAATGGTAAAAGTGGAATCATAATTCACAATGACAGTGAAACAGAATAGTCAAAGAGCATCAGAGTTAAAGTGTATCAGGTAAAAGTCAGAGTGAAAGTTAAAACAAAGTTATAGAGCAGTCAAGGTAAAATAGTAAAAGTAAAAACAGAGTTAGTAATGGTTAACAGAGATGAAAATACTTTCACCAACAAAAATGAAGTTTATCCAAAGTGAAAGTAAAACAGTTAAAAGAACAAAAAGGTTAAAAGATGAAAACAGAGCAAGAAGGAACAATTTTGCAGAAATTTCCTGTTTAAGTCATTGTTTTGCAGAAACTATTGTGACCAATCCAAGATGAATTTTGCAAAACTGAAGGAGGTTTATGTTCTTAAGGTGTGCAACTACAAAAAATCTCTCACTTTTCTAACAGCCATTATGGGTTGGGAAATATTAAACAATATTGGAAAGCACGTTTTGCAGAAAATTCTTGTTAAGTCATCATTTTGCAGAGCAACTTGTGGCCACTCAGAAATAAATCTTACAAAATTGAAGGAGGTTTTTATTCCTAAGAGAGCCATCTACAAAAATCTATCTCACTTTGTGCATATCTATTACAGAATGAAAGATAAATGCGCATCTTTACAGCCTATGTTTCAGACTCTGTAAAACTTTGTTTTACACATCGTTTCGCAGAGCCTATTGTGAATAGCTGGAGCCGAAATGTAGGCAAATGAGAGAGGTTTATCTCACCAACATATTCATCTACAATAACCTCTTTCACTTTTTACATATATATTTCGGATTGATAAATATAAAGGTATCATTGGACCCCAAATTTGCATAATTGCTGGTGCAAAATGCACAAAGAAAGGAAACAGTTAGTGACTTGGATGCCTCATCATCAACTAAGAGTTGAGATCAAATTCGAATCCTCCTATTTGTCATCACCTATCCATAAAAAATAGTGCTAAATAGATGTATTAGTTTTGAGTGTCCTTTACTTAAGTTCTATTTATGTAAAATAGTTGGAGATATTTGTAAACCAATCTTGATATTTTTTCAAGATACTCTAGTTTAGAATTTCTATTAATACTTCACTCTTTGAAGTATTTTGGTGTGGAATAAAATTTCTAAGATTACTATAGACTTTTTCTAATACATTGGAGGCTTACATGTGTTGATTTCGAAGTAGTCGACTGGACAAAGCTAATTGGGCATCATAATTCAGGATTCTTGCGATAAGTTAAAGAGTAAAGTGCATCTCTTCTTGTAATTGTTTCATTTATGAGTTCCATGCAATTCATTATGTGTTTGATCTGTCTTAATGAGTAACTAGGAATATTACTTTAGGATTAGCTTATTTCTCCTTGTTTTAACTAAGTTACCATTTAAATGTTTTCTGTTGATTTCCGGTGTTAGGAATTCTTCATTGCTCCTACTCCCGTTTGACCCCTACCTCCTTCTTCCATTTTCCGGATCAGAGGATATTTCATTTCCCTTTATCCTGATCATACCATTTAATCAAAAACCTTTCCCCAAATCTCTGAGGATTATCTACCTTGCCCTGAATACATTTGTACCCTTTTGGCCTTTCCTTCTAGTGCTGCTATCTAGACTTAGACTCCATAGCCCAATGGAAAAGTAGATATCTCTCTAGTTTAAGCCTAAGTAATTTTTACCCACCAAAACCTTTAAAAACAAAACCAATTGTTCTATCATAACTAGCCTAAAAACATAAATCAAAACAAAGATAAATCTTAAAGAGAGAGCCCTCTCTGAATTCTAGGAAGGCTAGATCCTAGGATTTGAAGTAGGTTTGTGGTTACCTCAGACTATTTCCCTTGAACCTGGAGAAATTAATGAGTGATAACATAATGGAACCATATTGGGGAAGACTAAAATTTTCTTCAGAAATATTTTACAGGTTCAGATCTGATCTATGATGGTGGACAGTGATCAGACATACAGAGGTTAAAATCATCCACCTAGTGACTCCACATTAATTTCACAATCAAGACTCCATTGGAGGAATGAACCTGAAAGAAAAATATGCAAAGATCAGGCTTTCAACTTGGATCTTAATCCAAGACATTATGTTCTTTCTCATTAAGATTTTTTTTCAATATATATTGTATTTTATAGAAAGATCTAACTTGGTTGTATAGATACAGTGGCATTTCTTTATGACTAATTTACAAGATGACCCAAGAATAAAATGCAGGTATGCTCCCATGAGTAGAGATCACATACTTGGATTTCCACAAAAACTACCAAAGGTAAATTGGGATAAAAATCTACCCATGTTTCAAGATGAGAATATTGATGATCCTTTGTTACATCTCATTAAATTTCATATACACTCAGGGAGATTGAAGGGTGATTGGCATGAGGATTGCCTCATGAAGCTTTTCATGGTAACCTTAGAAGTACCAACAAGGGAATGGTATGAAGCTCTCAAACCTGCTAGTTTATTTTCTTTAAAAGATTTTCACAAGGTATTTTATGAGCATTACAAAGAATATTTTCCATCTTTATCATTAGTTGAAAATTGTTGTGATCAAGCTGAAGATCTTATACATTACCTTAAAAATATTGATGAAGATTTTGGAAATTGGCATCCTGAAGATTTATTAGAAGAAGTCCAGAACTTTCATTCTCAAGTTAAATATCATAATAATCAAGTGGAGTTAAACAAATATGAAATAGATCAGGAGATGAATCAAGTTCCACAAAGCCCCTCTGTAGTAACAAATGATGTTTCATATAATGTTTTGAATGAAATTAAAGAAAATATTCAACCTTATGATCAATTTTTACATAAGAGAAAAAACAATTGTTATTCAAATCTATGAATTCAAAGATTCCCACCCCCCCTCACTGAAGAAGAAATCGATTTGCTTCTAAACATGCAACCATCCTCAAAATATTTACATAATGAAGAAATTGTTTCTACTTATTCTAATGTTGATGAATGTACTAAAGTTTTTATCCATGAAGAGACAAAAGAACAGGTTGATGCTCATGTTGTTCTACATTCCCAAAAAGGCCCATTTCTTGATAGTACTCCTATTGAGAAAAATGATGAATTTCAAATAGAATGCAACCAATCTAATCAAGATATATCAGGATTACTGGAAAAACAATCTGTTAATCTAATGTATATAATTGATGACATTCCTTCTTCTGAAGATCTGCCTAAGTATGATCAGTTTTATGATAATTATGTTCTCCAAATTCAAGCTAACTTCACAGAGCAATCACTAACTAGTTTGTGGGATGAGTTATTTAAATTTTAGCTTCATAAAGATTTTCTAACAACTATCTTTCTTGTTTTGAAATCAAGAAAATATTCTCTGCAACTTAAAATATATGTTCTTGAGATAGTTTCTGAAAAATATGAAAATGAAATCAAACTTTTGCATTCTCAAATTTAGTCATATAATTTCCGAGATCCTAAAGAATTCTTGGAAAATCTTCCTTCTCCAAAGCAAGAGGAAATTGTACTACATTTTGACTTGCAGTTTGAATATGATTATTCTTTCAAGCACAAGACTGAAGAAATATTTTCAGGGATCAATATTCAGAATACAACTGAACAACTAGTCATTGAAGGCCTAGAAGCACAAACCATACATTATGCTTTTGATGATCCTATAGAAAATTATATGGAGACTATTTTTAGCTCAAATCTGCAAACATGTTTTATTTATGAGGATCAAATATATCAGCAATTTCAATTTCACATCATATTATTAATTATGAAGACACATGATCAAGTTATAATTCCAAGTTTGATGACAAGTAGTCAAGTTATCCATTCATTTCTACAGCTACTTGACTGAATTCATTGGCATTTTTGTATTACCTGATTCAACAAACTTAACAGTAGATTAGAGTAGGTAGATGAATGCAAATAAGCTCAAAACTTTGAGCATTTTTTTTCAGTATACAGTTTTCAGCTAGTTTTGAAATAATTCATTAAGGTTTAAAGCCAAGGAGAAGGTCCTAAAGATATTTAAGATCTATCAGTTTGGTTTGAGAATTACAGTATGTTCTTTTAGTTTCAGATCAGATTTCAGTTTGCAGAAAAAGGACTAAATTCAGTTCAAGGGTTTCAGTCATAGAGATTTTATAACGAAGAAAATGCATGTTTGGGATTGGCTCAAAGGATCAGGCTACTAGTCGACGGTGTTCTTCACATCTCACAAGGAGATGCCATCCCCATGTGAAGCCACTGTTAGGGTCCTATAAATATAGGATTCATAATTTTGAATTGAATTTTGATAGTCTTGTAAATATGTACATACCTTACTTTCTGCAAGTTGTTTTCCCATATTTTGAAAAAAATAAAAAATCAAAATAATAAAAAAAATCAAAAAGAGGGTAAAAAGTCCTAAAAGAAAGATCAAAGGACTTAAAAAATATAGACCCCAAAAGAAAAAAGATGAGAATAAAACATGAAAGTGTGCAAGTCCAAATGCCACTACTTTTTACTTTTTGCAAATGATTATGGCAGAGTGTCAATAAATGCCATAATCCATGATGAGTTAAATTGTCTAAACTTGACTTGTCATGTTTTCAATTTCCATGTTTTAGATAGTGAATAAAGTTTTTTCAGACAGTTTAATCCTAACAAATCAGTAGATAGGTAGAGAATAAAGAGGAGCTCATCAGTTTAATCTAAGCCCTCGGATGATATAAGGTAGATTTAGATAGTTTTTATGCTTTCAAAAGAATAAAATGTTTCAAGGTAGCAAGCTCAAATGCACCTACAAAAGGAAAGAAAAAATGTTAGATTAAAGTTGGGAAGGTAGAAAGAAGTGGGAAGAAGCTTGTAAATATTCATCACCGGGTAAAAATTACTAATTTACCATCCCCTATAGTAATTCTACATTCTAGACTTTCAGTCAAAGGGGCTCTGAGAATTTCTCTGACTTCTGTTGGAACTGGACCCAAGGCTCAATGACTGATTAGTTGAACATGTTGAATTCCTATATTAATCCCCAATTATCATTATTTACCCTTCATTCACCCATTACAACTCAAAATTTTAAGTAAGAACTCTTTTCTTACTTAATGATACATAATATCCCATTTGATTAACTTCCTCCATTTCATAAAGCATACAAACCCTCAAAAAGCATCTTATCCTAAGTAAAAGTGGTGAAATCATCAAATGATAAACTTTGCTTTAAGGTTTTCACTTTACTTAGTCATATAAGTGTATTTCTTGAGTATTTCATTTTTCTTATCATATTAATTTCTTACTTATTTTATTAATTCACTAAAAAGAGACCTTATCCTATTAATATAACTCTTTTTATTTAAATATCCTAAAAAACCCATTAATATAAGATTTTATGCCAAAGTAATTATTCACATGTTGAAATAAAATCCTAAAATATACCCCCTTTGGCATAAAACTAACTATATATAAATACCTCGCCCCCTATGGTTATAGACCTTTCCAAAAGTCTAAAACTATATAATAAAACTAAAAATACAAAAATTGCCCTTTTTTATACATATCTTATGTATTTTTTAAGCGCAAAAGAATTTCTGACCTATCACTTTTTATCCTAATTTTTTTATAAAGGTAGCATCCCTCGCTCCTTTATAATTTACTTACCATCCTTCCCCGCATAAAGCTTAAACCAAGGTTAAAGTTTCCCTTTTCCCATTATGTAAAACCTCACATTTTATATAATAGTTAACCCATATTAAACCCTCTTAACCCGCCTCACGCACCCCCAACGTACATATAAGCCTTTGTTAGATCATGCCAAGACCCCGCCTATATGCATAAAACTTTTCGTATGAAATACTTTGGTTATAATGAAAATAATACAAAGGTTTGTATAAATGCGCCACCACATATCATTTACCCCGGCTCCCACCTTACCTTTCCAATGCACCTTCTCTTTTGATCTTGGCCCTTCGCTTCAAACTGTCAGATCCAACGGCGGAGGATGCATTTCACACTCATAACATAATCGGCCACCCAAATCCAAATTCAACATGAAATGAGTTGTTTTCGCAATTCCACCTCCAACGACGTGGCGCGATCCCATTCGATCACATTCATTTGGCTGAATACAACTTACCACTCGAGGCCAACGTGGAAACCACCAATGGTTTTTGCATTCGAAAATCAAAACCGCTCCCACTTTGATTTGACCAGCATTCATTACGTTTTTTTAAAGATTTATATAAAAGGTTTAAACCTTTGTTATGATATTTATTTACGTTATTTGTGCTTCCCGACTGTTAAAAAGAACTCTGTCTGATTATATTGAAGCCGCCCGACTGTGTTTTAAACCTAGATTTCCCATTCATTGCCCATTTTCACCACAGATCTCCTGTTTGAAGACTATAAAAGCCATTTCTATGCACCAGGACCTGTCCGCAGGAACAAACAAAATCTTCAGAAACCCTTTCAAGTGTCAAATTACCTACAAATTAAGGTGTTTTTCATCAGTTTAAAACCGTGCACAATCAATTATGAACCGTCCTTAAGCAAAACAAGCTTTCAATTATAAAAATTCATTGTGGAAATTGCCCAAAAACGCCCAAAACAAGCCAAACCCTGGCCAATTTTTTCCAGGAAACCTTATTTCCGATGTAAGCCTTTTTAAGCCAAATTTCCTCAGCTTACGACCTCTGAAGATCAATTCCAAAACAAGAAAAGGTTTGCAGAGCTACAGATCTCTTGAAAATCATTTTTCACAGTCTAAACCATTCAAGAAACCCTTGTTTCCTGTATTAGCCCAATTTTCATCTCTTAGAAGCCTAAATTGAGCAAACATATCACTTGAAATTATCCTTAGCCTAAATTTCTCAGTTACCCCTCTGTTTAAAGTGAATTACTTATATAAACCATTTGATCTTACAGAAGAAGCCAGAATGCCTAAAAAATAGAGTTAAACCTCCACAGACAGATCTCATTCCACAGGTCTTTCAAAAGCATTCAATCACCTCCTTGCAGACCTCTGTTTCATTAAAAAATTGTTTGATTTTTGCAGGTTATTATCATAATAAGAAATTGGGCCAATAGTTTCAATACTAGTTGACAAAATTGTTTGCTCCAAATTCTCAGATTTTAATTCAAAATTTTCATTCAACAAACAATTTGTATACAAAGAAAGAATAAAATCAAGTCAAAGAGAGATCAGAATGATGAAATGTGCACAGTGAATGGTAAAAGTGAAATCATAATTCACAATGACAGTGAAACAGAATAGTCATAGAGCATCAGAGTTAAAGTGTATCAGGTAAAAGTTAGAGTGAAAGTTAAAACCAAGTTACAGAGCAGTCAAGGTAAAATAGTAAAAGTAAAAACAGAGTCAGTAATGGTTAACAGAGATGAAAAAACTTTCACCAAAAAAAACGAAGTTTATCCAAAGTGAAAGTAAAACAGTTAAAATAACAAAAATGTTAAAAGATGAAAACAGAGCAAGAAGGAACATTTTTGCAGAAATTTCTTGTTTAAGTCATTGTTTTGCAGAAAATATTGTGACCAATCCAAGATGAATTTTGCAAAATCGAAGGATTTTTATGTTCTTAATATGTCCAAATAAAAAAACCTCTCTCATTTTTCTAACATCCATTATGGGTTGGGAAATATTAAATAATATTGGAAAGCACTTTTTGTAGAAAATTCCTGTTAGGTCATCATTTTGTAGAGAAAATTGTGGCCACTCAGAAATACATCTTACAAATTGAAGGAGGTTTTTGTTTCTAAGAGAGCCATCTAAAAAAACCTATCTCACATTGTGCACATCTATTACATAATGAAAGATAAATGTGCATCTTTACAGCCTATTTTTCAGACTCTGTAAAACTTTTTTTTACACATCTTTTTGCAGAGCCTATTGTGAATAGTTGGAACAGACATGTAGGAAAATGAGAGAGGTTTATCTCACCAACATATTCATATACAATAACCTCTTTCACTTTTTACATATATATTTCGGATTGAGAAATACAAAAGTATTATTGGACCCAAAATTTGCAGAATTGTTGGAGCAGAATGCATAAAGAAAGGAAACAGTTAGTGACTTGGATGCCTCATCATCAACTAAGAGTTGAGATGAAATTTGAATTCTCCTCTTTTTCATCACCTATCCATAAAAAATAGTTCCAAATAGATGCATTATTTTTTAGTGTCATTTACTTAAGTTCTATTTATGTAAAATAGTTGGAGATATTTGTAAACCAATCTTGATATTTTTTCAAGATATTCTAGTTTAGAATTTGTATAAATACTTCACTCTTTGAAGTATTTTGGTGTGGAATAAAATTTCTAAGATTACTATAGACTTTTGCTGATACATTGGAGGCTTACATGTGTTTATTTTGAAGTAGCAAACTGGACAAATATAATTGGGCATCATAATTCAAGATTCTCGCGATAAGTTAAAGAGTAAAGTGCATCTCTTCTTGTCATTGTTTCATTTATGAGTTCCATGAAATTAATTACGTGTTTGATCTGTCTTAATGAGTAACTAGGAATATTGCTTTAGGATTAGCTTATTGCTCCCCGTTTTAACTAAGTTACCATTTAAATGTTTTCTGCTAATTTCTGGTGTTAGGAATTCTTCATTGCTCCTACTCCAGTTTGACCCCTGCCTCCTTCTTCCATTCCGGATCAAAGGATCCTTCATTTCCCTTTATCTCGATCATACCATTTCATCAAAAACATTTCCCCAAATCTCTGAGGGTTATCTACCTTGCCCTCAATACATTTGTACCCTTTTGGCCTTGCCTTCTAGTGCTGCTATCTAGACTTAGACTCCATAGCCCAATGGAAAAGTAGATCTCTCTCTAGTTTAATTCTAAGTGATTTTTACCCACCAAAACCTTTAAAAACAAAACTAATTGTTCTATCATAACTAGCCTAAAAACATAAATCAAAACAAAGATAAATCTTAAAGAGATAGCCCTCTTTGAATTCTAGGAAGGCTAGATCCTAGGATTTGAAGTAGGTTTGTGGTTACCTCAGACTATTTCCCTTGAACCTAGAGAAATTACTGAGTGATAACATTAAGCGCAATTGGAGATAGAAGCATCAGACAAAGAGGAATTACTCTGAGAAATTGGTGAAATAAATTGTTGGATAGGCCGATGGAATGCAGTTGATAGAATGAGTGATGTTGATGTAAAGCCAGTTCGAGATTCTTTCAAAGTTGGGAGACCAAGAGAATGGGTATCAGTGTTTCTACAAGAGTCATGTAGTTTTCTAAATAAAGATGATGTGGTATGGAAAAGCGAGAGTTACATTCAATAGTATTATGGAAATTTTGTGTAAATTTACAAAATGGAGTTGATACTTTACAAGACCAGTGGCAAAACAGAGTTTGGAATCCTGGAGGGAGCAAGTCATTGCAACTTGTGGTTGTCTCATTATTACATAAAAGTGACAGACCTCATAGACAGGAGTCTATGGAAACTTCTCTACATGGGGATTCTGATGCAGGAGCATCATGCTCAATTTTCATTATTTATTTATGTGATTTAGGGGGTGATATTTTTTTAATTATTTTATAAATTATGTCCATTTAAAAAAATAAATTAAGAGAAAAATATGAGTGTGAGGTTATTGTAAATATTCTCTTAATAAATTGAGGATATGAGTGGAGTTGAGTTGGATAGATATTTTAGGGATTAGGAACTCCTTAAAAGGAACTTAGTTGAGTCAAAGGAGGGATAAAGATATTTTAGGATTTGGTTGAGTTATTGGTGGAGGAAATCATGGATTGAAATTAATCCACAATTATGTATAAATATGAGGTTTGTGTGAGGATGAAAGACATAGTGATTTAGAGAGAAATGGTGTGAGAGTTCATGTAAAGGGCGAGAGCTGAGAGGCCCACAAATGTAATATTCGGGCAAAATGATTTGAATCTAAATTTTCTTGTTATTATTATAAGCAAGTATTTTGTTTATTGTTTAGATCTCTCTTCATATGTATTTTTAGTTGAATCTAAGTAGACTAATCTGGATATTTCGTTTGAAAATTTTATGTAAAGGGAACACATATATCTGTGACTGTGCAAGTATATGATTTATTTTAGATGATCTGCATCAATTTGCAGTCGAACACTGCACATAATCATTCGATCGAAGGTCAATGATGCAACTTGTCATCGAAGGCGAGAAACCTGCCATTAGGGCATGCAGATCCCAAGGTACTAATAGGATCCTAGATCAAATTTCTAGATGATGTGCTGTCATCAATAGAAAGTGACCCGTCGCAGGAAAGCCCACGACACGAAACCATTAGATCAAGTTTTGAAGAAATATTTGCAAGGACTGACTCAGGGATGGTCAATGCGAATGGAGACAAATGTTTGCAATGAATGGTTTATTTGAACTGTCTCTTGAACACATAACGACACTGCAGATGGTTTGGTAACAATTGACCTAAAGCTAATACCTAGAAACCGGCTGTAGACTTTCAATGTGGTTTGATAATATGTTAGACAAAGGATTTCCCAACCCAGGTACACGTGTGATAAAGTGTCGTGTTCAAGAGTGGCATGTTGCTTTTTAAACAAGGATGACAACTGGATTATTTTTCTCTCTTTCCCCCCCACCATTACTCGTAAGTACCTCTTTATTTTTGACAAGCTTGAGGAGGATAAAATTTTCTTGTTTGTGTAAGCTCATCCTTCGGATGAGACCATCTTAGTATTAAAATTGAACCCTAAGAAGGATTGGTTCAGTCCTGATGTAATCGACAGGTCCTTTACTGTTAAATTTTAATGAGTTCAGTATAGGAGAAACTCAGCGTTTTTCAGTTTGAGGGAGTCAGAAGAAAAACATAAGTAAACTCTGTGGTTGTACGTTTTTGTAAATTTAGTCTCTCAAGCCTGAAAAAGGATAAATTAATATAGGATAGAACTCTATTGACCATGATTAGTCAACGTATACCTTTTTTGTAATTAGTCCATTTCAGTGCAGAAAAGGGGTAAACTTATACTGAAGGGACAACTATTCATTTCCTTTAACGAGTTCGAATAGTCAAGTACTCAGCGATATTTTCATATTTATAGAGTCTGAAAAGGGCTTAAAAGAGATCTCCAGGTTTTCGATTTTTTTTAATTTTACAGAGCCCGAAAAAGTGATAAAAGTATACTCAATGTGGTCGAATTTCAATTTAATTTACAAGCAGGAAAAGACGGAAAGAACTCGGCATTTCATGTGTTTTACGAGAATGAAAGATAGCAAAATGATCTTCGTATTTTCATGAGTTTAACGAGTCTTGAAAATAATAAACGAAATGGACTCGAGATAAGTTTCATTTTAATACAAACTTGAAACAAAGGAAAACTATGCTTGAAAGTGGTTTCATTTTTACACAAGCTTGAAACAAAGGAAACTATGCTTGAGATAGGTTTGTTTCATTTTTACCCAAGCTTGAAACAAAGGAAAAATCATGCTTGAGAAAAGTTTCAATGCCCCCCAAGTGTAACTTGCTAGAGCACATGACCCCTAAGCTTCATTTCATTCACCTAAGTGGACTAATGGTTACTAATAGGTGGATGGAATGAAGGTTCATCTACGAGATCAGATGAAAGACTCGACTTGACACTTACGAGATCTAATCAAAGACTCGACTCAATTAGGAGAGGATTTTATTCATTTTTTAATGAGTTGACACTGGAAAAGAACTATTCTCATTGTCTGATTCATTTTTTAACGAGGTTGACACAGTAAAAGAACCATCCTCATGGTGAATTGTTTCATTTTTAACGAGGTTGGAACAGGAAAAGAACTATCCTCACTACCCACTGATTCATTTTTTAATTAGGTTGAAACAGTAAAAGGAACTTTCCTTATTACCCACTAATTCATTTTTTAACGAGGTTGACATAGGAAAAGAACCATCCTCATGGAACCTTGTCATGGCTTCCAACTGGAAGAAACACATGTCATGGGACACTCCTCGATCATGGCTTCCAAGAGGTCTTCATTAGATGGAAGAATAGTTCTCTGGAAGGAGCACATGCCAAGGGACTCAATAGGGATAAGAACATCGCGTTCAAATAACCCCATAGGGTTTTCCATGTCAATTACCAGATCTAAGTCAAAGGAAGTCGAGCAAACAGTGAGAAGCTCGCTTGCATTAGTAACTAAAAAACATGGGACTGGTTGCCACATAATTAACCCGTAGCAGGGTAGATACCACTTCCGTATAAGGAAAATTCAGGGATGTCGGATTATTAGTAGTCGAATCAAGAATAACGAATGAAAGCTGGTCAACAGTCACAATGTTTCCATTGTGAGGGAAATACATCGCGCGAAAGAGTGTCGATATGACAGCTTTCATTGCATAGATATAGTCTCGGCCAAGGAGAAAATTGAAATCCAAGGGGCCTCGGACTACCATAAGATCAATACAGACAGTTTTACCTTCCAAGGTAATAGGAAACTTAGGAAGGATTCCTAAAGTTTCACTAATGGTTCTGTTAAAAGCTGACATATTCTGTGTAACAGGCACAAGTTGAGGGGAACCCAAAGCTTTCCAAGTAGTTGAGTATAAAATACTAATAGAAGCACCTTCATCTACATTTGTGCGACGCAAATTCTTACCACAAACCTTTACAATGATTTGGAAAGGGATGGAGGAAGGAAGATGAGGTTCTGTCAGTCTACTCCAAACAAAGGAAAAGACCTTAATACTTGGAGGGGGTTTTGTGGAAACAGGTGAAATTCCCCCTGGCGTAGAAGAATCTGATGTAACAAGAACCTGAGCGGTATGGACTTCACTCTCTATAGGGAGAGTGGGATCGACCGTATGTGAAATTGAGTCGACCAATTGATCAACTAAAGGATCATGAACCTGAGTGATATGAGTTTCAATCTCCAATGGAAGAGTGGGATTGACTGTACTTGGAATTAGATCAATCACTTCGTCAATTGATGATATTTTGGGAGAAATTTTATGGTAACTAGTTGGAAGTTGTTGCTGTGGAACAGTAAGGTTTTCCAACAATTTTGAGGCTTCATCCATGTGAGGGAAAATGTGAGTTTGATGACTCCCTTTGCATAACCTACAAGGAAACCTAACTTTACCCTTTTTCCCAGGAACCTGACAATCAATGGTTAATGGATCAATAGTAAGTTGATGGGATTTTTCTGACCATACTTCCAAGACCATATGAATACCAAGACAATTGATAAGGAAGTGGTCTCCCTTACAAAGCTTGCAAGGGAATTTGGGTTTACGATGCATGTTGGAGGTTTCCTCAACATTACTAACACTTACAGCCATGGTTGGTTGGTTGAATTCTTTCCTATCTTTCTTCTTCTTCTTCTTCTTCCCTTTGTTCTTCTTCTTAGCCACTTGGTTACTAGCATCAAGGCTTTTACCAAGCGAAGAGGAAGAAATGGAGGAAGACATGTTGGGTGAAGAAGGTAAAGGTTCAACATGAGGTTGGTGATGTTGAGATGGTGAACTCTATTGAGGTGAAGCATCTGGTTGAGGTGGAACAATTTGAGTATTCGAGGCCAACGAAGTTGAAAATAACCATACCAATGAACCTATGGTAAATCCAGGTAATGACAATGTAGCCATATAAGGAGGAACAACATTTCCAAAGCAAGGAAAAGTACTAGGATTATCATTAAGAGGGGTTCCTTGGTTGGTAAATTCTGGAACTGTTGCCATTATATTCAACTTCAGTGAATTTTATTAACAATTCAAAAATATTAATAATTTAAATTCACAATCCACACCTAAGGTTTCTGAAAAGTAAAAACAAACAATTGAACACACATTATCAAATCTAGGAGTCAAACCACACATAAACAGTATGTTTCCACAATAAAAACACTACTTGGTGATGAAATCCAACGTCATAGAAATTAATGTGGAAAACTAGCGGTCAGAACAGTTACCCTAACAACTTTCTTAATGAAACAGTCTGGTGAAAGTACCTCCACTATGCCATCTCGAAGTGAAGTGCACCCTCCGGAAAGTCCAACTGAGTCTAGTCAATGTCTGCTCTAGGTATAGTGGGACCTTCCCTCCATCGTCACCTTGGGAAAAATACTAAAGATTATGGATACTAAGGTCACCAATTGAGACAATTGTACCTGGGGGAATAGTCTACGATTCGATATACACGCAAGGGCAGAGTAACAAGCTCAATCCCCTTTAAGGCTCCTCGACATGGTAAATACGAGGTTTTCCAACAAGTGACCCCAAGCTCCTCGACAATTATTAATCTGAGGTTTACCGTTTATATTACATGCACATCTTCTATCTTTTCCAATGTGATAGGTACGATTACCTCACTGGGTCAGACATGATCTCGTGCTTGACTCTTTTAAGAAGAGCTTCCCAGAGCACAATTGCAACAATTGGAATTTTTCCTTACCGCAAGATACTATTGTTTGTTTATTTTCTTTGGAAATTTAACTATTCCCTATTCCAAAGCACTAATCGTGAACTAGATTGGTGGAAAGAGCCCTAGAAAATGTAAAAAAATTCTAGATGAATTTTAATTAAGTGTTGTGTTATTTGGCTGTTATTTACTCAAAGGGTAAATGGATATGAAACCAGTGGTGTTATGACCTGACCCAAAACTGAATGAAATCGAATATGATAATGTAATATTTTCAATTCGATGAATCCTAACTAAAGTAAGGAGAGAGTTTCCATTCACTTCCAACAATGCAAAAATTGATAAATAAGAGAAAATATAACAAATTCTCTAATGCACTAATCTCAGCAAGAAAAACTAATGCTAATCAATTCCAATTTTTATTTTTATGTTTTTTAAAACAAGCATAAAAACATGTAAATTCAAATCAAAGAAACTGATCTAAATCTACGATTGATTTTCCAAAATGTAAACTATGCAGTTGTAATCTATGCACAATTCACATGAAAACTATGCAAATGTAATCTATGCACATTTTTCATTCATATTCTAAAAATGAGAATTCTAATTATGCAAATGTAATCTATGCAAGAGAATTCTCAAACACAAGATGATTCCAAATCAGCAAAAGAACAACAAGAGTATTCTCCTTTACTAATGTAATATAAGGAACCAATCAAGTGAAAGTAAAGAAATTGGGTGAGATTTCCAAAGATCAAAAATAAAAACACTCAAAGGCGATTAACACTCAGACACAATTTTGCAAAAACATAAACAGAAAGATGCAAATTGTTAAGAGACCAAGACAAACCTCGAAGTAATGACCAAAGGAAATCAAATTAAGAATTTCTCAAAAAAGAATATTCAAAACACCCAATTAACTTGACAGAGACTGATGAGACTGTAAATGGATCAGGGCAAACTTGAAGAATTAGTTTATCTGGCTCTAAAAAAGAGAATTTTAATTTTTTCAAAAATTTTCCAGGGGTCCGCGGTTTATAATGGAGAACATAGCAGTACTGCACTGTTTTGAATTAAAAACTGCGAAGGTTGACGCACTGTTTTCTGTTGAAAACCGCGGAGGCAAGGAAAAATACAGAAAAAAAAGAAATATTAAGCTTTCTTTTTTAGGGCTTCTTAAAAGTTATCTACCCAAACCAATCTCAGATAAGTCAAAAGCATAAAACTTCCAAAATTCAAACTGAAAATAAAGAAATACAACTAAGTTCTATTCTTTAGTGGAGTCGCCAATTTGTTATGCGGATTAATCCCTCTTGCGGACAAGAGCGATTTCCCTAGTATTCTACAAATAGCTAGAAAAAAACATCCATTTGTAAATCTTTTACTCTAGATTATTAGCAATTTATAATTATTATAAACAAAGAAAGAGGACATGCCCCTACCTTTAAATCCAACGTTCGGTGCATTCTTTTATCCAGTCGCTCCAAAGAGGCTTCTCTAGTAAGTAGAACCTGCAATCAAAGACAGACAAAAGAATTAAAAGCACCTGCAACATATAATAATTAAGAATAGCTAATCTAACTTAGTGATCAAGGAGTCTAAGTATTGAATTATTCAAATAAGCATAAGAACAAATCAATGAGGAAAGGAGATCCATATGTATTATCTTTGAATGAAAATAGTAACTTTACAACCTGATGCCTTGATGTCGTACAAGTTTCTCCCGGGGTCTTGAATAATCGTTCCTCCTTCAGTTTGACAAGCCTTCCTCTCTTTGAACCAACATGTATTTATGGACATAAGGGTGTGATCATTCTCATGCCAACAACAACTAGTGTAGAGAGTATGCTCTCTTGGGAATTTATTTAGCAATTACCTAATACAAGCTACAATCTCTGTACAGTCTCCCCTTCAACCTGAAACTTGAGCTCAATTTATAGGGAAATGGAGGTAGTTTCAGTTCCATGAAGAGGGGGATGGATTCCTCTCATGAAGGGATTTGAGCTCCATAGACCAAGGGATAAGCTCCATGAGTGGAGGGATAGAGATCGAACTGATCACGCCTCTAGAAGCTTCCAGTTGGGAGAATATTTGACCAACTGGGCTTCTAGAACTTACTTTTTCCTTTATTTGAATTTTATGAGGGTCCGCAGGTTTTATTAGTAGAACATGTAGGAGCTGCCGTAGGCTAAAGAACAAGTATCCGCGAACCCGCAGGAAAATGCTAGGAAAAGTGCGGAGTTAGACTTTTAAGGGTTTTAATGAGCTTTTCTACAATTCCAAGACTATTTAGGAACATTAGGGTTTTTGACTTCTAAGGGAGCACAATATAGGAAGTGATGAAACTATATGGACAGTCAAATGTCATGATGAAAAAATAATGTATAACACTAATGTGCGAGATGAAAGTCTTGATACAATTGGTACCCCCTCATCCAAATTGTTTCATCCATTATTCCATGATTCATTTCATGAGTCTGCCAGACTAGTGTTTTCTACAAATAATTCTAAACTTTCCTTGTTGGTGTTGGTTGCAGTGATGAAACCGAGGGTGATGTTTCACAATCACACTACGAGAATGATGAATCTCTTATTTATGATCTCTTCCATCCGATGTCCTTATCGGTCAATAAAGAGACCTTATGTCTCGGAAATATTAGGATGTTTCTCTCACCTATTCATCCTCATTTTTAATCCAAGAAGAATGTAACAGATACCCAACCTGATCAAATTGGTGGCTTCAACGATTGTAATTTCTTTGAAAACGTATTCACTCACACCTATGGTGATTGTCGTTTGTATCTATCTGTTGATCGCACGAAGCCACCAAAATTCAATGATTCACCTTTCGAAGATTCAGGGGCTCGTTAGGAAGTTTAGGCACTTTAGCTTCTGTTGATGGTTATGCCAGGTTCTCACGATCCTTATAATACCTTTGAACCAAGTCAAAATAGGATTTCTAAAATTAGAATTTCCACGCACAACACTCCTCTCAACATAATCTTGCGGGATGTCAGCTCATCTTGGAAAGCCCCTAATTCGAGTGATGTTTCTTTAAGCACATATTTCCATCCCTTATTAGATTATATGCATCAACCTCTATATATTGATTTGTTTGCTGAAGGGAGCACACCGTCCATTATCTCGGATATTTTTGGTTGTTGCCCAGCTAGTACAGATTGCAGCCAGGTACAAGCAACTGATGTTTTACAATCCAATCACTCAACCTCCCTATCCCTTGAGACTTTTCTTGTCAATTCATTTCATCCTTGGGAATCTAACAAACATGACCTGTCGAACTATCAATTTGTCAATGTGCAAACATTTGGCCGAATGAAGAATAGGCTCACTAATAGTTATCCAGTCGCCACAAGTGATGACCGCATGCATTCACCATTTAATCTCATGAAACCACTGAAATTTTATAGCTCCTCATGTGAAGCTTCAAAGTTTTTCGAGGATGGTGAAGCACTCCAGCTCCCACCGATGGGTATCTTAGTTCCTCACGTCCTAGACCAAACTCATGGATAAATTCAAACTAGGGCTTTTGGAATTAGGGTTTTTGCACTTGAATTCTTTGAAATCTAAATTTTTCCAGGAAAACGCCTACTTGTTCCATAAATAAAATTGATCATATTCACTATTATGATAAGGATCTTTCTCTTGTTGAAGGATGTTATCCGAAAAATTCCTTTACAAGGAGACAACATCTTGCCTCACTTGCACCATATTTAGGATTAAGCATAAATGGGTGTGTGTCATGGATGGACGATAATATTTTTCAAGTACATATTTATGATTATAATGATTGGGTTGCAGTTCGGCTCAAACTGTATTTTTTGGCACGTTTTCCTATAAGTAGACATGACCTTCTTGCTATTGTGCATGTTTCATAGGTGAGTATTTTGGTTTTTGCACAATTCTTTTTATAGATTATAATCGCATACATATTTGTTCTTGTTGGTCGAGAACTGATACCCTAGCTGCATTAGAAGTATGATTTCACATAACCTGACCTCATGTCTGATTAAACTAAGGTTTTAGGTTTAGGCTAGCTAGGGTTTTTTTATTAAAGCTTTACTTGCCAAATTTTACTAATTAGGGTTTACTTTCTAGGATTTGCTTTATGGTTTAAAATATGTTATGATGTATTTTCTTTACTGTAGGTAGTCTACTTTTATGCGTTATGATTCTTCGTTAAGTTTTCACTCATATTCTTGCACTGCTCATTGTTGGATAGCATGCATAAAAACTTTTCCTTGTTCTCATATCTGCAATTAGTTGATTTATTTCGCGCATAAGATTGCATTGCATTGTAATCCCTACTCGCTACACTACATCATGAATTTTCATTCATGCATAGTATACACTAGTCCTAACCTAGACTTTCATTTTCCTCTATGCTGCATACCACTGCATGAACCTTTCGAAATTTTGGTGCCATGACTAGCTTTCTTACACCTGCTTTCACATGCTCGAAGCCTGAGGGATTGCTTTGACCTCTTTGTGCATGGAGAAACCATAAAGAGCTTCCTAGATTTCCTTGCCCTAATGTTCAAACCCTAACCCTAATGATTGTGTGAGGTTTTGATGGTTACTCTAAGAGGTAACTTCTCTTAGAACTGGTCGTCGGAGTCATGACCTGCACATCTTTCCTACGATTCTAATTCATTAGCCAAGGAAATACGAACAGGTTTCTTGTGGGGAACCTGAATCGGTTTGAGTGACCTATATCCATAACCTGCACCTTGTGCTCGACATGGTCTTGAATATCTTAAAGAATTGTTTTCATGTTTCAGCTATTAATTGGAGATGGGATGTGGAGGCTAGGCATGAGGGAAAACCTAAATTAGAATACCTTTCAGTTTCTGTCAAACAAGAAACAACCTCTCCTTCCCATAAAATAAGTCGAGATCCCTCATCTGCCCTAGCGTAATGAATGCCCAGGAATAAGTACTAATGTGCACATAAAAGAAAATGAAATTAAATGAAGGTAAAGGATTGAGAAAGGCTTCCTGCATTGAGAGGTAATTCAACGACTCTGTAGAGGTATTGACCAGGCTCGCTGGAAGCGGAGCAACGTTTTTGGTTCCTTGAAGTGACTTCGTCGGGGTACTGTCCAGGACCACTGGCAGCGAGGAAACACCAGAAAATTATTTTAAAATTATGAATATAATAAGCCCTCTGCCTTGTTCTTTGCATCATCATCAACTACTAGCATGCATGAATTTCTACTTGGGTTTTTACTAATTAGCAAGACCTAGTTGAAGCACAAAGGGAAGGTATATATGTAAAGGTAAAAGTAACACAGGAGGTACCCACAGTGCCTGTCCAATATTCCCTTGCATCACTATCTAGACTCGAACTATTGTACAGATTTTGATAAAGATGTTGGTTTCTACCAGTGGTTCGCCAATTGTTGTAGTTGCTACATTACCACCCAAAATTTTGGGCATATTCAAAATTTTGGGGTCCCCCTTATGCTCGCTCAACCCATTATGGTTTTGATCAGCCTCTAAACCAATTACGCTCCTCCCCCCCTTTTTTTTGAATTCTAATCTTGTCCCCATTCACAATTTACATGTTGTACCCACACATGATGTGTTTCCTCAAATATTGAACTTATGATTGCCTTAGGGTTTTGAAGGTGTGTCGCTTCGGTTACGTGTTAAGAGACTACCATGCCTTCAAAAGTTATCTTTCCATGATATGTATTGCAACCAGTCTAAGCATCGCCCAAGGGAAAGTAGGATTTCATATTTAGCTCCATTTATGTTGACCATATTAGGGTCAGGAAAAAACCTAATTTGGCAAGAGAATGACCCCTTCTATTTTTAATGTAATTCGCATGCCTCTAGGGATGCATTCTCATCGGAATCACACCACATGATGTTGAGGGTTAGAGCATAAAATATTCCCCTGGTTTCTTGGCTTGTCCTACCCCTCAACATGTGCATTAGGGTTTTCGAAAACTATATTCTCTCACTTGCGTCCTTGTGACCCTAGACGTATGTGATTGAATATCCAACCCTACGTTGAATTAATTATCACTCCCTAGAATGTTTATCACCTTCACCTTCTCATCTCACCTCTAAACTTGACCACTTATATGAATCAGGGTTTACAGGGTACCTTATATCACATTAGTCCTCATTCCCTCTAACTTCATTAGGGTTTAGGAAGGTAGTTGTTGTCAGGAGCTATCTTGCCATCAACATGCATTTGCTAGGGTGTTTGCACCATTGGTCATATTTTGCATGTTCCCTTATGCTCTCCATTAATTTAGGGTTTGGAATATTTGGTCATGTCCATATGTTATAAAACCCTAAGTTATCATAGCCATGGATTAAAGATTAAAACCTTTTCTATTGAATTTCACTTTGGCACACATTACTCAGCTTGCTCCACCAAGTTTTAAAGAATTATATCCATTATGCCCATGAACATAGGCATTCAATTCCCAAACTAAGATTGGTTTATACATGAGGGATTAAGCCTCCCAAAACTTCTCATTCCGCTTCATATGTTAATATTTGGACAGAATGTTTGAACATTTGAATCAGAGTTGTTTACAAGGTCACCCTAGTGTAATCACCACAAGATTTACTTAGGTTGGTAATAATTTGATCATGCTGGCCGAATTCCTTCCTTAGTGTATTGCCAAAAATAGGTTATTTCATTAAAAATGTCACCTTTATAGTTGTAAATATGGAATAGCATTGTATGTTGATATTCGTACTAGTGTTTGGAATACTTTATGGTTCATACCTTCTTGAAATATGGTATGCAGTTCCAACCATGCCATGTTTGGTCGAAATATGCCATGAAATAGGAGATTATACGTGGGAGCACGAAAGGAGAGCACATTGAATGTGGATGATTGAGTTATCTGAAATGTATGCACATGCCACCAAAGCAACGACCATGCAACATGGTGTTGCATTGGTAGCGCAATGGATGATGCATTGAGGGCCATGACATGCTTGCCACCAAAGTTAAATAACTACGCACTAATTGGGAGAGGTGACAGGAAATTGCGTGAAGGAAAAATTAACGCCATGAAGCCAAGAACGTGTCATCACTTGTCAAAAGCAAGTGTTTCGATAAGTCGTGATTCAAGAGTTGCAGGGGTTTCACTAGGTCGTGAAGGACTTCGGCGGGTTCTTGGAGAAGCATCGTGACATCGTTGCATGCATAGAAGCGATGAGGCCATACAAGAATTTTTTATGCCACAATATGGGTGCGATGTCGGGTTGGGAGGCACATTTAAAAAACAATGGAGTATTATGAGGCAGAACGTGCCTTTAGTTTGGCTCATCGTGGATCCTCTCACCACCAAAAGGGCTTGGATATCTGCTCTACAGCTCGTTATCATATGAAAGAGGAGATGAAGTCAAGTCACTTGGCTCAGGAATTAAACGCAATATATTGTTATCTCCTTAAGCCGGGTGCGCCTCGGGTAATTGTTATAGTTTGCAGAAGGATCATAAAACACGCTGAAAATATTTTAACGGGCCACACATATTGGTCGTGAGTATGTACTGGCATCGAAGTGTGTTGCGAATTGTTAACGTTAAAGACAGTTTGAAAGGGATTGTCAGAGACATTATGCAATGTGTTGAATTGTGGAAGGAACCTATACTAAGGGGAAATTCATGAAATTCCAATGAAACCACAGGCATAATGGAATTCACAAGGCCCAAGTAACACGTCAGATATGTCAAAGCACGATTCGACACCATTGAAGCCCTGGGAAGCGCGTGTAACATATTTTTTTTTCAGAAAGAAATCGCGCGTGTAACATATATAAAGGGAATATCATCATAAGTGCAATTTAAACGCTGGTGTTAATGTGATTTACAACAGCTAGTCTCAATCCTGCTAATTTCAGGATCCTCATCTTTTTCAGGTTCCACAGCTCGACTGGAGCGTTACAGTGCGTTGAAGAAATCTGTGTTCATGGAGGAATTGATCAATAAGTTGCTAAAAGCGTTCTATGGAGATATTAAATGGCGAAGCACTGGCTCCGGCCTGTAAATTTGACAGTAAATATGGTGAGTGTGTGCTACAGGTTGTAGTGCTTGCGCAGAAGGAAAATTTTGGGATGTACAAGAATTATGAAATGGGAGCACTCCTATACCATAATATTCTTGGGAGGAACTCAGGAGTCGCAATATTGTATTAACCCAAAGTCGCAAGAAGTGGGACGCTCGCGAAATTCTGATTGGAAAATTCGAAATGCGACTACACCTCCTATGCAATTGGCCTAGGAATGTGGCCTAGCCTACGCTGCGACTATGTGACCCATCCCAAAGTCACTCAGTCACAAAGTTTCACGCTCGGTGCAGCCAACGGTCGATTTGACTTGCTCTATTTGACGACTTTGTGATCCCTAAGGGATAGGGATTGCGTGAAATTCATATAAAAACGAGTCTGTCTTGCAACTGTGTAGAGGATCAAATGTCGAACTTTAAAAATGTATAGAATTGGCCACGTTATCGTCAACACCTTCGAATGGTTCATTCATGGTCTTCAAGTGCATGTAATGGTAATGCACACGACTATTATGAGCACTGATATTTCGCCCTACCTTGCAGAGAGTAAACAAGAAAGTGAGGTAACGCTCTTCTCAGGGGATGGGGCTAGTATAATGCGAAATCGTACAAAGGATTTGGAATTATTGCGATCGGAAATACCACGTGGGATGTGACTATCATTGTAGCAATGAGCCTTTAAGTTTGTATCGCGATCTGATTACTTATCTAGAGGCATGACTGACTTTGTAGAATGAGTCTGTGACCTAGCTACGCCCACTCTTTCGAGGTCAAAAGTCATGTCCTCGTTTTGCCATGTTGCAACCAGAGGATGTGGCTTACACTGCTGATAATAGATCTCATCTGCACAGGGTCCAATTAATGCCTTTTCCTTAGTTAATTAATTATGTTTTAATATCATACTTTATTTATAAATATATATGACAATTGCTTTCGTGTGCAGGTGGAAGGAAAGGAGCAAGAACATTAATCATATGAAAAGCTCTGGGTCATGCCAACGACACGACAACTAAACATGGTTGGTTGCACACGAGGCATGATAGTAAGAGGTTCAACCTTTCATGCAGGCCACCAAGGTTTCACAGCAATGTTGGAAACCAGGACCAACTCCGGTCTCTAAAATATTCTCTTTTATTCTTGCATTCTCTCTTGTATCAGTATGCAAATGGTGGCTTCATGGTGTTGGGATTATGTTGAGATCAATTAAGTATGTAACGTTCAATAGACATGAGAGAGCAGTGAGGAAGTTAAAGAGGCACGAGGGGAAGTGATGGGTCATGATAGGTGAAAAGTCACCCATATCTATAAATGTGCCCTCATATTTCATTTAAAGAGATTTTTTTAGCACTTGAGTTGAGGCTAGGACCAGATAACTCACTTATGCTTGAGAGCTAGAGCTACTCAGCTCTTGGTAGCCAGTAGAGGGAGTTGTAGTGAAGCTAGGGTTTTGGCATCAGGCGTTGGTATGAATAGCCCACGTTCCACTGTTGGGTTTTAACCAGCTTAGATCCATCTAACTACGGATCTATCATGCGCCGAGAGGGATCAAATCTCTCGACGTGCAAACCTATTTTTTGAGTGCAAAACTTGAGGAAAGGTTTGCACCTCGAGAGATTTGATCCCTCTTGGCGCATGATAGATCCGGAGTTAGATGGATCTAGGCTGGTTCCAGTTGGAGGCATCAACATCACATTTTTTAGATTATTAAATTTTTTGTATATTTTTTAGATGTAAGATGACTCTAGGGTGGTTTCAGACGTGTGATGCCAAGGAAAATCTATCAAAGATATGATTAATTTTATGAATAATATGTAAATATATCAAATATTAATATAATCATTTTAAATATGCTAAATATTTCTGAGATTAACTTGGTCATTTTAATTTTAAATTTTCTTAGTTACCTCAGTTCCTTGAGATGATAATTATTATTAATAACTATAATGATGAAAAATGATGAAATATTTTTTTTAAATGCAAAGTGACAATAATAGTGTTGAAAGATAAAAAATGTGAATAATAAGAACATACTCATGTTACAAATAGTCTTCATTGTGATCAATCTCAAACTATTTTCTTCTACTATTCTTATTTCCTCCCTTGTTAGTTTTGTTATCTTTTCATATCGATTATATGAAAAAGAAAATTTAAATCGTAAAACATTTAAATCTTTAGCTCGATCTGTTGTAGTAAACATGATACCTTGTCTCTCTTGCTCTCCAATATTAATAGCTTAAATTACTATAACACAAAAATCAATCTACATTGTCAATAACTTTTTGTGCTTACACTAAAATCAATGCATATTATTAATCAAATCACTTTAAAATTAATGTACCGTCATATATCAAATTACATCAAATCATAAATCAACATATACATTGAAATCAATGCATTTAATGCAAGCAATCAAATAAGGTTAGAAAATAACTTCTACATTGAAACAATGCACCTAATGCAATCAATCAAATAAGATTAGAAACCAACATCTACACTGAAATCAATGCATTTACTCAAAGCAATCAAATAGGATTATAAATCTCCATCTACACTAAAATCAATGCATTTAGTGCAAACAATCAAATAGTATTAGGAATAATCTACATTGAAATCAATGCATCTAGTGCAAGCAATCAAATATAATTATAAATCGACGTCTAAATTGAAATCAACACATCTAGTGCAAGCAATCAAATAGTATTAGGAATCATCACCTACACTGAAATCAATGCATCTAGTGCAAGTAATCATATATCAATAGAAATAAATATCTACACTAAAATCGATGCATCTATTGCAAATAATCAAATAGGATTATAAATCACCATCTCCACTTAAATCAATCCATCTAGTGCAAGAAATATTCTTCCCTCTCTCCACCCTTCGTCCATATCTATATCCCCATCCATATCTTGTTTTTTGTCTCTATCTCACCCCCCTAAACACACACGCTCTCACACTCCATATATATCATTCTCTTTGTCAATCACACTCTCTCCCCATCTCTCTCTTCTTCCCTCTCTTCCCCTTCTCTCCCTCTCCCCTGCTAATATCTCTCTTTCCTCCTTTTTTCCTCTCTCTCTCTCTCTCCATCTTTCTTATCACTCACTCTCTCTCTCTAGGAACCAACATCTACATAGAAATCAATGCATTTACTCAAAGAAATCAAATAGGATTAGAAATGACCATCTACACTGAAATCAATGCATTTAGTGCAAACAATCAAATAGGATTAGAAATCATCTACATTGAAATTAAGTCATCTAGTGCAAGTAATCAAATATACTTATAAATCGACATCTAAATTGAAATCAACACATTCAGTGCAAGCAATCAAATTGTATTAGAAATCACCACCTACACTGAAATCAATGCAACTAGTGCAAGTAATCAAATATCATTAGAAATAAATATCTACACTAAAATTGATGCATCTAGTGCAAATAATCAAATATGATTATAAATCACCATCTCCACTTATATCAATCCATCTAGTGCGAGAAATATTCCTCCCTCTCTCCACCCTCCATCCATATCTATATCCCCCTCCATCTATTCTTTTTTGTCTCTCTATCTTACCCCCCTAAACACACGTGCTCTCGTACTCCATATATATCAATCTCTTTTTCAATAACCCCCTCTCCCCATCTCTCTCTTCTTCCCTCTCTTCACCTTCCATCTATATCTCTATCTTCCCCTTCTCTCCCTCTCCCCTACTAATATCTCTCTTTCCTCCTTTTGTCCTCTCTCCCTCTCTCTCCATCTTCCTTATCACTCTCTCTCTCTCTGTCTAGAAACCAACATCTACACTGAAATCAATGCATTTACTCAAATAAATCAAATAAGATTAGAAATCGCCATCTACACTGAAATAAATGCATTTAGTGCAAACAATCAAATAGCATTAGAAATCATCTACATTGAAACCAATTCATCTAGTGCAAGTAATCAAATATAATTATAAATAGACATCTAAATTGAAATCAACAAATTCAATGCAAGCAATCAAATTGTATTTGAAATCACCACCTACACTGAAATCAATGCATCTAGTGCAAGTAGTCAAATATCATTAGAAATAAATATCTACACTAAAATCGATGCATATAGTGCAAATAATCAAATAGGATTATAAATCACCATCTCCACTTATATCAATCCATCTAGTGTAAGAAATATTCTTCCCCCTCTCCACCGTCCATCCATATCTATATCCCCCTCCATCTCTTCTTTTCTGTCTCTCTATCTCACCCCCTAAACACACACACTCTCGCAATCCATATATATGAATCTCTTTGTCAATCCCCTCCTCTCCCCATGTCTCTCTTCTTCCCTCTCTTCACCTTCCATATATATCTCTATCTTCCCCTTCTCTCCCTCTCCCCCGCTAATATCTCTCTTTCCTCATTTTTTCCTCTCTCTCTCTCTCTTCATCTTTCTTGTCACTCACTCACTTTCTCTCTCTCCACCTTTCTCTCTCTATGTCTTTCTTCTTACCTCCCTCCCGCTCCTCCTCCCCCTCCCTCTCCAAGTCCATCTCTCTTTCCCTCCCTCTCTCCACTCTCTCACATCCTCTCTCTTCCTTCCTCTCTTTCCCTTTCTCTCCCATCTCTCTCTCCCTCTCTCTCTCTCTTCACCCACCAACTATGTTACTATATCCCTCCCTCTCTCCTTATATCTCTTTCTCCCCCCTTATCTCCTTCTCTCCTTATTTGTCTCTTTATCTCAGCCCCAAACATACATGCTCTCTCTCTGTCTCTCCCTTGTCACTCCTTCTCTCTCTCCACTTCTCGCTCTCTATATTTCTTATTTCCTACATCTCTCCCCCTCCAACTCCATCTCTCTTATCGATCCCTCGCTCCTCCTCTCTCTCAAGTCCTCTCTCTCGTCCTTCCTCTCTCTCTCTCTCTCCTAAATCCCTCTCTCTTCCCTGATCTCCCTCTCTCTCTTCCCTCCAATACTCTCTCTTCCTCCATCACTCTCCTCCTCTCTCTCCCTTTCTCTCCCACCTCTCTCTCTCTCTTTTCCCTCGAATCCTCTCTCTTCCCCCATATCTCTCTCTCTCTCTCTAATCCTCTCTCTTCCCCCATCCCTTTCTTTCCACCCCTCTCTCTCTCCAACTACATTACTATATCCCTCTCTCTCTCATTCTCTCTTCTTCTCTCCCCCCTTCTTTCCATACATCTTACCATACCTCTAGTTTATTTATATTTATATTTATTTACCATACCCCTTTTCTTTACTATGGTATTTTTCCCATAGGCTTGTTATATAATTAGATTTTTATTTATAATCCTATTTGATATATTGTTATTTATTTACCTTACCTCTTTATACCTCTTTTATATTTATTTATTTACCATACCTCTTTATACCTCTTTTATATTTATTTATTTACCATACCTCTTTATACCTATTTTATATTTATTTATTTATTTATCATACCTTTTTATACCTCTTTTATATTTATTTATTTATTTTATATTTATTTATTTACCCATGGTATTCGTCCCATAGGCTTCATCTAAATAAAACCTCTTTTTAAAGTTTTTTTTAAATATAAAAAGGTTTATGGAATAAATATAAAAATAATTTTTATTTATTTACCATACATCTAGTTTATATATATTTTTATTTATTTACTATAGCTCTGGAGTAAGTATAAATTCATTTTACAAATATTTAATTAAAAGAAACATTAAAAGATTTTGGACTTTGATTGTTTGTGTTGAATTAACTCTTTTCCTTTGATTTAGGCAATGGTATTGACATTAGTAAAGAGTAAAGATGTTTAAAATTTTACTTAATTTGGAAATTCAATGTGGTATTTTTTTTTTGTTAAAGGTAAATTCAAGTTTATTCAACTTCTGTTGTTTGCAGGTGTTGAGATGAAAAAGCCTAGAGATGGTGGTGTGTAAAGATGACGTTGTTATGTTTTTAATTAATAGTCACCCAGATCAATGTTAAGGTGTCTAAAGACACTGCTGTTAGAGACAATTTAACATTAATTTTTTCAGCTTTAAAATGGAATAGTTGTATCTAAAAACAACAGAGCTGTAGCAACAAAGACAATTTAGCATTAATATTTCCAGCCTTTAAATAAGCTTCTTCTAAAATTTGACTTGTCAAATCTACTAAAACAACCCTAACAATCAGCTTCTCTTTCGGTGACGTTTCACCATCGAAGATAACAAAATGATAAACAACCTCTACCACACTTCACGAAACGTCGAAGTCGATCCAAATTTCCATGATTCAATACATGGTTTGGCCATAAAGCAATTTTGGACGTTACTACAAATTTAATGTTTGTAAAACCACCTCTTTATGAATAATGATAAACATATTTCCCAATTGTAATAATTTACAAATCCACACATTATTTTTTTTTCTAATTTTTTTGTTGGATTTGCTATAATTCTCAATTGACACATTTCTCTCAGTGTGTCACGAATGCGTATCGTTATTAAGAGTGGTAATTGAGCTGTGTTTAAAAAATTACGAAGCAAACACAAATTTTCTGGCCACCTCTGTCAGTCGATTAAAGCTTCATACCAAACGCTCTTCTCTGCACCGCGCTGTTGCCCAGGCTATTTCTGGACAGAATTCAAGGATTTATTGCTAGTGGATGAAATGATAGTTTCAGATAAATTCATTGCACGCGGGTAAAGAATATGGTTCAAGAAATGGTTTTTTAAAAGAGCTCCCAGGTTCGAAGAGAGGAAACTGTTAAATTGTTCATGAGTTTAAGATTCCAAATAATTGTCTACGAATGTGTGGTTTAGGTCTTTTGCCCAAGGTGTATGCACCAGCATGGAGAGCAATAGAAATCGGTGTCTCACGCAGTCTACATTTTATTTGAAATCGCTTGCTCACAATATTCGGGCAAGCTTCTGAATATTACATGTTTAAAATCCAGAAATTAAACGGTTTAATTTATCTACAACTAAAAATAGGACCATAGGCAGGGATTTTGACTTGTTTAAGTATTCTGACATTACGTGAGAGAACTCGAACTTCGAACCGCGCCACAAGACCAAATACGACTCACCTCTATGTTCGATCAGAGCTGAGTTGTTTTAAAAAAAAATTTGTTTATTTATGTGATTATGAAAACTTATTTGTTAAGATGACACTTATTTTTTATTTTTATTTTAATTTAAAATTTCAGCCGACATTGAGGACGTGACCCACTTGACATCGGGGTCATACTGGGCTGTAGATGCGCCTCTCGGTGCAACGAGCTAAAATATATGTATTTGAAGTTGTAGCAGAATTAATAAGATATTCTCCTTTTCCGACACTGATTCACATGCTTCCTCATGGTGGTAGTATTAGTTGTCTGATATTTCACTATATTTGTATGTGTGCTTTCATATACACAATATGTTATGGATTGATTCATAGTGGTTGCATGTATGTTTCGATTTCGAATCATTGTTTACTTTTTCCTTGCCATGTCGGTGATCTATCATGATCTACTTTGCAATTAACTTTTGGCATGTTCTTGTTCATGTATGTCTCAATGGGCTTTGGCTCATTGGTCCTTCTCATGGCATGCCCCTTCTTATTTTTTCTTAGTCTTGCTTGTATATTTATTTGTAGTTTGTCAATATTGGGTTGATTTTGTTTCATTATTTAGTCATTTCACTCTTGTCTCTACTTCGATACCTTCTCATTTGACAGCTAAGAATGAAAACACTTATGGTGGCATCCTAGCCCACATACCGGATGTGGCTCCTATCCCAAACGGTGTGAGGTCTAATTGGGACCTCTCACTGGGGAAACCCCCTTGTTGTTGGCGGTACATTCCATCTCTTCAACGCCACCCCAAGAAAAGTACAAGAATCAATGAAGGGGGTGGTGTGGCCACCCCCATGCATGCCTAAGCATGCATTTTATAGTTACTCCGTCGCCCATGGCTTACATCGAATGAAAAGGGAGAGGAACAATTTGTGATCGAGGCAGGCGAGTCTCCAGGTGGAAACAACCAACAATTTTAAGGATAAAGGTTTGTTCTAGTGCATATAAGAATTTACGAGGGCTTGCAACAATTGGTATACTCTTTACTAGAACTTTAATTGGTGGCTTGTCCACGTTATGCCAGGAGTTCATTTTATTACTAACTTGAAGCAGAGAGTAAGACAGGTGGAAAAAGTTCCACTATGGTCTTGGTGTGGATTTGGAGGCAAAAATCCTGATAGAAAGTCTAGAAATCAAGTGGTCAAGATTTGTTGTGGGCTGGACAAAGTTAGCTCGCGGGTTCACAGGTCGTTGCTCCTAAGGATCACCCATGTTGCAAGAAGGATCACATATGCTTGGTAATTATGAATTCATTTTATATTATTCATTCTGTTAATATTGTTGTAATTGGTGATTAGGTTTTGGTTCTGATATTGTATTATGGTGGTGAATTCTGTTGTGGATTTCTTGTGTTGAATCAGATTTCAAATTGTTGCACGCATTGCGAGTTGGTGGATTTTTCTAGGCCCGAGAGATGGAATTTTGTGGCCAGTGTCTTTTATTCATGAGTGGTGGATGTGTTTTTTCTTTTACTATTGAAAAATCTTGTACAAGATTTAAGATCCACCTTTTTTTGGTCTCACCACCCTAACTCCTTTAAGTGGTTTAATTTTGCGTTATCTGGTCCTCAATTTCTAGTATCATTTTTTGTCAAGTGTTGCGGTTAGGAGTTTTCATATACCAGTTAGTATGTAACATCAACATATGAGGAATAGACATGGAGGGGGAGGGTCACGTGCGTAAGGGCCTTAACAAAGCCCAATAAGAAGACTAGGAGGTTGGTACTATTTTTCAAGCTATTTTCCCCCCAGATACTCGTGAAGAGATTCATTAAATGCAAACCTAGGCTCCTAGAGAAAAGTTGGCCCTTCTATGATTCTAGGCTTCTTGATGCACTTAAAAAGTGGGTCCTTGACCCTATGCATACTAAGGGAAAGAAAAAATAGTACTTCAATGCCATTTCCTTATATTGACAATTGAAAACCTTATTGGGCAAGGTGTTTTCTCATAAACTACCAGAACAATACAATATCTTCGCAAACTTGGAAGATGTTAAAAAGGTGCAGCAGGATCAATGAGTTTGTCTTGAGCACGTGGATGCTAGATCGGACTATATTGATCACCATATATAATGTATTTATGCTATTCCAACCCCTCAAGGTTCAAGTTCCAAAGATCTGACACTGGTCACCTCATCAAACTCTTAATTTTTGTTATGTTTGTTGTTAGGATGTTGTTTTGAGACTTGAGTTTTTATGCTTTTAATTTGCTTATGATGCTTAATATGTTTGAATTTTGGAAAAAATACTCTACAGGGAGGTGGAAAAAAATTACCTGATTTCCCCTCTGGGTAGGTTGAGGTCACCCCCAACAGATTTTGATTATGATGGTTAGATGGCAGATGCGATTTCTTAAAAAACATTTGTGAGGAAATACAAAACCAATTTATTATAATAATAATAATAAATTAAAATCATTTAATTAAAGAAAGAAACATAAAACAAAACTTATAAAAGATTTAAAAAAAAAGATATGAAACACACCTTATAAAAAATTTAATTAAAAAATTCAAATAATAATTAAAGAAAAAATAGTGTTCTTTGGGGGATGGTCATTCCTAGCATTGCTTCTTCACCCATTGGGCCAACCAAGAAGTGTTCCTCTTAGCCTGAGCAACCCACTACTTGACTAGCCCCATAGCTATAGGGATGGAACATGATGCAACAACTATCATGTGTTGTGAGGGCAAGAGGAGTGATGCCCACTCTCCCCCACGAAGCACGATACAACAATTACGTCATGTTGTGTGGGTGTGAGGAGTGATGCCCACCCTACCCCACAAATCATGATACAAAAATTATGTCATGTTGTGTGGGGGAGTTTGATGCCCAACATCACCCTCTGCCCATGGGGTTGGCCGTGCAATTGTGCGTACATTTCCCCTCCACCCATGAACTTGGATGTGCAGTTGGTCGCACAACACAATTTCTACGTTGGGGAGAGCGATGCCCCCCAGCCCCTTTTTGCAAAACATAATTGCTACGTGGGGGAGAGTGATGATCCCCCCCTTTTCTGCACAACATAGTTGCTACGTGGGGGAGTGTGATGTTGCCCCCCCTTTTTGCACAACATAGTTGCTACATGGGGGAGAGAAATGCCCCTCCCCCCTTTTTATGTTTTTACTTTCATTTATTTATTTATTTATTGTGAATCTAGGCTTTTCATTTTTTCTAAAAGATTGCGTCATTGAGAACAGATTAACCAAATCCTACCTGCCTCACTCTTACCATATTTATTAGCTAGTAGGTAATTACCAAAAAATATTACAAATAACCAAAATATCTTGACTAACCAAAAATGAAGAGGAACATAGAACCAAAAACCTTCAGGATCCATTATGTATTAGAGGACGATATTAGAGCAATATTCTCTTGGCTTAAACCAGGTGGGGGCTAAGGTTGAACTCATACTGAATATGTCTCTCCATGTAAGCCAATCTGCCTTTAAAGCGGTCTAATTTTTCGTGTTGACACCACTTACCTCTTTCCAAATTCACCAATATTTCCTACATGTGCCACTAGTTTCTTTGGAGATCATCATGCCTATCTATGCTAAGTTGTTCCAAAAGCATCTTGAGAAATCTAAGTTGGAAGCCAAAGTTTCCTAACTAAGAGAGGACTCGATAAAACCAAGTGTATTGGTAGGGTTGGGGTTTATAGCCTCACCGAGGCCAATGTCCTCCAGGCAATGTTGGCTTGATCGCCCTCGCTCACCAACCCCACAACTCACTCAACTTCGTTGACGTGACATCTTGAATCTCACCAAGGAACAAAAAGACTCAGATATAGGGAAGCTACAGAATGGATGAAGTAATAAAATCTTCCATGCCAAACAAAGTACCAATCCACCCCAAAATTTTAAAATTTGTTTTTTTTAATTAAAGCTTATTTATTTATAATTTTTTTTAAATATATTATTATTCTTATTATTATTTTTTTTAATCATTTTTATAATTTAAATTGTTGTTACTACTTTAATATTTTTTATTTTATAATTTTTAAATATATTAAATTATTTTTTAAAAATGATTTCTTTCCCCAATGGGGATGGATGAACGACGGTAAGGGGGTTTCGATGGTGGGCGCCACCCCACCAATTGTCATAGTGATTAAACTAAGGGTGGCATGGCACACCTCCACCATGCCCATATGTTATTTTGGTGTTCGTCAGAGAGAAAGCGAAGAAGGGTGGGTTTGTGACTACTTTGGGTGTAGGGACTTTGGTCCTACATCGATATATGTGATAATAGATTCTACCATTATATAGTTTGGCTGGCCTCATCAGATTGTGGGATGAATTAGGGGAACAAGGATAAATCTATAAGTGGAAATGTTGGCATTATCAAGGAGAATGCTTTGTATGGTTTTCACATAATAAAGGTAAAACTAGTAGGTTAAATATCATGTTGGACCCAGACATTATGGTTAATTTGTTGCCTCAACTACAATCAATAGTGGGAAGAGTGAAGTTGGGGGATTCTCTTTGTGTAACATATTATATTCTCAACCCCCTTTCAGATCCCCAATTCGAGAACAAGGTAATGTTGAGTGCTTCTATGGTGAAGCTTCAATCGTTTGTTGTTGTTGTATTTTGTCTTTTTTATTGTGTCTTTCGACAATTCTATGTAACTATTGGGGGATATAGAGATTTGTTATTCCCTTGGATGCCTGGTTATTTTTGTTCCTTTTTATACTTTGGAAGTGTTGTCTAGGAGGGGAATTCAAGGACACTGGTTTTATGGTTCAACCTCTCTGTCCTAATTTTCTTCGAGAGGTTTTTGTATCCTTTACTTTGCGTCCTGTGGGTATCTGTTTAGATAGTTTCTTTTGGGACTTCATCCAGGTTTATTTCACTACAATTCTAGGTGTTTTTTTGTTGTTCTGGGGTGTAATGGTACTTTGGTTGGCGTGGAAGGTTATGTTACTTCAACTAATCCATAACATCCTTGTATCCAAGTCTCTTTGTTCCTTTGTGAGATTCAATATGCCACATCAGCAAGGAAGAGTGAGGCGTGGGATTGGTGAGGGAGGGAAATAAATTTGACATTGTTTGGAGGAAATTGGTCGTGGTGAGGCTATAAACCCCAACCCTACCAATACACTTGGTTTTAACGAGTATGCTCCTAGTTAAGAAAACTTTGGCTGTCAGCTCAGATATCTCAAGATGCTTCTGGAACAACTCAATAGGGATAGGCATGATGGTAAAAATGTGATCATATAATTCATGAATAATATATACAGAAAGCAGTGGTACAAATTTGTGAATCTACAATAAAATTGGTGCACCTACAGAAAAAGATGAACTTATTTGAAGGAAGATTGGTTCACATGGAGAGACATGTTCACTGCAATTTTTAGCTTCAGCTGCCACCTGGATCAATCCCATTGAATCTTGCTTTGGTATCTTCCTATGATTCATAATGGCTCTTGTTTGTGTACTAATCCTAAAGGTTTTTTGGTTCTATGTTTATCTTTTTCTTTGGACAATCAAGCAATTTTGGCTATTTTTAAATTTTCTTTTTGTAATTACCTATTGCCAAATAAATCTGGTAAGAGAAAATCCGATAGGATTTGGTTAATTTTTCCTCAACGATGTAATATTTCAACATAAATGATAGCCTAGATCTAAAAAGATAAATCTTAAATGTTTTTTTAATTAATTAATTATTTTAAAAAATGTTTTATTAGTGTTTATTTATTCTTTTGTCATTTGTTTTATCTTTTAAAGATATATTTTTTTACTTTTTTTATTTTTTAAAATTTTATATTTTAACATCAAAATCTGGGGCCTACAGTTTTGTGGTTTTTAAAATCATGGTTAGAATCTTAGCTATGGATCTGCATTCTATAGATCTAGATTATTTATTATTTGGGCCCTTCTATGTGGCTAAATAAACGAAACTATGGGGAGGGGTGCAACCCCCTCTTATCGAAATGTGGTCACTAGATTTAACCACCCAACGACTAGGGTAGTCATATATTTAGACTAAAGATATATTCTCGAGGCTCAATGGAAATCTTGTATCAAGGGGAGACATCTACCGAAGGCATCAACAAAGCCTAAGTTTGTTATTTCGAACATTCGTCTAGAGAAATCATGACATTTCATGAAAGACCATGCCTTGATCTGTAAATTCATGGGAATTTGGCCATGAGAGTCAGATATGGTGAAATGGATTCAAACAAAGTGGAGGTCGGAGGGTCACATTGAACTCCGCCTAGATCCACATGCTTTTTTATGGTAATTTTTTCATATCTAGAGGATCACAAGAGTCTCTTTGAAAATGGACCATATTTCATGAATAATGTTGGGTTATTCATGAGATTATAGTAGAGGTATTATAACCCAAATAAAGAAAAATTTATAGCAGCCCCAATTTGGGTAAGGCTATTTTCAGAGCCAGAATATTTACGGGAACCTCACATTCTCAAGGTTATAGGCAACGCCATCAAAGATTTTTTCAAAATATCTGAGATTACTAAGCGGCAAAGGCATTCTTCATATGCAATAATTTTCATCTACATGAGTATCTCCAAACCACTACATGAATCAATTTATGTTGAGTACCATATTGAGTTTTGTACTCAACCTTTAGACTATGAGCATGTACCATTTAAATGCAGGATATGCCATGAATATGGCCACTTACTCAGATGATACCCAATAATCAATATGGAAAATCAAGAGAACAATACTTAGCAGAACCGAGATGGTTTTCAAGAGTTAGCCAATAAAAAATGAAAACCCACAAGAACCAATCAAAGAAGCCACCACATAACGAAATGGTGAAAACTTAGGAGGTCCCGAATTCCAATCAATTTTCAACATTGGAAGAAATAGAAGAGGAGGAATTGCATGTGGAGCAACAAATGGAACAATCCATGGAAGTAAAGAGACAAGTGGAAAACCATAGAGACAAACAAAATCCCAAGAGGAAATCTCTAAATACCTCTTCAAATGAACCAAAATTTGGAGATTTGCTCACAAATACTAGTGTAATATTGGACATGGAGTATATACAATAAAATATTAGTGTAAATGAGTGCATGATGATGGAATTCATCAAAAACTAGGCAAGAGACGAATCATATGATATCATATGGAATAACAACAACAACACTATAACCACATGTTTACTCAGTGGCATCAACATATCTAGAACTAGGAAGGGTAAATCAAAGTCACCAATACTATGACTAAAGGTTCATCAGAGTCACGCAGAAGCAAAAGCAAAGGTGTAGGAGAATGCAATAGAAAAGGTAAAAAAAAAACCAGAGATGTAATCCAAAATGTGGTTGAATTCCTCAACTCTCGGCAAGTGATTCAAACTCGCCTTTCTAGACCTTTGTGACCCTCTTTGTAATTTAGGGTTAGGCCTATGCAACATCGTCCCTATCTTCAAGGAAGCTAACCAATATCTAAGAGTAGAAGACATAGAAACAATTAATGGGATCTTCACAAGGAATCATTGCATAGGAGAATGCCACTAAGTCGCTAATCATTTGGATCATTTTATTCTCCTGGAGGATATTCTAGGGAGAGATGTTTTGTGGAAGCAACCATTCTACCTATCTCGCTTATGACCATTGGCCCATCAGACATAAGGTAGATTTGAAAACAACCTCGTGTAATCACCCATTTAGATTTGAAGTTTTTGGCTTCAGAATCTAGTCTTCATTACTAAAGTATAAGGTTGGTGGAAGGATATCTCGGTTTGAGGGAGGAAATGGATGAGACCTTTCAACTAAAGTTGAAGGAGATAGAATCCAAAATAAAACATTGGAATAAAATAGAATTTGGTAATATTTATTAGATAAATATAAGCTAGAGACACGCATGCAAGATATACAACAAGAAATAATTTGGGAGGGCTGCACAAAAGCACTGATAATGGAGGAGGGGAAACCAATTCACCAATTAGAGCAACATTAGAAGGAGGAAATGTTATGAAAGTGAAATTCAAGAATTTATTGGATTACAGAGAGGGAGAGGAACACAACATTTTTCCATAAAGCCATGGTCAATCATAGACATCACAATAGGATCATCTCCCTTAATTCGAAGGAGGGTAATAATATCCTTCAACATGAGGAAATGGAGGAAGATTTGGTGTCCTACTTTCAGGAATTTCTAACGAAAGAAAACCAAGAAAAGAATACTCCCATTGCCCGGATTACATCCCACATACCAAATCTGGTTACTATGGATAAAAATATTGCTCTAATGTGGGAAATTATATTTAAGGAAGTGAAGGAAGTGGTGAAGGAAATTTCAAGCAACAAGGCCCTAAGTCCAAACCATTTCATAATGGATTTCTTCAAATCTTGTTGGGAAGTCATTGGAAATGAAGTTCATAGCATAGTGGAGGTTTTTTGGAATCTTCATTATGTATGGTCTGGCCTCAATGCCATAATTATTACTCTTATTTCTAAGAATGGAAATTCTTGTGATCCTAGTGGTTTATAGCCAATATATTTATGTAATGTTATGTACAATATCATCTTATCCATGTTTTTGAAAAGAATTAAACCCCTCCTTAACCAAATCATTTCCCCTAAACAAACAGGGTTTGTGGAAGGCCGTCAAATTTTTGATGGGATAATTATGGTCCATGAAGCTTTCCACTCCCTTAAGAAGCTAAAAATACATGGCATGGTGATCAAGATCGATATTTCCAAAACCTATGATGGTTAAACTAGAACTACCTTCTCAGAACCATAGAAGCCTTCTACTTCCCTTGGAAGTGGATTGATTGAATTAAAACCCTTATCTCTACCCGAAGTAACAAAATCGATGGCTTGTTTACTTAAATGTAAAATACAGAAAGGTATTTGTAATAGAATATTTTATTAATAAGATAAATATACAAGATGATTTTAATGTTACAATGAGGCGCTATTATATACCTAGGCAGGTGTCCTTTCATGACTAGGCATGTATTTTAGACATGCCTTTTCATTTAACTAATGACTATTTAAGATACTCGTCACTTTTGATTTTTTTTCTTTTTTTTTTTAGTTATGAATTATATTCATAACACTACCCCTTTCTTCGCCATCCTATTAAATGGTTCCCTAACTTGTACTTTCAAGGTATCGCAAGGACTTCAGAAAGGTGATCCTTTATCCCCATTCTTATTCATTCTTGCTACATAAGGATAGGTAACTGTTAATCAAGGTCATCTCAAAGGTATCCACATTTTGGGTCAGGACTTTACAATAACACACCACTAATTTTTGGATGACGTTATGCTCTTTGGAAAGCCTTCCTTCTCAGAAACAAGAATGCTTAATTCCATACTTAATGACTTTCATACTGCTTCAGGAACTATGATAAATGAAGAACAATCTAACAACTTGGCTTGAGTATTGGGTTTCAATGTTGGTAACCTCCCGACTAGATAACTTGACATACCCCTTCTAGCGAACTGTCTATGATCTCTAGCTAGAAAGCCATTTTGAAAATAATTTCTAAAAGACTGGACAACTAGGCCTTTAAGTCCTTAAATTTGGTTGGCCAAGTTACTCTACTCAAATCAGTCCTTCAAGCTCTACCGGTTTATCAACTCTTGAGTATTGCTTTCCCCGAAATCAATTTACAACGAAATCACTTCCAAATTTAGGAATTTCTTATGGAAGGATGATAAGAAGGCTAGGAAATGGGTGTTGGTGGCCTGGGAGAAGTTATGTCTTTTGAAACTGGCAGTTGGAATAAGATTGAGGGACCTTGAAGTGTTAAATAAATCCTTGGGATAAAATCTATGGCGACGATGGTTAGAAGGGGGACGAGAACATTGGAAACAAATTTGGGATAGAAAATATAGTCAATAAAACCCCGTGTTGAGAAACTAAGAGCCAAATCCTTTCCTCCGGGCTCATCTATATGGAACTCAGAATAAGAGAATAAATATTTGATACAAGAATGTATGTTTTGGGAGATCCATGATGGTTAGAAAAAAAAATTTTGGGAGGAAGCATGGCAACAACATCCTCTTTTGGGAGACAAGGAAGACCCAAGAGACCTTAATTTTTTTACAATTAGTCAGGGGGGCCACCATGATAGCAGAATTATAGAAGGAAGGTCATCCTCATTCGATATGGTATGATTGGAAAACTCAATATAATTGGTTAGATGGTCAGGCATTCCACCTATTGTCTACCCTCAACCACTATCTATGGGATATAAAATTTCAATTTACTACAGATCCAAACAAGATAAGATGGGGACACAGGAAAAAATTTATGTTTACTTTCCAGGATGCCTATGTTATTATGGATGGTCATTTTGATTTCCCTCGAGAAAGGATCTAGCATTAGATTTGGACTGGTAAACTGTGGTTGAAGGTAGCTCATTGGACAAAGGAAACTTTTGACGTTGGATAACAAACAAAAGAAAGGATTAATAGTAACCTCAATATGTCTCCCATGCAGAGAACATGAGGAAACAATAGAGAATATTTTGAACATTTGTCCCTTCATAGATGGTATATGGAATTGGGTACTCCATTTATTCATACATCTAGACCACTCTGCAAATAGCTTGGAGGAAACTCTAGAAAATTGGCGTCAATCACTCTATAAGAGCTTTGTCGTTAATAGAGCTTGGGATATACTTGTTGGTTTTGTACTATAGAATGTTTGGAAGGAACAAAATAGAAACATCCTTAAGAATCAAATGACCACAGTGGATTTCATATGGCATACAATCAAAAGTAATATAAAGGAGACTATCCTATCATAATCTTGACTCTCAAAGTATTAGAAATTCAATCAACAAGAGGAAAAAATATTGAAAAATCTGGAAATTTCACAAGATATGGTAGCTCTAGGAACTTATAATAATTCCTTGAACCTTGGGTAATCCCCAACACGTTTCTTTCTTCCTCCCCTACCCTCAACCACTATCTATGGGATATAAAATTTCAATTTACTACAGATCCAAACAAGATAAGATGGGGACACAGGAAAAAATTTATGTTTACTTTCCAGGATGCCTATGTTATTATGGATGGTCATTTTGATTTCCCTCGAGAAAGGATCTAGCATTAGATTTGGACTGGTAAACTGTGGTTGAAGGTAGCTCATTGGACAAAGGAAACTTTTGACGTTGGATAACAAACAAAAGAAAGGATTAATAGTAACCTCAATATGTCTCCCATGCAGAGAACATGAGGAAACAATAGAGAATATTTTGAACATTTGTCCCTTCATAGATGGTATATGGAATTGGGTACTCCATTTATTCATACATCTAGACCACTCTGCAAATAGCTTGGAGGAAACTCTAGAAAATTGGCGTCAATCACTCTATAAGAGCTTTGTCGTTAATAGAGCTTGGGATATACTTGTTGGTTTTGTACTATAGAATGTTTGGAAGGAACAAAATAGAAACATCCTTAAGAATCAAATGACCACAGTGGATTTCATATGGCATACAATCAAAAGTAATATAAAGGAGACTATCCTATCATAATCTTGACTCTCAAAGTATTAGAAATTCAATCAACAAGAGGAAAAAATATTGAAAAATCTGGAAATTTCACAAGATATGGTAGCTCTAGGAACTTATAATAATTCCTTGAACCTTGGGTAATCCCCAACACGTTTCTTTCTTCCTCCCCCTAGATTTATTGAGTTAAATTTTGATGGGCTTTCTAAATGCAACCATGGCTTGGTGGGGTATGGAGGCATTTTTCATGATTGGATTACGAATAATATAAAAATATATGCTCGCAATTGTGTCTTCACTGGAAACATTGTAGCATAATTTATTGCCCCAGAGTGAGGCCTGAGGATTGTGAAAGATGTAGGTTTCTCAAATATTTAGCTAGACGAGGATTCCCAATTAGTAATATCTATTACCCAAAACCTCATATATGGTTCTTCAGTGGCTAAAGTAGTCAAAAGATGGCACTTAAAACTATGGGAATCTCAAATCCAACAATTATTATCCTCTTTTCCATATGACAGTATGGCTCATTCTCGCAAAACGAGTAATAAGGAAGTTGATTTACTTGTTGATTTTTGGTAGGATCGGAAGTGCTCTAAGTCTCCAAATTGTGGAGAAGCTTAGGCATTGGTATTCCAAAGAACCTAGAAACAGTTTGTGAAAATTCCACTCAGATTATGTTTTATTGTAAAAATATATTATTTTAATGGGGACCCTAAGTCTAAACTTAGGGAAATTAAATAATTAAAGGGTATTATAAAACATAGTGTGAATTATATAAAAAAAGTAGAGATCAAGTCAAGTTATAATCCGAGTCGTTGATTAGAGATATAATATTGGTTGTTGATGTATCAATGAGAATACTATAAAGGAATACTTGAAGGTCATTTGGAAAGACACATCGAGTGAATCTAGAGATCAAATTCTTCTAACAGAGCAAGTGCTCAGACGAATATTAGATCAAAGCGATTCCAATTGCAGTGAGGGGCAGAGATAGTTATTGGTCGGAGGATCTTCTCCAGGACTAAGAATACATAGCAGAGAGGAAGAAAAACTAGTAGAGAAAGAAGCACAACCTCTAGAGGGTGTGACGCAGGCCCCAGAAGGGGTGATGCAAGACCACGCAGGGCCCATGCAGATATTGCGCAATGTTTTTGAGAGACAGTCTGAGATTTGATGGGAGATAGAGGTTTTGAGCTGCGAGGGCTGAAACTCGAATTTATGAGAGGCAGATCAATCACAAAGAGGAGGTGATGCAGTCCACAAAGGTCCCCACGTAGGCCTACGTAGCTACTGCGCAGAGGCAGTACAAAGGGTGTTGGGGTTTCATTAGTTCAGCTACCAGATCAGCCAAGACTAGTATTGTGAGGTAAAAATCACTATATCTTTGTCTCTCATGATTTCTATGTATTGGATAACCAACTAGGTATCCAAAGGTTGTATTCAAAAATTGTTGCTTAATAATAATAAACCCTCATACATGTTGCACCGATTTTCCAGCATTGGGATTTTTCGGGGACTTTCGTCCAAAATAAAGGTGTCCTATATGATTGTTCATTCTTTTCTCAGTTTCCTTGTTTCAAAATCATAAAAGTATTAAGTGTAGGCTGCTTCAGTAATTTACTTCAATATTTTTATGAAGCAATCTAAAAATAACTGTGTAATGTAATTTACAAGTAGATGAAGTAGATTCAGTTAGTTGCAGTAGGATTCCTAATATTTTCAGATATAGGAGTTTTCACATGGTATCAGAGAGTTTGATGTGAAACAGGAAGAGTGGATCTAGCATTGAAGTGAAGGCCAAATTGTTGCAGTAGCAACAGATTGAATCCCCAGAGGGATTGCGTAGTTCTAGCCAGTAGGTCTAAATTTTCGAGGTTGTCTCTTTCTGAGTGAGTCGACAGAGAGGTAGGACTTCTGGTTCGAGATTTTGTCAAGGAAGAGGAATAGTGTAAAGCCTTCACGCAAAGCCAAAGGGGCATAATTTTTCTACAAGCAATTGTTGGGCAGAGAAGCGTTAGAAGAAGAAGAAGAACACATAGTGGGGAATTCCCTCAGTGAGTTCCTTGCCAAGGAATTCAACATTTTTCTAATATCTTAGCAACACATTTTCGAAGCAGATCTACGAGCTCCAAAAGGAGTGTGTAATCCTTCCTAGTGTTGCGCAGTGGGGGAAGAAGAGGAGTAGTTCGACAATTTTCAGTTGAAATGGCATCACACAAACTAAGAGATCAAGACTAGTTGGAGGGATCCTCCAACTCCGTAATATGGAAGGAAAGAATCAAATTCCTTCTAGATGAATATGATCTCAAAGTGTTCATGGACAATGTGGTTGATATACCTACAGATCCAGATCAAAACAAAAATTACAAGTCTGATATGGAAAAGGCAAATAAACTAATCCTTGATGGTGTCAAGGATCACATAGTCTCTCATATAGCTGGAAAGGGAACCTCTAAAGAGATATGGGAGGCCTTGTCCTTGCTATACGAAGGAAATTCTGAGTAGCAAAAGATGTACTTCGAGAAAAAGCTTTGGATGATCCAGATGCAGAAGGGGGAGCACATTGCTCCATTCTTAACAGGACTTCAGGAGATTCAAGACCAACTGGCAGTTGTGGGATCCACCCCAACTGCAACAACTATGGTGAGGTTGGCCCTTAACGCAGTCATGAAGGAGTGGCAAGTTTTTTTCCAAAGTATTTTAGGCAGGGATACGCTTACTAGTTGGGATAAAATGTGGGAAGCACTTCAGGAGGAGGAATTGAGGAGAGATCTAGTCAAGTGCAAGCTTGACGGTAGCCGCATGAGCGGATCAAAGAATCCGGAAGAGGAGGAGAATGTATCCCTTGCATCGAAGGGATAGAAAGGGAAACATATACATAAGAGAGATGTATTAAAGGTCAAGTGTTTCAGATGTGGCGAGATGAGCCATTTTGCATCACAGTGTCCTTTGAAGAAAAAGGACAATGATGAGAATCACAATCCAAAATTTGCAGCTATGAAGATCGATTAGGATGAGTTTTCCATGAGTGCCCACACATCTCCAAGAGGGAGATGGGGCGAAATTGAGTTGTAGTTCTCCTTGAACTTCAGTTGAGCAGGATCCTTGAGGAGCCTACCTCATGAATCATCACCTTGCTACGGGATCCCATAATCAGTAGTAACGGGATGGAGGAGTTTTTAGTAGGATCCGAGGAGTGATGGAGCAACAGTTGCAGTACGTAGAAACACCTACTTCTGGAGCAGCGCAGAGTAGAGCATCAACAACATAGAGCAGAGCAGAAAGCAAGAGCAAGACAGAGTACAGAAAGTAGGCCAGCACAGCATTGCACAAGAGTAGTGCATCAGAGGGACATCGCAGTAGTTATAAGAAGTCAGAGTCTTCAGCACCAAGGTGCATCAACTGAACACGTGTTTATTCTTTGGGTGATTTTAGTTGTTTCTCTCAACAACTGAGTTGCAGTGTAGATGTAGTGTTAGCAGTGGTAGTGTGAGCAGCATAGCATATGAAACACTTGAGAGGGAGTTGTAGTACAGATACAACAGTGGCAATGGCAGTGTCATGGGCAGCAGTATAGTTGCATCAGCAACACAGTTGTTGATGGACAACTAGTCAGACATCAGCATCACAGAGGATGCCTCCGGGTCAGAGCAATATGCAGTAGGCATGATTTTAGAGTACATTCCTCACTAAGAGGGAGTGTTTATTTTTGGTAGCATCATAAGTGCTCTAAGTCTCCAAATTTTTGGAGAGGTTTAGGAACTGGTATTCCAAATAACCAGAAACCGCTTATGAAAATTCCACTCAGATTATGTTTTATTGTAAAAATTAATTATTTTAATGGGGACCCTAAGTTTAGACTTAGGGAAATTAAATAATGAAAGGGCATTAATAAAACAGAGTGTGAATGATTTAGAAAATTTGAAGATCAAGTCAAGTTATAATCTGAGACTTTGATTAGAGATCTAATCTCGGTCGTTGATGTCTCAACGAGAAGAATATAAAGGAAGATTTGAGGGTCATTTGGAAAGACATATGAAGTGAATCTAGAGATCAAATTCTTCTGATGGAGCAAGTACTTGGACGAAGATCGGATCTAAGTGATTTTAGTTGCAATGAGGGGCAAAGATAGTTATTGGTCGAAGGATCTTCTCCAGGACCAAGAATACATAGCAGAGAGGCAAAAAAACCAATAGAGGAAGCAACACAACCTCTAAATGGTGTGACGTATGTCCCAAAAGGGGTGACGCAGGCCCACGCAGAGACTACGCAGTGTTTTCGAGAGACAGACTGAGATTTGCTGGGAGATCAGGGGTCTGAGCTGGGAGGGATGAAAATTGAATTTCCGAGAGGTAGATCAATCCCAGAGAGGAGGTGAAACAATCCACAAAGGTCCCCACGTAGGCCTACACAACTACTGCACAGAGGAATCACAGAGGGTGTTTGGGTTTCATAAGTTCAGTGACCGGATCAGTCAGGACTTGTAGTGTGAGGTAAAACTCACTATATTTTTGTCTGTCATGATTTCTCTGTACTGGATAGCTAGCAAGGCATCCAAATATTGTATTTAGAAACTATTGCTTAATATTAATAAACCCTCAGATCTACTTCACCGATTTTCCCGCATTGGGTTTTTACGATGACTTTCGTCCAAAATAAAGGTGTCCTATGTGATTGTTCATTCTTTGCTCAATTTCCCTCTTTCATAATCATAAAATTATTAAGTGTAGGCTACTTCAGTAATTTACTTCAATATTTTCATGAAACAATCTGAAAATAGTTTAGTAGTGTAATTTACAAGTAGATGAAGTAGATTTAGTTAGTTGCAATAGGATTCCTAATTAATTGTTAGATCTAGGACTTTTCACATTACTAGCTAATTTGGGGAGCCAAGAGAAAAATTTGGATTTTACCTCTCCATGGCCTCTTCAAGACAAATTTAGTTGGTCCAACTAGTTACACAATATCCTGGAGAAGGATTGAGCATCCTTAATTGGGGTTCATGAATGGCGGCAAGGGGGTTTTTGGGAGGGTGCCTACCACCCCACCGATCCTTGCATTGATTAAGGTAGGGGTGGCGTGGCAGACCTCCACCATGCACATACATGTGTGAATTAAACATTGTTTAATGGGTAAGTATGATAAGATGTTATTCTGGTGTTCATTGGAGGGTAGGAAAAGAAGGGTGGGTTTGTGGCTACTTTGGGTGCAAATAATTTGGTCTTGCATCCATGTAAGTGATTATGGCTTCTACCATTATAGAGTTTGGATGGCTTCATTAGATTGTGGGATGAATTCGGGGAACGAAGAGAAATCTAGAAGTGGAAATCCTGACATTAGAGAGGAAAATTCCCTTGTATGGTTTTCATGTAGTAAAGGTAAAACTGGTAGGTTGTATATCATCCAGGACCCCATTATTGTGGTTACTATGTTTCCTTATCTGTAATTAGGAGCGAGAAGGGTGAAGTTGGGGATTTCACTATGTGCAAAAAATTGTTTGCCCAACCCTCTTTTGGATCCCTAGTTCGAGAACAAGGTATTGTGGAGTGATTCTATGGATTGGCTTCAATTGCATGTTGTTGTTGTCTTCCTTCATTTCAATAATTGGGTATTTCAACCATTTTGTGTAGCTATTGGGGGGTATATAAATTTGGGTCTTCCCTTGGATGCATGGATCTTTTTGTTCTTGTTTGGGCTTTGGAAGTGTTGTCTGAGAGGGCAATTCAAGGGCATTAGTTTTGTGCTTCAGCCTCTTTGCTTTCTTCTTGAGGGTTTTGTATCCTTTCTCTTGTGGCCTAAGGATATCTATATAGAGAGTTTCTTTTGGGACTTCGACCTAGTTTATTTCACTGAAAGTTTGGGTGGGTTTCTATTTTTCTAGGGTGGATTGGTACTCTAGTTTCCATGGAAGGTTATGTTAATTCAACTGTTCTGTAGCTTCCCTATATCTAAGTCTTTATATTCCTTGGTTAGATCCAAGATGCCACATCAACAAGGAAAAATGAGGCGTGGGATGGATGAGCGAGGGGAATCAAGCCAACATCTCTTAGAGGACATTGGAAAGGGTAAGGATATAGACCCCAACCCTACTAATACACTTGGTTTTAACGAGTCTACTCCTAGTCAGGAAAAAATTGGTTGTTAGCTTAGATATATCAAGATTCTTCTGGAACAAATCAAGAGAGATAGGCATGATGATTGGAATGTGATCATCTAATTCATGAATGATCTCCAAAGAAACCAGTGGCAGATGTAGGAAAATTTGAGAAATATACAAAGAGATCAGTGGTGCCTACACAAAAAATTAGAAGGCAGATTGGCTCACATGGAGAGACATGTTCACTATGAGTTTCAGCCTCAGCTGCCACCTAGTTCAATTCTAGAGAATCCTGCTCTGATAGCTTCCTTTGATACATAATGGCTCTTGGTTGTGTACCGATCTTGAAGGTTTTCTTGTTTTATGTTCTTCTTTGTTTTTGGACATTTGAGCAATTATGGCTATTTGTAATATTTTTTAGTAATTACCTACTAGCCAATAAATCTGGTAAGAGTAAGGCCAATAGGATTTGGTTAATTTGTTCTCAACAATGTAATATTTTAACATAAATGAAAAAATTAGATTGACATAGACACACACACACACACACACACATTTTTTTCTCTTCTTCTTCCTTGAATTGTTTTTTTCCTTCTTCTCTTTTAAATTAATGTTTTTTCAATATTTTTTGGAATAAAAAAGTTTCTTTAGATGGATTCAATCCCCCCTCAAAAAATGTTATAAAATTTTTTCCATCAATATTTATAAATGTAAATTATTAAAAAAAAAAATAATTAATAATTAAACAAAATTTATGTAATCTCACATTTATATTCACATTCGATGTTGTGTTTTTTTCTCGATAGTACCAATGGTCAAGGTTGTAATGCCAATTAATTGATAATTTTATCCCCAAAAATAAAATAAAATAAAAATTAGACAACTTTGAAAAATATGTAAAAAAAATATATTAAAAAAACAAAAGTAGACAAACTTTAAATTTTGACTTTTATGGGTTTTTGTATTGTAGTCATGATATTTGGTCTTTCATGACATGGTTGAAAAATGTTTGAATTTTAATCCTAAGTAAAAATGGTGTGATGTTGCATCACCACTTTTACATTTCAACATGTTTTCATTTTTTTGTAGTGATGATATTTGGTTTTTAATGTCATTATTGAAAAAAGTTTGAATTTGAAGCCTTAAAAAAAGAGGTGATGTTGCATCACCACTTTCACATTTCAACATGGTTTTTCATGTCTGGTCATGATATTTGATTTTAATGCCATGGCTAAAAAATGTTGGGATTTTAACCCTTAAATGAAAAAAGGGTGATGTTGCATCCCCATTTTTCAAAATCAACTTGAAAATCATGATTCGATGTGATTTCCAAAAAATGGAGAACTCTAGTAAAATTTTGTTAAGTTGGTAGCATTGTTGCTATCAAATTATGAATGTTATGATGCCATTTTCAAATATTTGATGATACAATAGTAAAAAATTTGCAGCAATATAAATTAAATGGATGGTAAACATCGATAGACATCAAACCACTTAGCTCCTAATATATCTTACTTTGTTGAGATTTTTAAAAATAACAAAAATTTACTAAAAACTTTATTCTAAATTATAATTATTATTAGTATAATTGAAATAAACCAACTATAACGACTATAATGTCTAACCTAAAAAGAATATTGAGTAAGATACACAATAAAAACAACCAACTCAAGATCCATAGGGATACATGGGGAAAATTCTCACACCTTTCAACTCCACTTTTATTGCCCTTATTCCCAAGACCGACTCCCCTGACTCCTTTGATCTCTTTTGACAAATCTCTTTGTGTAACTCTATCTATAAGATTATCTCTAAAATCATTTCTCTTCAATTTAAAGATATCCTATCTAATAATATTTCGCCTAGACAATTTGGGTTTCTACAAAGCCGTCAAATTCATGTAGCCATCAAACTATCAAAAGAAGGTCTTTACTTCATCCATACCAAAAATAAATAAAAATATCCTATATAAAGTAGTTCTCTCAAAGTCTTTTGATTGGATCAATTAGCTCTACATAAGATTGCTTCTAATTCAATTAGGATTGCCACTATTTTGTCACTTGGGTAATGAAATAGATAAGCTTCACCTCTTTTGCACTACTAGTAAATGGGGAAACTTCCTCTTTCTTCCATGGAGAAAGAGGACTAAGATAGAGTTTTCCTATTTCTCCCTCCTTTTTCTTCTTGTTGTGGAAGGTCTCAGAAAACTAATCATTGATGAAAAATACAAAGGAAGCTTCAAAGGGGTTTCCATATCTTAAAAGTGCATTCTTTCTAATCTGTTATTTGTAGATGATATTTTGATTTCTCTGTGGGGAATTTAATCCATTTCCATGCTCTAATGTAGGGTTATCCTTTTTCTCCCCTCCTTTTTCTTCTTGTTGTGGAAGGTCCCAACAAACTAATCACTGATGTGAAATATAAATGAAGCTTCAAAGGGGTTGCCATCTCTAGAAATTGCATTGGTTCTCATCTGCTATTTGTAGATGGCATTTTGATTTCTATGAGGGGAAATTAACCCATTTCCATGCTCTAAAATATTTGTTAAATCTCATTACCTAGGGTATAGGTATGAAGATAAATGTTTCAAAATAATCCATATTTGGATGGGGAATAATAGCCAAGGAGAGATCACTCATGGATGATCTCTTTTCTACTCCGTTCTCAATCTTGGGATCGAGCTTAAAATATCTAGGCTTCACTTTAAAACCAAATAAATATAAAAATTACACTAGTGATGGCTCCTATAAAATGTGGAAAAAAGAGTTTGGATTTTGTGCAATAAATGGGTATCTAGGGAAGGGAGATTGGTATTGTGTAAATATTCCTTGGAAATCACCCCAATCTTCTTGGCTTCTCTAACATGGACACTACTTGGCATCCTTCATTAATTAAAGTAGATAACCAAAAGATTTCTATGGGAAGGGAATGAAGCAAAAAAAAATCCCTCGCTGCATGAAATTCATAGCCATCCCTAAAGCTCAAGGTGGATAGGAAATAAAAAACCTCATTTGGTTCTCCAAAGCTTTAACCGCAAAGGGAGTTTGGAAGTTCATGTAGGAGTGTGGCTTTGTGGGCCCACATCATCCAACATAACATTATCCCAATTCCAATACTAGAGTGGACCATAACCCTATAGAAAATTGTCTAAAATAGCTCCATAATATGGAAATCAATCATAAAAGCTTTTCCATTAATTGGAGACTTTATTTACTAGAAGGTTGGAAACAATACTCAAATTCAAATTGGTATAAATCCATAGATAAGCAGCCAACATTGGCATATGTTTCCAAAACCCCTCATTCACCTAATAAATGACACCCTAAATCAGATAACAGTTAGTAGAGCTTCTTTTGGACAATAGGAATGGCTTTCTACAAAGAACTTGCACCTTGATGGAGAAAATGCAAAAGCTTGGTCATTATTCCTACAGAGACTAAAATTATCAAATGTATTTATAATTGACAATGAAGATATACTCATTTGGACTCCATGCCCAAGTGGAGTTTACATTCCAAAATTTGGGTATGTGGCCCTTGTAGCATCAATTGTCTCAAATCCTCCTTGGTAGGGAAAAATTATATGGAAACTAAACCACCCTCCCAAATATAAACTTTTCATGTGGTTACTTCAAAAAAACAATGCTCTAACTTGGAATAATTTGATGAAATGATCATTCAACGAGCCTAATTATTTCCCATTGTGCAGAGCCAAGTCATAATCCATGAACCATCTCTTCATTCATGGTCCTTTGACACAAGTATAGAAAGAAAAAATCAATCAGAAGAACAAAAATTCTATTGGGATGCTTTCTCGATAGATGCAAACCTCAAAATATGGATACAAAACACCAAAAACCCAAAATATAAAGCACTTCCAGTTTTGATGGTATGGGGAATTTAGTTGGAAAGAAACCATGGTATATTTGAATGAAAATCTACAATCTCTACCAAGGTAGACATTAACAACTTGATGTTAGTGAGAACATCACAACAAACATCAAAGGAAAAAAATCTTCCATGTCCACAAGAAGTCACAATTCAAATTGATAACCCTTGGGGTTTTTATTTATTTATTGTGCAACCCAAGGCTCTCCCTCTAAAGGAGGAGCTAAAGGGATACAGTTAAAAAACTATTCTCTTTTACCATTTTATCAAAATGTTTGACAACCGAGAGATCCATTCACTAACATCTCTTTTGATCATGTTTATATGCACAGGAACATTGAAGCAAATGTCCTCTCATAAACTAGATTGGATATGGGTCGAGGCACATGCAAGGTCTCCAAAAAAGAGGGACATCTGCAAGAACATTTCTCAGCCCTTGGGAATAAATGGAAAATGCACTGATCTATTTTTTCTTTTTGTTGATAAATAATGGGTGATACTTTTGATAAAGTTAAGGACATTCCTCGTGAAGGAAGACACAATATTTAGTAACAATGTATTTTTAGATGAAATAATAGTAGCAAGGTTTTTTTTGTATATGATGCTAGACAGGCTGATAGGATAAAGGTTTGATAAAGAGACTTCTTGGATTTTTTGGCTTCCTATTAGAGGAGATCCACCTTATTTAGGCTATAAGCCAAATGAATGTTGAATGCATCTACTTATGTTCTTTTTCTTTTTTCCTTTTTAATAACTGGAACAAGAATTTTTGGAGAATCAATAACTTCAAAGGATTCATTGCCACTTTCACTAGGTACAATAATTCATAAATGCCACAAGCCAGCCAGTTACAACATGTCTCCCGAGACTTGACCCCTGTACGATTGGAGAAACAAATTGTTCATCAAACCATACGAGCTAAAATCCTTTGACTGATACAATTTTGTTTATTCTCATAAATAAAATAATGAAATATTAAAAAAAATCAAATATATAATATAATATTATAACCCATATCATTTATATATTAAGAAATGAAAGGTAGTTGCGATATGGACTGCCCTAAAAGTCATAATTCATTGTTTAACGATTCATATCACACATTGACGTGGCATTAAAAATTAAATAATACAATGTTAGAGACCAACAATTCAAATGATATGTATAATACCTTTAAATTTAAGCACATAATTATAACGACATGCATTGTCAAAAATATTTGGTTTTTAATGGTTTTTTCCCTAAATTAATTTGGCTTTGCTGAAAGATGCCATAAGATGGAAAGGTGAAAGCCTTAACTTTCATAGTTATGTCGTGGCTGAATGTCTGTGCCCATTACAGTATCTATGTTTGTCAATGTTTAATTCATGTGACTGCAGAAGCAAACGGACACCACTTAGGGTAACGAATTTTAGAGCTTCATAAGAAAATGACGATCCTCAACAACTAGGTCCTGCATAGGCTTTACTAGTCCTGGTGCAGGACGCAGCCATAGTTATATATGTGATTGATAGTAAGGCTTCATGACAATGCGAAATTCTTGCTTTTGCAAATAAGCAATTCAGAATATGTAAATCTTTATTCGTCTGTCATACTCAAACCTAGAAGAATTGTAGTTAAAGCCAGCAAATCTCCAAATTAGAGGCCTTCCTATTAGGAAAATGTTCTTCTAGGACCTGCAACAGTTCCTCAACATTTTCTGCAAATGCAAAATAATTGAATGTGATAAGGATGTCTCAAAATCTTTAAATCACATGAATTCTTATCATTGAAAACATAACTTGAAATGGTGACTGCACCTCTGTCAGTAGAATGTATCATAGTGATCTGAAGATGTTCTATGTACCTTCTCCTCTTTATTGATAATATGAAATAAAGAAGATGTGTGTTACAGCATTCAGATAAGCATGTAATCATGTGAGATGCCTCTTCGCAGCTCTTGCACTTGCCTTACTTCGCTCTGAAGATTTATCTCTTCTTTTCTTGAACCTGGAGCAAAAATAGGATTTGGTTGCTATCTAACATTTCTGTGCAATTAATTAATTATTTTTAATTTATGATAACAACTTGCAGCTCAAGAATTTCAAGTAGGATCAGAAAATGTGAAAGAAAGCACTCACCAACTGCAAAAGGCATTGAAGCAGCAACTTAATGATCGCCAAACCTGGTTGAGCTAAATGCATAAATAAGATCAAATTCAATTCATAAACATAGAGTGAAAGCATTCACAATCTCAGATTATGAAAATTAAAAAATGGTAGAATACTTACAGGAAGACAAATAATAGTCTCCTCGTCATGTTCAGAGGTAACACCAATAACTGCATTGGTGCTTTCTTCCTCAACTTGCCCCTGCTGTGTATAGTCTGATACTTTTTTGTCCCATTTGCATTCCTGTTGAGTGATTTCTGAAATGAAATTTTGTGGAGGCGAGTGGAAAGAAAGAGAATCTGCTACCTTCTGATCCTTGCTGGGAATTATGATGGTAGAGTGACTCAAAGGGGATGACGCATGAACAGAATGATATAGAGTCTCCGGTGTTGAGGGTCTGGAGGAGTGTGCAGATTGAAATTCGTGAGCAGATAGAAATTCATCCGATGAAAGATCATCAAAATCAAATTGTGTTTCCTTGGGTTTTGAACAAGTGGAAGGACCTTTACCAGCTAAGTTTAACTGTTCACATTGTTTGCTGGGACATTCGATATCCAATCGTGTCATGGCGTGCGAATTTTCCAAATTTTGCATGGGAGATGTCACCCCACTAGGACTATTAGGTGCAGAAACAGATGGAGAAGCAAAATATTCAATGTTATCTAGTGTGGACAATGGTGTCAAAGAAGATTCATATTCTAGTGGTTTTGAATTTACCAGCTTCCTTGGCAGCAATTTCTGCAAAGATTTGACTGTAGCAAGGTCACATGCAGATGGAACACCAGAACCAGGAGTCCTAAACATACTTGAATCAGGAATTGAAGAAAAGGAAGAACCATCCTCCCTTAGTGTTTCTTCGGAACAGCTATGAAACACGGCACTTGCAAAAGAGGAGTTTTCAGTTGAGGTGTATAACATGCTGTAAGGTGTGCCATAACATGAACCATTTTCATTTTCATTGTCAGAGGAGTGGTTCTCAAAAGGATTTGTGTTAGATGAACCATCAGAAACCCTCAAGCTATTAGTGTCCTGCGAAATTTCAGAATTTTTTTCCTCTAATTCCTTGTCTTCTTCAAAGACTTCCCTCTGGTTACTATTAACAACATGATCAAGCACATAGGAGGGCAATACCTTGACACCAGTCGAATAGGCTGGTTCTGTTACAGCAGCAAATTGGGACGACTTCACACCTTGCTCGCTCAAATAAGGTCTTTGGGAAAAGTGCCTTTTAAAAGTTGGGGGTAGATGAGAACCAGTAATAGGAGGCTCTGTGTTACCTTGACTTGAAATTTGTTTAAGTATCTTATTAGGCTTAACAGCAGGGCTGAAGGAGTCTAAACTGTTTGACGCTGTAACAGAAATGTCGGGATACTTCAAAGCAACAAAAACTGATTCTGAAAGAGCTTTTCTGTTGAAAGGCTCTGGAAGTAATGCCTCAGGAACATCTTCCTGCACCGAAGGGAACAGTAAAATGTTATTTGTAGTCCGACATTAAATAAGCTAAGTTCGAAATTGTAGCTATTACCCAAAATGGATTGTGTACATACAAAATTATTATTCTGTTTTCTTTTTATTATATGTCGGTTTTACATGCTTCCATCTCTTCAACATATACTTGTTCTGAATGCTGCTGTGCTATTTGTATTTCTTTCCTCTCACATATAAGGAACTGGCATAGATCATCTTAATTTAAATATATTAAGTATTGATTCGTCTTAACTATTGAAAAACTCAAGGTGCAAACCTTAATTTTTTCACCATCCTAAAATACCATGGGGTTAATCCTCGGAATTTTAGCACCTGCTGATACTATGTAATAAACACAGAGGTCTGCACCCGGCATTTTTCTTTTTTACACTCTGCATATTAACTCTAAGGTTAATATGGATCTATGCATATTTAAATATGATGCTCATCCCCCACCTGGGTTGCAAAGGGCCATTTTTTTTTTAAATTGCAGAATTTAGAATATTCTGTAAATCTAAATCTAATGAATAGGAGCAAAGTCAACTGTCCTTCAAATTTCCGAAATCTTGTGGAATCAGCAATCAGATTAATTTCAAGAGTTGTAAAGCAGTTCTACTACTACCCTTTTGAAGTTAACCTGTGCACTAGTTCTACTACTACCCTCACATGCATATGAATAAGCAAAGGAAATGGGATACCTCAGGATGAGACTTCGCAAATTCCAGCAGTCGCGTATGGAATGTTTTTCTCACAATTGCAGTGGGATTAACTCTACTCTCTCCCTCTTTGTGGGACTGTAATGCATTGGGCTGAAGGGTGACAAGCAACTCTCGCTTCATACAGATCGAATCCGTATCCTGTATCAAAATCTTTTCTACCTCAATTGCTTCATTCATCAGGTACTTTATTTGTGCCAGATGACTGTAAGTAAATTGCCTGATGATATGAAGAGGATAGGCCTGCTTCAGGACATATACTACATGGATTTTTCTTCAATTTTAAAGCATTGAAGCTCCCTTTCAATCTCAAGGAGGAGAAAAGACTGTTGAAAATTAAGGTTTTTTTACATACATACCTGCGTGTCATTTGTTCAACTCTAGGGCATATATTGGTGAAGGTGCAGATTTGTTTCCGGAGTTTGAGCAGTCTAATGGAGACCTCCATACGATCGAAAATCTCTCCCAGCAAGGCATACCTATCAAAGGCATCATTTACATTCACCGTCACCATCTGAGAAAAAAAAATTATATGTAAAGATATAGTCTACAAAACAAATAAATGATGCCAAGAATCAAAGGGAAAGGGAAGGTACTGCTTGTCTGGTAGTTTGAATTCCTTCTGATCAGGTTTTGATTTTGGTGGATTCCGTTGAACAAGAGAGAGTGCAAAGCGAGCTTTCAAGGACTTTGATGTTCTTGGAGTAGCAGTGCAGGTCTCAACACCACCCAATGAAAATTTTGGTTCCTTTGCAGAGGATTGGCAGATGGGTAGTTGAATTCTCCTCTTAATTTTGAATCCCGCTCGTGCACCTTCTTGCCCCAGCTTACTACTCTCCGCTGTGGAATCCATGCCAAATATATGTACCTTTGAAGTTATTGGAGAAGCTGTGGAGTTCTCAACACCATCCAATGAAGATTTTGGTTCCTTTACAGAGGGTTGGCACCTGTGAAGTTGAATCCTCCTCTTAATTTTGAATGTCGGTTCCTTTGCAGAGGATTGGCACTTGTGAAGTTGAATTCGCCTCTTAATTTTGAATGTTGGTTCCTTTGCAGAGGGTTGGCACCTGTGAAGTTGAATCCTCCTCTTAAATTTGAATCCCGCTAGTATCCTTGCTTGCCCCAGCTTACTACTCTCCGCTGTGGAATCCATGCTAAATATATTTACTGTGAACAGTTTCACAGGTTAATCCTCGAAACCCATGAAGACTGATTTTAGTTGAGATGTTGAGAGGGAGGAGGCCCAAGAAGTGGAGGTAATTCAGGTAAGCAAAAGAAAGACGTTTCTCCTTCCACTGGTTGGAATTGTGTCGGCAGAAAATCCTACGTGTCAATTTGTTAGGATCGAACGATCGTGAAATTAACATTTTAATGCTCCCTTTTATGTTTTGGCGCAGCACTACTACTATTTGCCATAGTCTAACTAGCCAGAGGAATCGCCCTGAAAATCATGAAAATTCCGATAAGATTTTCAGAAAATCTGGCAGGAATTTTTCTAAATCCATGTTATAACTATCAAAGTTTAATATTTTGGGTGTCCTATAGGTTTTTGATGGCGCTGAATCCATTTCCAATGTCAAAATCAGGATTCAAACACTGTTTCTGCAAGATTTTTAAAATTTTTTTGGCCCGGATTCCAGCCAATTTTGACTGTCCGAGCAATTCCTCCCGCTCGTTAGACGACTCCTACTATTTTCGCTAAAAATCTATTTTTCTTTTGGGTTAATTTAAAATGTATTTTTTTTAAATATATAAATTTATTCAAGTACTTTGTGGAAAAATGTCAAAACATTTAAATTTTATATATTATATAATTTAAATTTAATTTGTTTAAATATTTTCTTTTAAATAAAATTTAATGAAAATGATAATAATAATTAATGTTTTTTAAGATCAATATGGTTTATCGGATTTTAAGAAAATAAGTGATTAATTGACATTTTATTTATATGTTCGAAAAGAAATGAGAGAAGTGTTTCTAGATCTCCGTAGTTATGGTAACTTAACAAGACAAAAATGTTGGTAGTACGACAAATATTTTGAAATTTAGACTCGATGAGGGCAAAAGCTAGATAATCCAAGAGAAATAGGTGACGGAGTCTTTCATCCCATGGCATTTTGGGAATTGACTAATGCCTAATTTCACTTTGAAGCTCATGAGAATTAGTTCTTATCTTAATGATGTTCATTTTTCTTCTTGACACTAGTCAAGACAAATAATTATGGTTTTCATGGTTGGGGTTGATCATCTCCATATAATATCTTAGTTTCATTTTTTCATCTTACTCTTTATCGCCTCACAACTTATCTTTAAATTTGGAAATAATAATATTTTTAATATTATCCTTATTCTTTAAAATTATCTCCCCCTTTATCCACCAATGGTCTAGTCAAGACTGGGCATCCTTATGTCATCCTTGCTTGAGCTGAAGGTGGGGGTTTTGGCTAGAGTTAGAAGCAATTTTAGGAAACCTCTTAGCTTCCATGTTGAATAACTTCCTCTTATATATGAGATACCTAGTCATAGCCATCCTTTCAATGGGAAAATGCTAGCTTACATCAAGAGGATAGGGTAGGGTATATTTCCTTTAATCTTGAAGTTGTAAGTTATAAATTGTTTTTGGATCTATTCAATCTTCTTCCATGAATCTCTAGATATAGTGCAACCTCAAACCTCGCATCCATATAAAATAATGGGGGTGACGAGAGTCTCAAAGAGGATTTTTTTTTCAAGTACAAAGATCTATCGACTTACATTTGTTTTCAAGCCCGTAGTAAGCCTTCCATCCTCCATTTATCCTTTTCTCAATTCTATGATTCCACTTGAGTCGATGATGGATACTGATTCCTAAATATTTGTATGAAGGAACTTTCTCTAAGTATTTATTATCATTAATGAAATGATCATAGTTGGTCTTTTTAGATTTAATTATCATGACTCCAGTTTTTTCAGTATTAACAAGCATACCATCTTAGAGTAGAAATTTTGGAGGATTCTTAGTTGATTGCCAAGATCATCATGGCTCCTTGCCAAAAGAACAATATCCTCAACATAAAGGAGAAGATTTAGGACTATACTAATAAGTGTGGGGCCATCGCACCCTGTGTTGGCTTAATGGGGCCTAGACCCAGGTTTAGATATGGTTGCGCAAACCAACAAAACCCACTATTATCGGCCCTTTCAGCAACGATATGCTGCGTAGACCGAAGTCTTACCCGAGGCAATATTAGGGGATGCTAGAACTAGGTTTCCGCATCCATAGGGACAATGGAGTGTGGCTTCAGGTCTTATCTTCCTTTCAACACTTAACATAGCTTCGCAGAACAACTATGCTAAGTATACAGTCGTTGTTCAACACTTCTATTGAATTATCTTGCAGACTATGCGATTTTACTTTAATAAGCATAAAACAACATAAATAACCATAAATAGGATTTCACGATGCAATTATGTATAAAAACCCTTAACTCAACACAAATGATATCAAAATACAAGTAAAGCAAACACATAAACATAGAACACAGATCTGTCTTCAACGTCTTCTATTATTACTCAAATCTTCTTAATACAACCCTTTCTGCCCTGTGCACTCAGTTGCAGGGGTTTGTGCACTTAGTTGTAGACTTCCTAAGGTCTTCGTGCACTCAGCAGCAAGAGTCTTCCCTTTCCCACAACCAACAAAATACAGACTCAAAATAATGTTACATCCAAGTTCATTCTATGATCATTTATGAGATATGATATCTTTCAAGACTATCCTAGACTCCTTATATAGTCTTCTCTTTTACAATACCATGGTCCTAAAACCATGGGCGGAGCTTAAGGTATACAAAATTATCCCATACTTTTACAAAATAAGGGTCTTTGACCCACCCCAAAGCCCCTACAACTCTAACATATCTCTGCATTGCGTGCTCCGCTCCTCGATCTGCCGAGTCTTTCTCAAAATATTCAATCGAGGGGTACCCTGTCCAACAAGCCCCCAACACAAAAATGTGAGTCATCCTGAGTCACTCTGCCAGTGCGCCCTCATCGTCAGAGCATCTTTCTCTGTTTCCCACTCAACTTATTTTTCATACTTCCTAGCAGCCACGAAGGGGACGTTCTTAAGCGACTTCTTGGTGTCCTTCTTTCTTGTCTGCACACTGGTTTTTACGCCACTTGTGCCTGCCTGTTCTATCTTTGTGCCTTCAATGAGTGGAGTTAGCCAATCACTTGGCCATGCACTTACTATTCGCGCAACATCATCCTCTGTCACTAGGTACAACAACTCGTACCAGACCTCAACAACGTCCTTCTTCGCTCGAATGTGCACATGGTGGAAATCTTCTTGAAAGTCTGCAACCCATCGATATTCTGCCAAAATACTTGGTGATAATCAGGGCTTACTGGCTAATCATTATGTGCAGACTCATCTCAAACCCCACCCAAAAGAATTTGTTCACCATCACCTGATATGGCTCCTTTGAATGCCACAACGAGGCATACCTCGTTGCCTTGCATATATCCGGGTCCACAGTGGGTAACTGCAACTCATCGGGTTCCTTCCAGGCCATCAGCACAATTAAGAGCAAGAGCCATGTGTAGTGGAACTGCTTGCCCTCCTCTCGAGTCTCTTTGCAGTAATCTAAGAATTATTTACACAAGTATCTGACCCAATTATATACGACACCTTTGCTTCACTATGCAGCCAAAGACACCACCGACACTGAAACCTCCTATGCGCGGCACTTCCACATGTTCTTTCTTGTGAAAATATCGGTGGCAAAGTGCACCGACCTATCTTTGATGGAATTAATATAGTAACCCCTGATTCCCTTTGTCAGGCCATAATCCTACTTCATCTCGTCATCTAGCTTCTTATCCTGATCCTTGCCCACAAATTCTTCAGCAAGGTCCAGACCGAGATAAGGAAGTGTGATGATATTATTGATCAACATCGCATTAACGGGGATTCTTCCCCCAACCATAGAAAATCATCGTGCATTAGGGATAGTAGTTGGCGCACACAGATTGTATTGATAATGTTGTGCCCAAAGTGTGAAACATATAACATGTTCAACAACCCTGCATTCTGAATTCCAACTACCCACTTCAATGGTTCTAGCCTTGTCACTCTAGTAGCTTCATAATATATATAGCGCAGATACCAACTTGGCTCGAATTGGGGGTATTTGTTGTGATTTTTGAAATCTCAATCCTCCATCCGCAGTTGTGCCACTTTTCCCAATAATTCTCCTTAAAACGGTAATTCTTTAGGCAACAAGGGGGTGAAAATATTGTATTTCACTGCATCTGAATCTTTTGTAGGCTTCACAACTATCAGTTTCCATGGTGGAATATATGGAGGCAACCTGGATATAGGTTATGACTCCTCTGCATCAATATCTTCTAGTCCTTCGGGCAAGACTTCTTCCTCTTTTGACTGCTCTACCTCGACGGCCTGCTTTTGCCTATCTTGCATTGTCATAGACATCTATTCCTTTGGAATTTTTTTCCTGGGTAATGTTCTAAGTACAAACTTCTTCGGCTTTTTAGAAGGCGCTTCTCCAGTTTATTTCATGGGCGATCTTGGCCTTGTGACAGTTGCGGGTGGCATAGATGTCATGGTGTGCCTTAGACTTGGTTGGATTGTGTTCTCGAGCCTTGCATTGATCAATGCCTCTTTAAACACTTCAAAACTGTAATCCGACATGCAACGACTCACTCGGCTCGCTTTCAAGAACAAAACCTCAATTCTAAAGATCAGAGCACAAAGTATTTGAATGTGGAGTGGGATGCCTGATTATAGAAAAATTCAAATTCAAACTCCGTTATCTCCTTCAGATACACCTCATAAATTCATATTTGGTGGAATATCCGCCCAGATATGCCCATTAAATACATCCCCCCCCCCGCTCCTTTTAAAGGCCAAGTCCTTGTCAAATCAATTGTTCTGGCTCCAATGGTCATATTCTTTGTGAAATTCGTCAGACCCGCCTCTAGGGCGCAGTCCTGCATTATTCGGCGCAGTTCCTTCCAACTTCGCCATTTTTGTCAAGATAAATCCCCTCCATGGATAGAGGCGATCTCTCTAGCCCTAGAGTGAGTCTAGCAACATGAGATACTTTCTAATGCAAAGCTCTCTTAACTAACATTAACAGTGCGACATGGAAAGAGATAGAAGTACCTTTTCCCCAACGCTACATTTGAATCCGTTGATGATGACCTTGATCCACAATCCTTTAGGCTCGCTCCCTGCTATTGATGGCACATGAATACCTGCAGATGATCAAGAGGCAACAACAATCGTAATCCAATACATAATAATCATAAACATTAGCTATCTAGTAGATCAAGGAGTACCAGAATATTTGCATAAATAATTAGAAAAATATATTTATTGATAAATATAAAAAGAAGAGCTTAAAACCCAAGCCTTGACGTTGGAGGCCTCCTTTGGTGAAAATCTGAGTCCTTCACTGAAGCTCTAAAGCATTCATTCTCCTAAACACTTGGGCGTTATCACAATGTGAGGATGCAAAGGGAACGAGAGTTCAGACTAGCCCGACAATGACCAGCCAGTCTAACATTATTGGAAGTAGGGGCATGAATTTATAGGAAGGGAGAAGAGGTTGGGAGCCCACGAAAGGAGGAGGAAGGTCCACTTTCTAAGGGATGAAGCCCCATGGATGAGATCAAAGCTCTAAAATTTGAGAGCTTGAATCTATCACCACCATTTAACAACAAACTCGCCACCCTGGAACTTCTATAGATCGAAGCTTCTCCTCCATTTGAGGAAACACTGCCAGAAAGGGATCAACGCGGTTTTCCAAGAAATAAGTGCCCTGGAAGCGCTAAGCTAGAAATGTCAATATGACATCAGTGCGAGAATGACACCAGGAAACGCGCTGACCCAGGCCCAACCAGGAGTTTGACCGAGTTTCTTCAGTATTATTCCAAGGAAGTTTTCTTTGAATCTTCAGGGGATGCCTTACATATTTATTCATGATGGAAACATTGCACAAGATCTGTCACTGGGCATTTCAAGATCAGGAATGGGAAAATGAGCATGGTGACAAATTACTGTGTAACAGATGTCCCCTAAAGCATGAAGGCAGAATGGGGAGTGATGGATGAAATGCTTTATGAACTAAGGCAAAGAGCTCAAACCACCTCTGGAAAACCTTCCAAATAAAACATATTACAATATATGACATCTCAAGTATGAATATGCCTAACCACATAACTCTGCACTGGGCATCAAATAACACATGAACCCATAGCATGGTCGCAACCATCTGTCTAAAGAGATCATAGAAATGGGTCTGCGGTATGGACTCAGCCATCTGTATAGATAGGATCATGTATACAACCATGAATACTTAATAACTCCCCTCAACCTGGATAAAAAATCAGATGTGACCCAGGGTCTTCACCACGATCTCAATCAACTCAATTTTCGAATCTAGCCATGCGAATAATTTTTTTTGTGTTGAACATGGTAGAAACCACTTGATTACTGGTCAATGATGAAAACCGTTAATAGGCACGAGAGAGACCACCAATAAGATGATGGACCTCAAGGTAAAACAAAACAATCTACAAGCGTGAATAAATGTGTTGAGGTTGAACACTTGCAGAATCATTCAATCGAAGGCCAATGATGTGAACCTATTGTCGAACACGAAGAACTTGCCATTGAGGCATGCAAGCTCCAAGGTACTGAACATAAGTTTATAAATCACCTTCCCGGATAATGAGTTGAAGTCGATAGGAAGTGATTCGTCGAAGGAGGGCCATGATGATTCCCACATCATCGAAGCGAAACAAAAATATCTTAAGATGATAGGAGTGATTCAGGATTGTAACAGAGGAGGTTAGATAAGCAAAGGATGTTTGACAAAAATGACTTCTCTTAAACATATTGATGACACGACTCCAGAGTGTGGCAACATTTGACACAAATAGGATCAGAGGTCATGTTGACAAAGTTTGGTAATCAAATGAGAGGCAAACGGACTTCCCAAACCCATGAAGGAAAAGTGACGAATGTAGGATGTCCCCAACCTGACACAAACTACAGATGAGTGTCCTGTTCAAGAGCGACAAACTTCCCAAAATACACATAGTATGTTCACTTTCAATTTCCCCCCGTTATTGCTAATGAGTACCTCTTTATTTTTTATAGCCAACGTGAAGAGGATAACATATGCTGAGCGTGTAAGTTCATTCTTCGAATGAATCCATCCTAGTAAGTTTAATGAGCCCTAGGAAGGAGGAACGTGGTCTCATCATGGTGACAAGTCTTTCGCTGTTTAATATTTAACGAGTCCAACGAAAGGGTAACTCGATAAATTTTCATGTTTAATGAGTTTTAAAAGAAAAGGAAAATAAAACTCCATCATGTCCCTTTTCGTAAATCGTCTCTCAAATCCTAAAAGGTAGAAAACAACATCCGAGAGAACCTCTTGACCATGTTTGATCAAGGTATTCCTTTTTCGTAAATAGTAAATCTCAGCCCGAAAAAGAGGTAAACTTATACTGATATCACGTCAATTCATTCACTTTAATGAGTTCTAAATGACAAGTACTCAATGATATTTTCATTTTTCGAGAGTCAGAAAAGAGTTGAAAGTTGACTCCAAGAGGGTTCCTTTTTCATAAATGTTTACCGAGCCCAAAAAAGAGATAAAATACAACTCTTTTACATCAGAAATAATCACCAACAATGTGAAAGTCTTGTTACTACACAAAAACGATACATCACTGATATCGAGGAAAAATAATAAAATAATGGCGAAATTATTTCAAAAAACTATAAATAGACAAAAAAGTAAATTCATTTTCACCTTTCTATTATGAGAAGTGCATTATACCCATTTTCCCTTCGACTCAAATCAATGGTGTAGACAATACAGGACACCAGTCAATGATCTGTTAGCGTCAGGTAAGAGCTCTAAGCCTCCTCTTCATTTTAATTCCATTCATTTATCATTTAGCTTTATAAATAGGGAGATGGGGTGGAGGGAGGATTTAAAACCTCAAAATTGCTCACGACCAATGCGGTTTTGAGCTATCGGACCCACGATGGTTGCGTTTAGCCCGTTAAGGCAGCGCTCCACCAGCACCGAATTAATTTGGACAGTCACATTGGCCACGGGATGGGTTTTGAAACAAGAAATTCACCCATCTCTATGGATAATTCCAAAATTACTCTGGTGAAAGCTCTTAAAATTCCTTTTAAACATGTTTTACATGTGTTTTACTCAGAGATGGTGATTGAATGGAAAGAACGAGGCCACGAGGTGGAAGACCACCAAGCACTGCAAGACCAAGATTGTGTGAATGCATTGCACAATTGTGGTTTGCTGAAATTTTTCTAAACATCAGGGCTGAGAGCTCAGCTGGAGCTGCTCCAATATTTGATTAGTTTATGGGATGTAGACCGACAAATATTTTTCATCGGGGATCAGGAATTGGAATTAGATGTGATGGACATCTATTTCTTTACAGGTTTGTCTAGGAGAGGGGAGAGAATCCAACTCTCTAGAGCTCACGTAGAGGGTGAGAGTACCAATATGATCATCCAGAGACACTGTCTTGGGGCTCGAAAAAATGAGAGCGGGAAAATAGATATTTCCTCTATCAGAGTGCTTCCCCTACGCACAATTCTTCATTGCATAACTAGAGTGGCAGGAGCCCAAGCCTTGCATGAGGCAACATAAGCTCAATTCTAGTATGCAGTGGACTGGCTGGTCCCGATGATGTTTAACTGCTGCGAGGGGTTACTGGCCAATATGAAGAGCCAGTTGACCAAGTCCAAGATAGGGCGGCTGAAAAAATTTGGGTACGGGTCCATCAAGGTGACCTTATTCTTAGAGAGAATACCACTATTTCAGTACCAACGGTTGGAGATCCATGATCCAGCCCCAAGGGACCCGGGGCTGATGAGGTGGTGAGAGAGCATGCCCGGATAAGGTGGGGGCCAACAGATGAATTTCTCGATAGCATTTTTCAGTTGGTTGCATCGTCAACTCATCATGGTTAAGGACTTTGCATATGTTGGCATCGACTTCACAGGAGATCCAAATCTTCCCATTCCACCAGGAACACAGTGGACTCATGCAGGTAAAATTTGTTTTTTTAACATCTTTTACTTTTTGAATGTTTTTGTTATGTATTCTGAAACATAAACTTATGATGTTTTTATAGATATGGGTCCTCAGAAACCGCCTGGTATGTCACTAATTGCGCGGAGGGTAGCCCTCCCGGTAGATGATGCTCCTTATGAGGAGGGAGCATATACACTAGCCGAGTTAGAGCAGAACTTGGTTGGCCTTACAAGAGGCATCCCAGAGTATGCTACATTTGATGAGATTCCTCTGCACCTCCAGAGGCATACGATCTGGGTTCCAGGAAGACTACATCAGTGACTCTGGCGAGTGATTCAAGTAGTCACTTGCTATCATGAGCACCATGTGGGAAAATAACAACCTTGTTTTTACATTTTTTGTACCAATGTAGGCTCAGAGAGAATTTTTTGTTGATATTTTGGGGTTTTAGGGTAGAATCAGGTGTGCTCTAGCTCCCAAACTTTGTGGAGGGACTAGATTACATGAGATCTCCAAAACAGAGAAAGCGATTTAAGAAATTCCATCCAGTTTAAGAGATATTTAATTAATTAATATTTTTAATTAAGAACCCTAAGTCTAACTTAGGAAAATTAAAAGATTAAAGTTAATTAAATTAAACATGTGATGAAAATGACTTAAGTCGCACAGATCAATCATCTTCTAATCTTAGCCTTCGATTCAAGATTAGATCATGGGCGTTGATGTTTCAACAAGAAAAGTATAAGAAGAGGGCGTGGGGTCAGCTGGAGAACACACACAGTGGAAAAGCACTGAAACTAAGCTGAAATTATAGGGCGTGGTTTGCTAATAATTTCAGAAGTGTTTCAGCTACAACGAGGGGTAGTATTGGCGAGAGGGATGGTTTGATCCTAGACCAAGAGTGCAATGAAGGTAGAGAAGTAATAGACCGAGGCAGCGCAGAGGTAGCAGCTACGCAACTCAACCAAGAGCCCAGCAGGGGCAGCGCAGAGGCATCAGGAGCTACGCAGTCTTGATGTAGGCCCAGAAAGGGAGGCACAGGGGTAGCAGGAGGCCATTAGGATTGACGCAGGCCCAACCAAGGCAGCGCAAGGGTAACTTAAACCAATCTGGGGTGACACAGGCCCTTCCTGAGTAGAGCAGGGGCTGACACATAGGGCTTCAGAGCAATGATGGGGTTTCTGAAGACTTAAAAGGGTTGAGTTTTGTAAATCCCGTAGTTTGAGGGTGTGAATCAATGAGTTTTTTTATCTCCAAAACAGAGGTATAGCTATAGTTTGTTTATTTATCTGTCAGGTTAACTAGTTTGGTGCCTAGATTTGTTGTGCTTAGATTCTGCTTAATACTAAAAACCCTCCAGTAGCCAGAAGAGCAGTTTTCCCGCATTGGGTTTTTCCGGGGACAATTTCCCAGAAAATCCTTGTGTGTCACTTTGTCATTGTGAATGTTATTCAATTTAGATATGTATGTGTAGGATGTTAATGCATTTAATTTGATGTTAATGCTGAAGATTTCACATTAATAACTTAATGTAAGTAGGAGAAGTAAATCAGAAATTTAACAGTAGGGTTTTTGTTTGAGATATTCAGGAATTTTCACATGGTATCAGAGCGATTGCAGATCTAGATGGATCTCAAGCAAGACGGCTGAATAAATTAGTGTTGAAGAAAGGAGCAGAGAAAGAAACAACAAAAACAGATAAACCAAACCAGAGAAGGCAACACAACATCAGAAGAAAGCAGAGCCGAGCAGAGGCGAGGGCGATGCAAGCTCCACACAGACCCACACACTTACTGCATAGAGGCAACACAAAAGATACACTAAGACTATATGCTCACGCCGAGGTGAGATTGGGTGATGCAGTCCAGAAGTTGATTACTGGTCAAAGTGCCGAAAGATGAGTTGCAAACCTTCAACAATTGCTGGTGGGGTGAAAATTTTGTCGGTGTATAATTTAGTTTAAGCTAATTTGACGAAGAGTGGGAGAAGAAAAACCTCTCAGAATATTTCCTGCCAAATAAATCTGTAGATCGATCAGAGGAATGAAGAGAGTTGATTTGTTTTGTTTGGCAGACTTCCAAGAGAGGGAGTTAGTTGTTAGAGGGAGCAGAGGGTGCCTCTCTCGCAAAGGACCCTAGATCTGAGTCTCTAGCATAGAGAGGAGGATTTGTTTCGACAAAAATTATGAGTAGATGGAGCCACATGGACTACATGATTAGGATAGGTTGGACAACCTGTCCAACTTTGCAATGTGGAAGGCCAGAATCCTGGTAGTCATGGAGGCATACGGCTTGAGGGAGCATGCAGAGAAAGTCTTGGCTACACCGACTGATGCGAAGCTCCTAGAGAAGCACAAGGAAGCAGCGGCACATGCCAAGCACTTCATTATGGACAGGTTCAAAGATCATGTGGTTCCATATGTTAGCCACCTATAAAATTTGTTATACCAAAAGGTGGCTAAATAATTTTTTGGAGCCTTCAAGGAACAAATTTTATTGCAAAAAGTGTTACCGCTTGAAGACTCTTGAAGGCCTCATGCCTCTGTCCCAAAATATTCCCTACTGTGCCCATTTTATACTCTGAAATTCTGTTGATTTCATGAGGAAAAACTGCTGCAAAATCATCCTTTTTTCCCTTTCCTCTATTGAAAAACTAACCTTCATTTTTCTCCCCTTTCCTCCATAAGATTCCTCTATTTTCCATGTTTCCCCTCTTCCATTCATGAAAATCATCTTTTGCATAGTTTAAAACTAAATTTTAAACTATACCGAAACTCCCAAAACCATTGAAAAACATTGAAAATTTCATAAAAAATACCGTTTTATGTTGCAGATTTAAGCCCCCTTGGGCTAAGTCCTAAACCATTTCCCCTCCACATTCCCGCACCCTAGAACCAGGTGCTAGATCCACAAAGCGCTTATTGCATCGCAAAATCTGAGCGCATAAGTTTGTTTGCCGTGTTTAAAACTCCGATGCCGATTAGCCCCGTATATTATAGCCCCTAATCATATTGCTTTCCATATAGACCAAGGCCTTGCAGTCGGGCGCCTATTCGCTTCATATATATAAAACCATCCCGACACATGAAACCTTTGGTTATATTAATTTTTTTTTGTGTGTTTTTTGCAGGGTTTGGAAAGGTTTCTGCCGGTGCAAGGCTTAATTCGCTCTCCACCGTCGATCTAATCTGCAGATCGACGTCCCTCAAATCAGTCGCCCTGGTGGTCCCCACGGTCAGTCACTATACAAAACCGGAGCAGTTTTGATCGCACCACTTTTGTGGGGTAAGCGGTATTTCCGATTCGAGCATGATCAATGCCACAGGCCGACATGTGGCCGTGGAAAGTTTGGAGATACCACCCTCCCCGGGCGTTAAAGGTCAACTGTGGGCTTAGCGCGATATTGGTGTATGACGTCCGATCTGAGGCCGGCTCATCGGACGACGATCACACTCAAAAGGATCCCAGGGGGAGAAATAAGGTATGATGCATTCATTAAAACATCTTCGCCCTCGATCTTATCTGCAGATCGACGACCCACAATCAGTCGCCCCGGTCCCCACGGCCACGACAACAGTCAGCGGTCCCACAGAACCGGTGGTCCCAACGCGTAGTCAGCATCCATGCGGCAGCAGCGGATTGGAGCGGGTCTTGTTTGTTTGCTCGTATGGTCGTGAAATACAGACCCAGGGAGATTTATAGGGTGGATTTCATAAGGATTTCAGGTCACACTCACCCTGACGTCAGCAGGCCCAAAACGGACTCGGGGAACTTTATATAGCGGATTTCATAAGGATTTTGGGTCATAAAAACCTTGACGTCAGCAAACACCTTTTGTGAGCCGAAATGGTTATACAACTTGGTTTTATCAAAATTTTGAAGTTCGGATATATCATTTGATAAAGGGTAATTATATGGTTTTTTCATTGTGCCGAAGAAAAAGCCGAAGGGTGGGGTTTTAATTCTCGCACCTTTGATTCTTTAAAGAGAAGCCATCTATGGTTCAAATTTCTGCGCCTCGTCAATACTCCAAAGGCATTGATGCCTCACGATCCCTGCACAGCACTGCACACTGACAAAACACAGTAAATCAATCACAAAATTGAAGAGTATCAGTGTTAAAGACAGAAAACACCAAAATGGAAGATTGAAGACAGATCTGTGGGGGATTACAGCTAAGATTGATTATCAAAAGCCTAATCCTCCCAATTAAGACACAGTTAAAAGAAAGTCTTAAGTGTTTATCAGATAGAAGGCCTCCACCGCCACATCTGAGGAAAATTGATTCCTCTCAGCTACCACAGTGCCAACTGTGCCTCAAAAGCATGCAAATAGAGACCGAAGTTATTGATCAAGGTCAGATATTTGCCTCAGCACAGTCAGAGAATTAATTCTACATATAAACTTAATGACAAAATGTCAGCAGAGTTACTTTAACATAACAGAGAGCCTCAAAAGTTAAAAAGAGCTCCCACCGAGCTTAAATCTTAATGTAAACTATTTAATATAGAGGACGCCTATGTAAGCTTTTTCATCGAGCCCCCAAAGGCCGAGAAGCCATTAAGTCTATATTAACTATCTTTGGAGATATTTTATCAGATCTCACCTCCTCATTCTTCTATAAATACTACTAGAGAAAATGAGAGAGGGGTTGGTTGATCACCAGTTGTAATACTGAAACTCTCTGGAATAATACATAGTCTGTTGAAGTTGAAGAAGAAATTGAAGTCTTGGGAGCCCTGATGATGTTGTTGCATGCTTTTTTTTGAGAAGGCTATATCATTGGATCCATGAGCTTGGATGTTGGTGAAGTATTCTGAACTGTTTAATGTTTTCTATTGTTTTCATTCTGTTCCATAATTTCTTACTACAGTAGGATGAAATTTTTAGGCTAAGAAATGACTCCTGGAAGAACCTTAGGCTTGTTTGTCCTTCACTGTTTTATGTTTTCTTCTGCTGAGGTATTTTAGAGTCTTTAATATCTCTCTTTAGTCCTCATTCTTGCTTATTTCCTTAATAGTTCGAACAGTTGGTTTCAACATGATTTATAGTTCTCCCTGCTTGTCTGCTGCCACTTAAAAACTGTTATTGAAGTCTCCCTTTGAAATTTCTTTGTTTACAGTAAATCAAGGAGGTCTGTTCTGATCTTGTCCCTTGTCCTTGCTTAAAAAATTGTCTTAAAGGTATTTATAGTTGTAATCATAGATGTGTTAGGTGTTCCCTCTTCTATGACTGCAATTATCGGTGAATCTTTTATGTTTTTCTAATTCATTTGAAATAAAATATTTGAGGAAATAGGGTGTTCCCCGAATCTTAGATTTCATTTTGAAAGTTGTCTTGAAGTCATTATTTTCTTAAATAATGTTTGTAGAATTTATGGTTAGCCCTGTCTATCAAATATTTCTTTATTGATCAAGTTATGTTTTCAAGTTCCCTTCATTGAGAATCAAATTTCTCTTCCCAAATCATTGATGTCCATCTCATTCCAAAACCAAAGGATCCTGCGGCCAAGTTAGATTTTCCCTCTGATATCCCATATCCATTGATAAGTTTGTCATGACCTCTTTTTGACTCCATTGCCCAATGAAGCTACTAGTTCCTCTTTCTACCTACCTTTCCTAGATCTTTCATATTCTGCTATATCAATTCAACCTAAAAAACAATCAAACACCTACACTTAATAATGTAGAAATTTGCTGAATAATGATTAATTATCCACCGAGACTATCCTGATCACATATCAATTCGAATTCATATGAAACACATAATCTCTTCCACTCAGATCATCACACATGCGGAAATAAAACAAGCGATAGCACATCAAATCATCATACACATTAACACAGTATGTATGGGGAAAGCTTATAGCTGAAAACCCCGCAGCTATTGTGTATATTATAATGGAGAAAACATGTAACAAACTCGGTACAATACTCCTCACAAGTACTCAGTACTATCTCATGAAGTTACACACAAACTAGCTTGGTTTTGAACAAGTCACAGGTTCAAAACACATCCACTAATTGCCTGCCTCTATTGCACAATCATGGCCTGTCTAAATAGAGATCCAAGGTTCGAATCTCCTTGGCTTAACAGCGCAATCATCATGGGCAATTTCCTCCAAGTGTGGTGCAAATCTCATGCACAACTGATGTCACAACTGATAGTTGTACTCACCCTTTCATCTACCTCTTTCACTGGTCTCCACTGAACTGTCCATGCACTGTAGTGAACTGATGTGTTCTTGAGTTGAATAATGAGGTACTAATTAATGAATTAAATAATATTTAATTCACTCCACTCATTACTAGTTGATTAGCTAGTTAAACTAATCTCAACTAGTTCAACTAAGTTAAACCGAACACAACTCCACCAAATGTCTCATCAACTCCACCAAACTTCTGCCACTGAAGTCCTAATTGAAGTCAACCATGCATGAGCTCACCAAACCCTTAGGAATAGCATAATTCCTCTGTCAGATGCATGAGCCACTTCCAAGGCTCGAACTGAAGTGCTCCAAGAGAGTAAAATGAAGTTTATAGTCCAAATATTATTAAGGGTAAATAATATTTGACTTCCCTATTTTTAGGATAGGCAGTCTAAAAATAGACATCGACCTATCGACCTATAGGTCAAAAAATAGAGGTCCATCTATTTTTACCAACATGACCAATACTCCAAGAATAGCATACTACAACCCCTGGACCATGCTCCATACGTCTAAAAATAGACATAGTTTAAAAATAGACTTTGCGCCAGAATTTGCCTGCGGGCCCACTTAGTGAAGGCGACTTCATTTCACTAAGCTCCATCATCTTGCTGCATTTTCAACACTCCCTCTCAGCAAGATATGGATTATCTGCAATCCCTATCCTGCCTCTGTGGAATTCGAACTTTCTCCTGGTGAGCGCCTTTGTCAGGATGTCGGCATCCTGATCCTCCGTGGGAACATATGAAAGCATCATGATTCTCCGCTGAACACAATCTCTGATATGATGGTACCTGATGTCGATGTGTTTGGACCTATCATGAAATACTGGATTAGCCGAGAGTTTAATGCAACTCTGGTTATCACAGTAAATCACTGTAGGCTTCAAATGCAACCCGAACAATCCAACGAGGATCTTCCTCATCCAAATAGCCTTGCATGCAGCCAAGCTTGCTGCCATGTACTCGGCCTCTGCTGAACTGAGTGCCACGAATCTCTACTTCCTGCTGTACCAGGAAACTGTTGTCGACCCAATGCTGAAAACTCCTCCAGATGTGCTCTTCCGGTCCGTTGGGCTCCCTGCCCAATCTGCATCAGTGAAGCCAGAAAGCTTCGCTCCATCCTCCTATCTGTACCATAGACCATATCCCGATGTGCCACTAAGATAACGAAATACATGCTTGCCTGCCTTCCAAAAGAGCTTGGTAGGCTTAACCATAGCTTGCGAAAGCTGGTTAACAGCATAGCATATATCGGGTCGTGTATTGACCAGATACATAAGCGACCCCACCAACTGTCGATAGACAGTGGCATACACTACCTCTGCTGAAGTAGCATCCTCCTTCCTCCAACCACCAGGAAGAGGAGTGTCAACAGGCTTGCAGCCTTGCATGTTGAACCTCTCCAGAATCTCCCGGGCATACTTGCCCTGAGAAACAAACAGTCCTCCGTTGCGTTGCCAAATCTCCAATCCCAGGAAATAATGAAGGATGCCCAAGTCCTTCATCTCAAACTCTCGTGCAAGATCCTCCTTGCATGAAAGTATCAACTGCTCATCGCCCGTCAAAATCAGATCATCTACATACAGTACGATGATCAACAGCTCCCCTCCACCACAATCTGGTACAGGTTAGGATCCGCCTCACTCTTGGAGAATCCAAGCCCGGTGAAGTAGTTGTCTATGCGAGTGTACCAAGCACGAGGTGCTTGCTTCAGCCCGTACAGTGCTCTCTTGAGTCGGCACACATGCGACTCACTGCTGAAGATCTCGAAACCTTCAGGCTACTCTATGTACACCTCCTCCTTAATAACTCCATTGAGGAACGTAGTCTTCACATCCATCTGATGGATGTGCCATCCCATCTGCGCTGAGAGAGCAAGGATCGTCCGTATGGAAGAGTACCTTGCGACAGGTGCAAAAGTCTCCTCATAATTGATCCCCTCGATCTGTGAGAAGCCATGGGCGACAAATCTCGCCTTGTACTTCTCCACACTCCCGTCAGCCGCCTGCTTCACTTTGTAGATCCATCGCGAACCCACCACTGATTTCCCCTCTAGTCTTCGGACAATCTCCCATGCACTGTTTCTGACGATCGAATCATATTCTTCGATCATGGCATCTACCCATGCGGGTTCCTCCACAGCTTCCTCAAAAGAGGATGGCTCCATCACGACACATTGACTCACAAGAGCCATGTATCCAGTGTACCGATCCGGTGACTATCTCTGTCTGCGCTGTGCTGTAGGTGGTCCTACAACCTTCTCTGCATCCCGAGCCAGTCGCTCAGCTTCTGTAGTGCGCATGCGCCCTCTGATGGTTGGCGCTGCATGGGTGGTTTCTTCCACCTCTTGAACCTCCTCTTGTGGCTGATCCACATCAGGAAGCTCCTCCTTAGGAACTAACAACTCCTCATCTGCATGCAAGTGTAGCTCCCTCTCAAGCGAACACTGCATGGCTTTCTCCTCTTGAAATTTTATATCCCGTCGCACAACAGTCTTGCGACTGTCTGACAAATACACCCGATAGTTGTGAGGTGTATCAGTGTACCCCACAAATATTCCAACCTCAGCGGTTGGATCCAGCTTCCTTCTTGCATCCTTCGTCACATGCATGTAGACAGGAGAACCAAAAATCCGCAAATGGGAAATATCAGGCCTCTTGCCAGAATAAGCCTCCTCCGGTGTACTCATGCCAAGAACCTTGTGAGGACAATGGTTCTGCACATACACTGTTGTATTGCATGCCTCAGCCCAAAAGTGAAGGGGTAGGCCCTGATCATGCAACATCGCCCGTGCAGCACCCACGATCGTTCTGTTCTTCCGCTCAGCCACCCCGTTCTGCTGTGGGTTATGGGGTGCGATGAGCTCTCTCTGAATCCCTTCTACGCTGCAGAACTCCTTGAATTCAGCTGAGATGAATTCACCACCATTGTTGCTCCTTAGAGAAATCACCTTCTTCCCCGACTCCTTCTCGACCAGTGCTTTAAACTCACAGAACTTCGCGAATGTATCGCTCTTCTTCTGCATGAAGAAGATCTAGCACTTTCGAGAGAAATAATCAACAAAGATCACGTAATACTTGTGCTTTGCTGTCGAAGCAATTGAGAAAGGACCACACACGTCTGTGTGAACTCTCTCAAGGATCGTCGTGGCGCGACTATCCTTCTCGTGAAAGGTGGCTTTCACATACTTCCCTAAAGTACACCCCTTGCACTGATCTGACTGCGCAAGGGTTCCCTTAGGAAGCCCCGTAGAAATCTGCTGCAGGATCTTCAAAGCTCCATGGTGAAGGTGGCCCAATCTTTTGTGCCACAGTTCGCCCTCATCATCCCGGCTCACCACTTCTCCCACCTTGCATGCCATTGCTGCGCAGCCATCTACTTGCAACTGATAAAGGTTCTTGGTTCGAACCCCTATCTTCCGGGTCTCTCCAGTAGTCTTACTGCGCAGGAAGGCTTTTCCTTCACTGAAGACCACATCATACCCCTTATCCTCCAACATCTCCACAGAGATCAAGTTCTTCTTCAATCCAGGTACATGCATGACATCCCTCAATACAAAGGGTTTACCAGACTCCCTCTGAAAGGATATGGTACCGATACCAGTCGCACTGTATCTACCATCATCGCCCATCTCGATGTGCACACCCAAATCTTTGTCCTCCAGATATGAGAACAAATCTCGATCTCCCGTCATATGAAATGACGCACCGCTGTCCAAGAACCACACCGATCCCATCACACTTGAAACCAAGCATGCAATCAGTGAAAAGTAAAGCTCGAACTGTGAAGCCAAAGCTTCTCCATCTGCAGATCTTCCCGCTTGCTTGTTCTTCTTCTTCTTTGGACAATTGGTAGCATAATGTCCGTGATCATGGCAGTGAAAACACTTCACTTTCGCCATATCCTGCTTCTTGCCCTTTGCACCAGAATGAGAGGTTTTCTTACCCTTCCCCTTCGTTGCTTTGGCAACCAAAGCGCAGTTTTCTTCATCAGCTCCCTTTGATGAAGATCCATCACGAGTAGTCCTCCTTATCTCCTCCTGCATGAGATCCGCCCAAAGGCGCTCCCATCCCGGCAGCTTCTCCCGGCCATTGACACTATCTTGATATGAGTGCCAAGCCTTCGGAAGACCAAGGAGAGCCAGGTCGACCATGTCCTCGTCTTCGACAGTCACCCCCACACTTCCCAGCTCATCTCTGCATTGAGTGAACTTCGTGAGGTATTTGGCGATACTGTCACCTTTCTCCATCTTGATGTTCCTGAGCTTATCTTTGAGCGCCAGATTCCTTTGGTCGCTCTTACTCTGGAATAGATCCATCAAAGCTTTCCACATTAAATATGGAGAAGCCTTTCCATGCAGGCGGGATACAATATGATCCTTGACGCCCTCCAACAGGATCCTTTGACATTTCTCCATCTTCTTTTGCCATGCTTCGACTTCAGCAGGATTAGTGGGCCTTTGGACATCCGTATCCAAAAACTCCTTCAGTCCATTATCTTATAATACTTCCTCCATGCGATCCTTCCATGCAACATAATTCGAACTGCCTTCAAGAGCATATTCGAGTCGCAAACCATTGAAAGACATTTTCAACTCCGGCACCAAGAAAACAAAACTGCTGCAAAATTCGAATTCCAACTCAAAGCTCAACCGCCCTTGACCTATGAGAAAAAATTATTTCTAGCACAGAGATCGATTGCAGGGGCATTTACTGGATATATCACCTTTCAAAGGAAAGGATGGATCCAGAGGCTACCTGGCCCGCATGCAGACTCTGTCTGCGAAAATAAGTTTGTAATCCAACTGTGATGATCAATCTACGCTTCAATCTGCTCCAATAGCTGCGATACCATGTAGAAATTTGCTGAATAATGATTAATTATCCACGATACTATCACGATCACATATGCTAACAAATTCATATGCAACACATAATCTCTTCCACTCGGATAATCACACATGCGGAAAATAACAGAAGCAATCTCACATCAAATCAATCACACATTAACTCAGTATGTATGGGGAAAGCCTATAGCTGAAAACCTCGCAGCTATTGTGTATATTATAATGGAGAAATCAAGTAACCAAACAAGTACAATACTCCTCACAAGTACTCAGTACTCTCTCATGAAGTTACTCACAATCTAGCTTGGTTTTGAACAAGTCTCGGGTTCAAAACACACCACTAACTGCCATGCCTCTATTGCGCAATCATGGCACATCTAAATAGAGATCCAAGGTTCGAATCTCCTTGGCTTGACAGCGCAATCATCATTCGCAATTGCCTCCAAGTGTGGTGCAAATCTCCTGCACAACTGATGTCACAACTGATAGCTGTACTCACCCTTTCATCTACCTCTTCCACTGGTCTTCACTGAACTGTCCATGCACTGTAGTAAATTGATGTGTTCTTGAGTTGAATAATGAGTTAATAATTAGTGAATTAAATAATATTTAATTCACTCCACTCATCTCTAGTGTATTAGCTAGTTAAACTAAATACAACTAGTTCAACTAAGTTAAACGGAACACAACTCCACCAACTGTCTCATCAACTCCACCAAACTCCGCCACTTGAGTTCTAACTGAATTCAACCATGCATGAGCTCACAAAACCCCTAGGAATAGTGTAATTCCTCATCGGATACATGAGCCATGCAGCCCAGCTCGGGCGAAGTGCTCCAAGAGAGTAAACTGAAGTTTAGAGTCCAAATATTATTAAGGGTAAATAATATTTGACTTCCCTATTTTTAGGATAGGCAGTCTAAAAATAGACTTCGACCTATAGGTCCAAAAATAGAGGTCCATCTATTTTTACCAATACGACCAATACTCCAAGAATAACATACTACAACCCCTGGACCATGCTCCATATGTCTAAAAATAGACATAGTCTAAAAATAGACATAGTCTAAAAATAGACATAGTCTAAAAATAGACGTTGCGCCAAAATTTGCCTGCGGGCCCACTTAGTGAAGGCGACTTCATTTCACTAAGCTCCATCATCTTGCTGCATTTTCAACAAATAAATAGTCTAAAACCAATACTCTAAGCACACAAGATAAACCTTTGCAAACAAAATTTTGAGAGATCCCTCTCTAAGAACAAGAGGACTAGATCCTGTAACTCTAAAGATTGGTTCTGATGTTTCCTTGTCTTTTGATTTTCCAAACTATCAAAACACGGGACGCAAAAATTATGGCGACCACGGTGGGACACTGAGTAAAATCTTCAAAATTAAACACTCAGTGTTTAATATAACATAAGTAACCTTCTTCAAGCACTACCAAGCATTAACGGTAATCATGATAGGACTTATTTTGAATCAGTGACAAACTAAGTAACCCTTAGGATTCTCTTAGAACCGTATCAAACCTTGAAGGAATCATTTACCAAGCCATAAGAGTGAAATTTGTATGCTTTGACACCCTAGCTAAGTGTTAAGTCAGGTTTAGGACACTCTCATAACCTATAAGATCAAGAAACTTAGAAAAACCCAAAAGCATTTCATTTTGGCTTCATAATAAACTTGGTGGTGGACCATAAAATCTTTTACCTCCAAAAGAGCTAAAAATTTCCACCTGGTGACTCCACAATCCTAAACAGACATTAAGACTCCATTGGGAAGACCTATAATCTTTGTAACATCATAAAAACTCGGTTAGAAGGCTTTAGGATTAAATTTTTCTTCTTTTAAAAAGATCAGTTAGCCTCTTAAAGATTGTCATATTTGATTAAACGTTTCCTTTAGCTGGGTTCGAAAAACACAACATAGTGGCTCCTAGAAAGAATCATACTATAGCCTTCCTTGACCCAAACCCACCGGAAATAGTTGAAAACCCTTAAAGTATACTTAGGGAGTCTCCTAAGATTAATTTTTCAACTGTTTTCAGATCACCCTTGAGAGCTAATTCAGTTCCTGAAAATCTTGCAGCTCTACACCAATCACAAGTCGACTTAAGAAATCCTTTTAGAACTAGGTCGCTTGATGATATAATTCAGATAGACTCTGAGTCTTCACTTTTATCCCCAGAACAAAGTGAAAATCCTGGTAGTAGAGAAACCACACCACCTGATTTACATTTCCTTCTCAATTTAGGTGTCTCGCATCCAAGATCAGCTCAACAATCTATCCCCAGTACATCCACATATGTCCATCCAATATCCACTATCCAAATCACTTCATTTCAGCCCACTTTCCCTTTCACAAACCCACCCCTTGTAAATTCACCTTTCTTTCCAGCCATGGCAACATGGTATGCCCCATTAGTGTTACCACAACCTATGATTCCCTTACCAAATGATTACCAATCCAAAATCCCTCATTTCACTGGAAAAGAGTCTACAACAGCTCAACATCATGTAGATAGGATGGAAGATGCTTTCGATTACATGGATATAGAAGAAGAAACTGTGAAGATGAGAATCTTCGCCCAAAGTTTAGGAGGAGATGTAAAGAAATGGTTTAAAAAATTACCTCCTAACAGCATAAATGATCTCCCTGCCTTGCATCAAACTTTCATCAACAAATGGGAACTCAAAAAGAATCCTCTCCAAATACTAGCAGAGTATAGCAGCCTCAAGAGAAATCAAGGGGAGAGTGTTCATGATTACTCCACTAGGTTCAATAGCATTTACAATGCTCTTCCACCTCACATGAAACCTCCTCAAGGCATGGCATTAGTAAGGTATCCCGAAGGCCTTGATGCTGAAATGAATTATCAGTTAAGGGAGAGAGATTAATTAACCTTAGAAGACATGCAGAAAGGAGCTGTGAGCGTAGAAGCAAACATAATTGAGAAAAGAAATAGGTTGAGATCAGAGAAGAGGGTAACTTATAAAGATGACCTACTACCGTCAACCTCAACTTCTGACACAAAAATCGACAACCTAGTGAAGATAATGGAGAGGATGCTTGAAAAGATTAATTTGAATGACAGAGTGCCCCCAAGAGAACCTCAATACAACCAAAATAGAAATAGAAATCAGAATTATAGAAGAGAAAACAATCAAGACAAATAGAAGGAAAATGACCAACAGATTAGACCTCCCTTCCATCAAAACTATGTAGATCAATATGAATAAGATAGGGAGTTGGAAAGGTTGGAAGAACCTCATGTAAAATTGATTGGATCAGACAGTGGGAATGATGTTTTCCTCACTAAGGAAGAACAAGGTTTCTTCTCTGATCACAGAACAAACACCTATGAAGATTCTGATGACTATAGATTGGGTTTTGAAAATGCAATCATGGAGGTGCACAAACAATACGATCTTAGGAGCAAGGGAAACATAGATAATTCAAAGGATAAGAACACTAATTCTGCTATCAAGAAAAACACAGAAACTCAGCCCAAAAAGATAGCAGAAAAAACCAACATTTTGACCAAGAAACCAGACATAAATAAAGACAAAAGTGTCGAGCCAAATGTTGAATAGAGTACCCCTAGCACTTCAGCTAGTGGTCCTAATAAAACTGTCCCAATTACTAGTCCAAACAGGGTTCAACAAATCAAAATTGCTGAAAAGAATTCAATTGAAAAGACAGATGTAAATATGAACAAGTCAAATTTTCCTTTCAGCCTTGAGGGAGAGATTGCTAAGATAAAAATTACCATTCCCCTAGCTGAACTAGTAACCCAAAAAGTGTACAAAAACCAAATTTTGAAAGCTTTGAACTTAGGAGGTGATACTAACACCTTGAACTTGATAGATGACAAGCCTGAGTTGTTGTGTGGCCCATAAGTTGAAGGAAAATACCAAGAAGGGGCTGTCCCTCCCTTCTATGTTAGCTTGAACATACACGAGAAAATTTTACACAATGCCATGTTAGATTCAGGAGCTTCACACAATCTAATGCCCAAGGTGGTAATGAAAAGCTTAGGCTTAGAAATTACTAAACTATACAAAGACTTGTATTCCTTTGACTCAAGTAGAGTCAAATGTTTGGGTTTAATCAAAGATTTGTGTGTTAATTTATCCCAAATACCTGCTAAGAGTTTAGTTATGGATATAGTTGTAGCTGACATTCCCCCTAAGTATGGCATGCTCTTATTAAGATCTTGGGGAGCCAAGCTTCAGGGAAGCCTTCAAATGGACATGTCTTATGCCACCATCCCTATTTTTAACCAAAACAGAAGACTATACAGGGAATCTCACATGAAGTACATGGTGAGCAATATGGAAAAACCAAACAACTCTCCAATCTATTCTATTCAATCGAGTTTAGATTCCTTTATCGTATGTAACGAAGATGAAATCACTCAACAAGATAAGGAAAACATAGACCCAATCAGTTCACTAGAAAAATCAAATCTTCCATCGAATCAAATTCAAAACATTGACAATCAACAGCAACAAGAAAAGGAAAATGAGTCAAATATACTTTGGACAATAAAATTTGATGGATCCTGTAATAAAAAAAGTGCAGGGGCAGGTGTTTGGATTCAAAATACGAATCATAGTTTTCATATAAATTATATTTCCCATGCACTAACAATATTGCTAAGTATGAAGCACTTCTCCTAGGCTTACAATTGCTTAAACAATTAGAAGCCCAAAGGATATCAATCTTAGGAGATTCTGAACTTATCATAAGACAAATCAAAGGAGAATACTCTGCTAGAAATCCAAGGCTCAGGGAATATCGGAACGCTGCCCTTGATTTATTGAAACCTTTGAAAAATATGAAATTATTTTCATTCCTAGAGCACTGAATCATCTAGCAAATGAACTCGCCTTCAATGCCAGCAATTGCCAAATACCTGAGATAAATTAACAACTTAGCATAAAGGTAAAACACAGGCCTGTTGTGCCTGATAACGAAGATCACTGGCAAGTGTTTGACTCTGACAAACACATAGATGATTTCTTAAAATCAGAAAACGATTTCGACATACCCATAGTAGAATCCATCCAAAAAGAAAACTGTTTGTATATTGAAAAAATCCCAGAAGTTGAAATGACATATTCTACTGAGATAAATCATTATGAGGATCCTTTTGAAGCAGAGATAATTGACAATGCAGACCAAGAAGACTTGGAAGTTTTACAATGCAAAAATGATAAAATTCCAAGAGGTCTCACACCTTTAGAACACCTTTTTGATTTTAACGATGTAGCCAAAGAACCAAGAATAGAGCCTATGGAAACAAATATAGAAGAGCATAACATAGGCAGTCTAGCAGAACCCAAGATGATTAAACTATCCAGCACTCTCCCGACTCACATAAAATTGCAATATATAGGGTTATTCAAAGAGTTTAGAGATATTTTTTCTTGGGATACAAAGATTTGAAATCATATGATACCAGCATCATCCAGCACAAAATTCCCCTCAAATAAAATCAAAAGCCTTTCAAACAAAAGTTGAGGAGAATAAATCCTCTCTTACTACCTTTAGTTAAGGCAGAAATTGAAAATATGCATAATGCTGGGATCATTGTACCAATTAGATATTCAGAATGGGTATCGAACTTAGTTTCTGTTAGAAAGAAAACAGGCGAAATCAGGCTCTGTATTGACTTCAGAAATTTAAACAGAGCCTCTTTAAAGGACAACTACCCCCTACCCAAGATGGATCATATACTTCAAAGGGTAGTTGGGTCAAAAAGGATATCCCTCTTAGATGGGTTCTTTGGTTACAACCAGGTGTTAGTGCTCCCAAGTGATCAAATCAAAATTGCTTTTACCACACCTTGGGGCACCTTTATGTATGTCAAAATGCCTTTCGGATTAATGAATGCAGGGGCCACCTTCCAAAGGGCCATGGACATAGCCTTTTCTAAAGATATTGGCTATTTCATAATCATTTACCTTGATGACATAACCGTTTTCTCAAAAACTGATGAGGAACATTTGATTCACCTGAGAAAAGTTTTTGAGAAGTGTAGGAAATTTGGCTTGTCATTGAATCCCAAGAAGACACTCTTTGGTTTCCAAGAAGGTAAACTTCTTGGCCATATAATTTCGGAAGAGGGAATCAAAATAGACCCTACAAGGATAGATGGCATATTACAAATCAGTCATCCAAGAAGCCTCAAAGAGTTGCAATCTTTCATCGGAAAGATTAATTTTCTGAGGAGGTTTATCCCTAATCTTGCTGAGCTATTAAAAAACATTACAAACATGCTTAAGAAAGATGTTGGTGTAAAATGGACTTTACCAGCTAAAAAATCATTCGAACTGGTCAAACAAGCTCTTACTCAAACACCAGTCCTGATTAGTCTAGATTTTACCAAAGACTTTTACATCTTTTCTTTTGCATATGAGCACACAATAGTTGCAGTTTTACTTCAAAAGAATGACTTGGGGCAATAACAACCAATATCCTTCTTTAGTAGGGCCTTAAGAGATGCTCCTCTCAAATATAACATCATGGAGAAGCAAGCCTTAGCATTAGTGAAAGCTTTAAAAGACTTTAGGGTCTATATTTTACACTCTCAGATAATATCTTTTGTTCCACATACTGTTGTCAAGGACATTCTAAGTCAAGACCCTGATGGTAAAAGGGGAAAATGGATTGAAACTATTCTTGAGTATGACTTAGAAATCAAGCCCACCAAACTAGTTAAAGGGCAAGGATTAGCAAAAATTATGGCTGAGTCTAACTTCCAAGCACTAGACATGAATATGGTAGATGTGTTGGAAGAAATAGAAGAATCTATTGCTCATTTTATTGAAGAAACATTTCTGAATTCTCCTTGGTATGCTGACATTATTTATGTGATTTTATATTTAAATGCCCCTCCTTCTTTGTCTAAAACTAAAGCTATATTTTTGAAACAAAAAGCTTTGAGTTTTTGCATCTTAGATGGGGTATTATATTGGAAAAATGATGTTGGAATTTTGCTTAAATTTTTACTTGAAGATGATGCAGGAAAAATCATGCATGAGTTGCATGACAGAGAATGTGGAGGACACCTCTACTGGAAGGCCACAGTAAACAAAATTCTTAGATCCGGTTACTATTGGCCTACCCTTTTCCCAGACAATCAGAAGTTGGTCATGTCTTGCCATAAGTGTCAAATATTTGATGGCAAAAGAAAACTTCTTCCCTTACCCTTACATCCTATCAGAGTTGAGGCACGTTTTCAACAATGGGGTCTAGAATTCATTGGGGAAATCCACCCATCCTCCTCAGCTCAACATAAGTGGATCCTCATGGCCACTGACTTCTTTACCAAGTGGATAGAAGCTATACCCTCCAGGAATGCTAATGACTCTGTCATTATCAAGTTTCTTGAAACAAATATCCTCTCCAGATTTGGTTGTCCCAGAAAAATCATAACAGACAATGCTGCTGCTTTTAAATCTAAAAAGATGGTTGATTTCTGTTACAAATACCACATAACCTTGGGCCATTCCACTGCTTACTATCCCCAAGGAAATGGATTAGCTGAATCTTCCAACAAGAGCCTCATTAATATCATTAAAAAACTGTTGGAACAAAATCAAAAATCATGGCATAGTAAACTGGTTCATGCCTTATGGGCTGATAGGTTAACTACAAAAAAATCAATAAATATGTCCCCCTATCAGCTAGTTTATGGCATGGATGCAGTCTTTCCCACCTCATTAGGAGTGCCAGTCATGAAGCTCCTTCAAGAAGTGCAGGTTGAAGAGAATGATATGCAGAGGAGAATAAATAAAACCATCCATTTATAGCAGACCAGAGAAGAAGTTTATGAGAGAACACAGTTGGTCCAAGAAAATATGAAGAAGCTATTTGATAAGAGAACTAAGGCAAACAATTTCCAAGTTGGAAATATTGTTCTTCAGTGGGATTCAAGGAGAGAAGAGAAGGGAAAACATGGAAATTTTGTGATCTAGGTGAATATTGGTGGCCACCCGCCTATTCCACTTGGGGCCCCACCATTTCCTCTTTCATTCTTTCAGTTTCGGCACAACTTACTATTTTTAGCAGTTTTTCGGGTCTTGAACTTCCGGCGCCGTTTTGAGGCCCTAAACGATGTTTTTTGGGCATCACGCCTCCAGCTAATATCATTTTGTTCTGGAATGGATATTCGTGGTGAAATTTGTAGTCCTCAGATAGATTTTTCTAATGATATACGATGTGCGTCAAACGGAGATAGTATGCCAAAGTTACGTCCTTGGGAAGTTGAAACACCAATTTACCCAAACGGGGCCCATAGTTTTGGTGCTTCATCTCCTAGGGTTAGGTTTTTAGATGTTTAGAGTTCTCCATTGTTTCTCAATAATAAATAGGCCCTCGAGCCTCATTGTAACTCAGTTAAGAGGCATGTAGCCGCCACATCTCTTCTCAGAGATAGCTACCAATGCCCTAGCTAGTTTTATTTCCATTCTGTCTGTAAGAAAATTTCAGTTCTCTGATATTAATGAAATGAAGTGTTATTTCCACCGCATCTCTGTATTTATGGTTATATGTTTATTCTATTGTGTTCCTGCATAAATCCGAATCAGTGGTATCAGAGTGGGTTTGCTTTTTCTCGATCCTTCTTTGCATGTCCCCAACGAGGTCGGGGTATAAGGAGCTAGGGCTTGATCTGGTGGAACCTTTGCAAGATCAGCCTCGCAAACCTCGACGGAAACCCATGGGGAACGAAAAGAAAGATGAGGGAGCAGGAGATCCTATCAAAATATTTCTCGAGGAGGCCCTCGAAAAACAAAGGAACGCGATGATGGATAAATTTGCTCAGATCCTTCAATGGCTGCCCACCAGCAGCGCATCTGCATCCAATAGCCACTCTGGAGGCACGACCTCTTTTAAGGTACAAGTAAAATTAGACATTCCCATATTTGAGGGTCAAATAGACGCAGATGCCGTAGATAGATGGTTGAATCTATTAGAAGGATATTTCTTTGTTCATGACTTTTCAGAAAGGGAGAAGATTATTTTTGCACTCCTCAAAGCTACCCCCCATGTTAAGGACTGGTGGGAAACCTACTATGAGAACAAGGACCAGACAGGACCCTCTCTATTCTCGGTTGTACCAACTTAGAATTATTTTCGAGACGTTGTCAAGGAATAGTACTATCCCGTGGGGAGCTATGAGGACAAGTACATACAATGGACCACGCTGTGAAAACAAAGGGATCAAGATGTGCATGAGCTGACGAATCTGTTCCATACCCTGCGCACAAAGTTGGGTATCAAAGATTCAGAGAAACATCTGGTGCTAAAGTATCGCAGCTGTCTGCACAGATACATTCAGGAGGAAATGGAGTTCCTCGACATATCCTCGCTTGGTACGGCATACCGGTATGCTGCCAAGATTGAGCAGAAATTCAAACAGAAGAAGCGAGACTTTGGATATGCGAATCAAAAGCAAGGGAAAGGTGCTTCCAAACCGCAGAACAAAGGATAGAGCCAAGGCATGGCGGCTAAAGACAACCCGTCAAAGCCACAAGAAAATAACAAGACCGCAAAGCCAAAGAAGGACACGGGAAAGTGGTGTGAGTTCCATAAGAGCTCCACTCACAACACAAGTGAGTGTCGGGCCAAGCAGTCGCTAGTGGCCGAGATGAGGGCTTCTGAGTCAGATGCATGCTCTGACTCCGAATCAGAACCTGAAAATGGGAATGAAAAAGGGAAACAGATTATTGATGCGGAGCCCAACGCCACTGTTGCCACTACAAAGGTCCAGAAGGAGGAACCGGAAGATCCAGAGGAGGAGGAACGTCTCTTCCACTCCCAGATGTGGGTAAAGGGCTTCCCTGTACAGTTCATTGTCGACAATGGGAGCCAAAAGAACCTCATTTCAGCAGACGCCGTGAAGCGGTTGGGCTTGCCGACCACAGCTCACCCACATCCATACACCATCGGGTGGCTTCACCAAGGACGAGATCTCCGCGTCAGCCAGCAGTGCCGCCTTCCCTATAGCATCGAGCCCTTCACGGATGAGGTATTATGTGACGTTGCTCCTATTGATGTTTCTGATGTATTATTAGGACAACCATACTTGTGGAAGCGTCATGCTGTGTATGAGTCTCGACCTCGTGCTGTTATTGTTACTTTGGGAAATAAGTTGTACGGGATACCAGAGGTACCACCTCCTGCTGCTATCTCTTTGGTTACTGCAAAACAATGCAGTAAGCTCATTTCCCAAACCAGGAAATTCGTTTTCCTGATGATCCGCCCCCGGGGCAAGAAGAAGACTGTGGCCACGACCTCCAGACAGGGCTCCTCTGCACAACAACAACAAATGGATAAGGTTGTGGAGGAGTACGGGGACATATTCACCTCACCCACAGGGGTTCCTCTGCACTGTCAGGTTAAGCACCCGATTGATCTGACCCCCGGTGCGCCGCTACCTAATGGACCGATCTATCGGCGCTCTGTTCTGGAGAATGATGAAATCAAGAGGCAGATTCAGGAGCTGTTGCAGAAAGGTCACATCAGACCAAGTTCATCGCCCTGTGGGAGCCCGATCGTGTTGGTACAGAATAAGGATGGGACGTGGAGACTCTGTATTGACTATCGGGCGCTGAACAAGATCACTGTCCGGAATAGGTACCCAATCCCACGGATTGATGACCTTCTAGACCAACTCAAAGGTGCAAAATATTTCAGCAAGATCGACCTGAAGTCTGGGTATCACCAGGTACCAATTGAACCCTCCGATGTGTGGAAGATTTCCTTCAAAGCCAAGGAAGGCCTTTTCGAATGGCTGGTCATGCCTTTCGGGTTGACGAATGCTCCCGCCACCTTCATGAGGATGATGGATGACATCTTGCGGCCATTCACCAGCTCATTTGTAGTGGTGTACTTGGATGATATTCTGATCTTCAGCCAGACTTGGGAAGAGCACCTTCACCACATCTGATAAGTCCTCCAAACACTGCGGCAACACAAGTTGTGTGCCAATTTGGAGAAGTGCACTTTTGGCATGACCCAGGTTCAATATCTGGGATACATTATTGATGAAAGGGGGGTGCATGTGGATCCGGCCAAGATCCAAGTCATTCGGGATTGGCCAGCCCCGACTACTATAACAGAGCTTCGCAGCTTTCTGGGTCTTGCTAATTTCTACCGTAGATTCGTGCTGGGATTCTCTCGTATCACTTGGCCCTTGAGTCAAGTCACCAAAGGAGGAGCGAGAGCAAAATTCTTTTGGTCGGAACCTCAACAGAAGGCGTTCAAAGAATTGAAAAATCGCCTCTGTTATGCCCCAGTGCTCACCTTACCAGACTTGCAGCAGCCATTTGAGATCGAGACAGATGCCTCTGACTATGCTATTGGGGCAGTTCTTACTCAACAGGGACATCCAGTGGCATATCACAGTGAGACATTGTCTGAGACAGTTCGCAAGTATCCCACCTATGACAAGGAAATGTATTCCATTGTGCAAGCCTGTCGACAATGGAAGCATTACATTTTGGGGAAGGAAACAATCATCCACACAGACCACCGGCCCCTGCAGTTCATACAGACACAAGGGAAGTTGCAGAATGATCGCCATCAGAAGTGGTCCACATATCTGCAACAGTTTCATTTTAACATCAAGTACAAGAAGGGTAGCACCAATAATGTTTCAAACTGCCTCAGCCGACCACCGATTGTGGCGCTCACCACCGTGCTCAATTCTTGTGGGCATGAGACTTATGATTAGCTGCTTCTCTATGAGAGTGACCCAGAATTCGACCACACTTACAAGGCACTCTTGGGGGGTACGCAAGTTCCAAATTTTCACCTCCAAGATGCACTGTTATGTCACCTGGGACACCTTTGTGTTCCTTCAAGCGAGTGTGCCAAGATGATATGGGAAGCACACTACAGTCAAGTCGCTGGGCATTTCGGGGTCAAGAAAACAGTGGTAATCCTGCAGAAGTATTTCTATTGGCCGAACCTTCGAAAGGATGTCGAGAAGCACATCAGATCCTGCATTGATTGTGCCATTGCCAAACCAACCATCAAGAAACAAGGCTTATATACTCCGCTACCTACCCCTAGTCGACCTTGGGAATCCATCTCCATGGATTACATGTCGGGCCTGCCTTCTACTAAGTAGGGAAACGACTGTGTTTTCGTGGTCGTCAACAGATTCTCGAAGATGGCCATCATGGCGGCCTGCAAGAAGAATATCACAGCAGAAGCCACTGCTAAAATATTCTTTGAATGAGTGTGGGTGCACTTTGGGATCCCACAGTCTATCATATTAGATTGGGATAGTAGGTTCCTCAGCACATTTTGGTCTAGCCTTTGGTCAATGTTGGATACCAAGCTCACCAAGTCCACAGCTTTCCGTCCCCAAACAAATGGCCAGACAGAGGTCGTCAATAGAATGCTTGTACACATTCCGCGCATGTACAATTAAAAGCATCCACGCACATGGGACGAGAGCCTCCCATATGTACAACATAGTTATAATCGGGTTCTCCACAGTTCAATCAGCCATAGCCCCTTTCAGGTGGGCTTGGGATTCCAGCCACTATGTCCTATTGACGTAGCCATACCATTTGCAGCTGCTCAGGCTGATTCAGCTCATGTCGAGTCTGAAGTTGACAAAGAAAGTAGCTTCATCGAGCACATTCAACACATCCGCCAGCAGGTTCATGATATATTGGACAGATCCAATGCCAAGTACAAGCAATTCCATGATCAACACCAGGTGCCACACAACTTCCAGGTGGGTGACAAAGTATGGCTACATTTGCAGAAGGAGCGCCTCAATGGACCCCACCGCAAGCTTCACCTGCTCCGATACGGGCTATACACCATCACCAAGGCTGTAGGGAACAATGCCTTCAAGCTCAGTATTCCACCATTCCTTGGTCTGCACCCAGTCTTCAATGTGGATCGCCTTCGTCCTTACTTCCCACCTCTACTGGACACCTCGGACATTGCAGAACAACTCACACCAACAGAGTTAAACCCAGATTGCATGGAATAGGCCACCACAGATTGTATCAAGGACATGAAAATAAAGAGAACTCGCCATCAGAACATCCAACTGTATCGGGTTGTCAAGGCTGGCCAACTCCCGCACCAAGGCAAGTGGTTCACCAGGGACCAAGTTCAACAGAAGTTTCCTCATCTCATGGATGAACTCAACGCAATGGGGACCATTGCTTCCTAAGGGGGGAGGAATGATCCAAGTGGATATTGGTGGCCACCCACCTATTCCACTTGGGGCCCCACCATTGCCTCTTTCAGTCTTTCATTTTCGGCACAACTTACTATTTTTAGCAGTTTTTCGGGTCCTGAACTTCCGGAGCCATTTTGAGGCCCTAAACGACGTTTTTTGGGCATCGCGCCTCTAGCGAATATCATTTTGTTGCGGAATGGATATTTGTGGTGAAAGTTGTAGTCCTTAGATAGATATTTCTAATGATGTGCCATGTGCGTCAAATGGAGATAATATGCCAAAGTTACGTCCCTGGGAAGTTGAAACACCAATTTACCCAAATAGGGCCCATAGTTTTGGCGCTTCATCTCCTAGGGTTAGGTTTTTGGATGTTTAGAGTTCTCCATTGTTTCTCAATAATAAATAGGCCCTCGAGCCTCATTGTAACTCAGTTCAGAGGCCTGTAGCCGCCGCATCTCTTCTCAGAGATAGCTACCAGCGCCCTAGCTAGTTTTATTTCCATTCTGTCTGTAAGCAAATTTCAGTTCTCTGATATTAATGAAATGAAGTGTTATTTCTGCTGCATCTCTGTATTTATGGTTATATGTTTATTCTATTGCGTTCCTACATAAATCCAGATCAGTTTGAGAACTTGTGGAAAGGTCCCTATATTGTTCATGCTGAAAGGGGTCACAATGCATTTTTCTTGAAAGAATTGAATGGAGAATATCTATATGGAGGTCCTGTCAATGGCAGAATGCTAAAGCATTACTTCTGCCAGGAATCATGATTTTCAAAGCATTTTATTTTTTCATTTGTAAATATCATAGTCTGAACATTGCATTCAAGGTTATAAAAATAAAAAATACAAAAACAAAGAAAGAAAGAAAAAAGGGATGATTGTAAAAACAAGAAAGGTATAGCCGCATACCAAAAAGAGAAACAAATCTGAAAGTGTGCAAGCCCAAATGCCACTCCTAGAGAACACACTTCTAGTTAGTCAAACAACCTAATCTTGACTAATTAGTTTTAAATTTTCTGCTGATAGGATAGTGAATTCGATTTTCCAAACTATTTAATATTGTCTTATCAGTAGATAGTTTAGGATAGAAATTAAAGGTTCAAACATGCTCAAAATCTGAACCTAAGTTCCCAAAGAGAATGACTCAAATCTGTTTCAAATTCTGAGTAAAAAACGATGTAAATCTGGTTCCAATTAGCTCAAAATCTGAACCAGTTGACAAAGGAGAGACAGCTCAAAACAAAAGTCAAAACAGAGCTATAAAAGAGATGAAGGAAATGCTTTGAAATTTCAGATCCTAAGCCTTCCATTTTGTTTTAAATTTCTGCAAAATAAGATCTATGTGCAGCTTGTTTTTTATGCCATAGATCAACATCAAGTTAGACTGTTCAATCCTGACTTGTATGCTTTTAAACTCCTGTTGTAGAATTTAGTGAAGAAGATCTGTTGGACAGTTTAATCCCAATAGATAGTAGATTAGGTAGAGAATCACATGGGCTCAACTGTTTAATCTGAGTCCATGGAGAAATAAGGATTAGAAATAGATTAGATTTCCTGCTTTCAAAAGAATAAAATGTTGTAAAAGAGTTTTCCAATCCAAGTGCACTCTAATGAAGAAAAAATGTTATATCTGTAGGATTGAGTAGGTAGAAAGTTTGTTGATGAAATATCCATTATTTTTATGACTGCTAACCTAATTTCAGAACAAAAGAATATCATCCAAGGAAATGAAGGCAACCCAATGGATGAGGCACTGATCAACCTCCCAGAGAATGCAAGTCTGAAGTTCTTGATACCTTCAAGAAGGCACCATCCCCAAGTGGAGCCACTATTAGCCACCTATAAAATTTGTTATACCAAAAGGTGGCTAAATCATTTTTTGGAGCCTTCAAGGAAAAAAAATTATTGCAAAAAGTGTTACCACTTGAAGACTCTTGAAGGCCTCATGCCTCTATCCCAAAATCTTCCCTAATGTGCCCATTTTATACTCTGAAATTCTGCTGATTTCATGAGGAAAAAATACTGCAAAATCATCCTTTTTTCCCTTTCCTCTATTGAAAAACTAACCTTCATTCTGCTCCCCTTTCCTCCACAATATTCCTCTACTTTCCATGTTTCCCCTCTTCCATTCATGAAAATCATCTTTTGTATAGTTTAAAACTAAATTTTAAACTATACCGAAACTCCCAAAACCATTGAACAACATTGAAAATTTCATAAAAAATACCATTTTATGTTGCAGACTTAAGCCCCCTTGGGCTAAGTCCTAAACCATTTCCCCTCCACGTGCCTGCGTCCTAGAACCAGGTGCTAGATCCACAAAGTGCTTATCGCATCGCAAAATCTGAGCGCATAAGTCTGTTTTCCATGTTTAAAACTCCGATGCTGATTAGCCCCGTATATTATAGCCCCTGATCATATTGCTTTCCATATAGACCAAGGCCCCGTAGTTGGGCGCCTATCCGCTTCATATATGTAAAACCATCCCGACACATGAAACCTTTGGTTATATTAATTTTTTTTTGTGTTTTTTGTAGGGTTTGGAAAGGTTTCCGCCTATGCAAGGCTTAATTCGCTCTCCACCATTGATCTGATCTGCAGATCGCCGTCCCTCAAATTAGTCACCCTGGTGGTCCCCACAGTCAATCACTATACAAAACCGGAGCAGTTTTGATCGCACCGCTTTTGTGGGGTAAGCGGTATTTCCGATTCGAGCGCGATCAATGCCACAGGCCGACACGTGGTTGTGGGAGGTTTGGAGATACCGCCCTCCACGGGCATTAAAGGTCGACTGTGGGCTTAGCGCGATATTGGCATATGTCGTCCGATCTGAGGCCGGCTCATCAGACGACGATCACACTCAAAAGGAGCTTGGGGGGTGAAATAAGGTACGACACATTCATTAAAAAATCTCCACCGTCAATCTGATCTGCAGATCGACAACCCACAATTAGTCGCCTTGGTCCCCACGGCCACGACAGCAGTCAACAGTCCCACAGACTCGGTGGTCCCAATGCCTAGTTAGCATCCACGCGGTAGCAGTGGATTGGAGCGGGTCTTGTTTGTTTGCTCGTATGGTCGTGAAATCCGGACTTGGGGAGATTTATAGGGCAGATTTCATAAGGATTTCGGGTCACACTGACCCTGACGTCAATAGGCCCCAAAACGGACCCGGGGAGCTTTATATAGCGGATTTCATAAGGATTTCGGGTCACAAACACCCTGACATCAGCAAACACCTTTTGTGACCTGAAATGATTATACAACTTGGTTTTATCAAAAGTTTGAAGTCTAGATATATCATTTGATAAAGGGTAATTATATGGTTTTTTCATTATGTCGAAGAAAAATTCGAAGGTTGGGGTTTTAATTCTCACGCCTTTGATTCTTTAAAGAGAAGCCATCTATGGTTCAAATTTCCGCGCCTCTTCAATACTCCAAAGGCATTGATGCCTCACGATCCCTGCACAACACTGCACACCGACGAAACACAATAAATCAATCACAAAATCGAAGAGTATCAGTGTCAAAGATAGAACGCCCCAGAATGGAAGATTGAAGACAGATCTGTGGGGGATTACGGCTAAGATTGATTATCAAAAGCATAATCCTCCCAATTAAGACATAGTTAAAATAAAATATTAAGTGTTTATTAGATAGAAGGCCTCCATCGCCAGATCTGAGGAAAATTGATTCCTCCCAGCTACCACAGTGCCACTTGTGCCTCAAAAGCATGCAAACAGAGGCTGAAGTTATTGATCAAGGTCAAATATTTGCCTCAGCATAGTCAGAGAATTAATTCTGCATATAAAATTAATGAAAAAATGTCAGCAGAGTTACTTTAACATAACAGAGAGCCTCAAAAGTCAAAAAGAGCTCCCACCGAGCTTAAATATTAATGTAAACTATTTAACACAGAGGACACCTATGTAAGCTTTTTCATTGAGCCCCCAAAGGCTGAGAAGCCATTAAGTCTGTATTAATTATCTTTGGAGATCTTTTATCAGATCTCACCTCCTCATTCTTCTATAAAGACTACTGGAGAAAATGAGAGAGGGGTTGGTTGATCACTAGTTGTAATACTGAAACTCTCTAGAATAATACATAGTCTATTGAAGTTGAAGAAGAAATTGAAGTCTTGGGAGCCCTAATGATGTTGTTGCATGCTTGTTTTTGAGAAGGCTCTATCATTGGATCCATGAGCTTGGCTGTTGGTGAAGTATTCTGAACTGTTTAATGTTTTCTCCTGTTTTCATTCTGTTCCATAATTTCTTACTACAGTAGGATGAAAGTTTTAGGCTAAGAAATGACTCCTGGAAGCACCTTAGGCTTGTTTGTCCTTCACTGTTTTATGTTTTCTTCTACTGAGGTATTTTAGAGTCTTTAATATCTCTCTTTAGTCCTCATGCTTGTTTATTTCCTTAATAGTTCGAACAGTTGGTTTCAGCATGATTTATGGTTCTCCCTACTTGTCTACTGCCACTTAAAAACTGTTATTGAAGTCTCCCTTTGAAATTTCTTTGTTTATAGTAAATCAAGGAGGTTTGTTCTGATCTTGCCCCTTGTCCTTGCTTAAACAGTTGTCTTAAAGGTCTTTATAGTTGTAATCATAGATGTGTTAGGTGTTCCCTCTTCTATGACTGCAATTATCAGTGAATCTTTTATGTTTTTCTAGGTCATTTGAAATAAAATCTTTGAGGAAATAGGGTGTTCCATGAATCTTAGAGTTCATTTTGAAAGTTGTCTTGAAGTCATTATTTGCTTAAAGATTTTTTGTAGAATTTATGGTTAGCCTTGTCTATCAAATATTTCTTTATTGTTCAAGTTATGTTTTCAAGTTCCCTTCATTGAGAATCAAATTTCTCTTCCCAAATCATTGATGTCCATCTCATTCCAAAACCAAAGGATCCTGCGGCCAAGTTAGATTTGCCTTCTGATATCCCATATCCATTGATAAGTTTGTCATGAACTATTTTTGACTCCATTTCCCAATGAAGCTACTACTTCCTCTTTCTACCTACCTTTCCTAGATCTTTCATATTTTTCTATATTAATTCAACCTAACAAACATTGAAACACCTGCACTTAATAACTAGTCTAAAACCAATACTCTAAGCACACAAGATAAACCTTTGCAAATTTTTTTTTGAGAGATCCCTCTCTAAGAACAAGGGGAATAGATCCTGTAACTCTAAAGATTGGTTCTGATGTTGCCTTGTCTTTTGATTTTCCAAACTATCAAAACACGGGATGCCAACACCATACATAGTTGAGAAGGCAACGAATCATGAGATGTGGGTAGCTCTAACCACATTATATGAAGGAAGATCGTCTAGAGAAAGATGCTTCTAGAGAACCAGCTGAGGTTATTCATGATGGCCAAGGGAGAAAAGATCAACCCTTTCTATCCAAACTACAATCGATTCGGGATCAACTGAATGGCATGGGGGTCATGGTAGATGAAGATTTCATGGCGAGGAATACTCTCAATGCAGTCACAGAGGGCTGGGAAAATTTTGTCCAAAGTCTCTTGGGTAGAGCGGACCTTCCAAACTAGGACAACATGTGGGCTATCCTCCGATAAGAGGAAATCCCTCAGATGAACAAAAGATAATACAACACTGGTTAGAGTAAAGTGAAGAAGGAAGAAGGGGAAGATGCAACCTTGGCATCAACGAGGCAGCAAGGGAGAAAGAAGTGTGATCTGTCGAAGATCAAGTGTTTCATGTGTGGTGAACTAGGATATTTTGCCAACAATTGTCCTGAGAAGAATAGGGACAAGTAAGCTTCTAGCTCCAAGGCTATTGTAGAAGATGATGGCTCTAGAGACGACGCAACCATGAGTGCTCATGAACAATAAAAGTGGGGCAATATTGATCTGTATAGGAGCTACAGAGTAGGGGTAGGATCCTTGAGTATCCCAACTCATGGATCACATACGAGCTACGGGATCCTTAAGGCGGTAGCGGGGAAAGTGGAGCAGTGGGTGCAGAGAATCAAAGATGGAGTAGAGGCAGAGCTGGATGCTGAGAGGGAGCAGTGCAGTGCAGATGCAGCAACAACATCAACATTAACGCAGAGGGGCTGATGTGACTTCGGTAGCACAGAGCAGGATTTCTTACGTAGTTTAGAGCTACAACAGCGCAGGGGCTTCGGGAGGACAGTGCAACACAAAAACAACGTAGGGGAATTTAGCGTAGATGCATCACAGAGGAGGTATGCTTACACAGTACAGAGCTTCAGCAGCGCAACAGTCTCCAGATGACAATACAGAGCAGCAGCCTATGGAGCTTCAATGATTAGATGCAGCCCAAATGACTTGTATGTCAAATATTAGGCAGGAGTACTTCAGTTTCTTACTCTCAACAACTGAGTTGTAGTGCAGCAGTTTGAAGCACGATGCAACAGATTGAGAGGGAGCTGCAATACAGATGTAGCAGTGGCAATGGAAACATCATGGGAAATAGTACAGAAGAGTAGCAGTACCACAGTGATGAATGGAACTAGGCCAAGCATCAGCGTAGAGACCCACGCCAGAGATCAGTGTAGAACTTCAGGGTGAAGTATTGTTGCTAGAGCACATTCCTCGCTAAGAGGGAGCGTTGAGATTATGGGGTGTTGGTGTAGCATTGGATGTGATCTAGCTCCCAAACTTTGTGGAGGGACTAGAGTACATGAGATCTTCAAGACCTAGAAAGCGATTTAAGAAATTACATCATGTTTAAGAGATATTTAATTAGGGTCCCTAAGTATAACTTAGGAAAATTAAAAGATTAAAGTTAATTAAATTAAAAATGTGATGAAAATGACTTAAGTCACACGGATCGAGCATATTCTAATATTAGCTGTCGATTCAATATTAGATCACGGTCGTTGATGTTTTAATGAGAAAAGTATAAGAAGAGGGCTTGGGGTTAGTTGGAGAACACACACAGTGGCAGAGCACTTAAACTAAGCTGAAATTCTAGGGCGTGGTTTGCTAATAATGTCAGAAGTGTTTCAGCTGTAGCGAGGGGTAGTATTGGCGAGAGGGATGGTTTGATCCCAGGCCAAGAGTGAAACGAAGGCAGAGAAGTAGAATACCGAGGCAGCGTAGAGGCAGTAGCTACGTAGCTCAACCAAGAGCCCAACAAGGGCAGCGTAGAGGCATCAGGAGCTACGCAAGCCCAAAAAGGGTAGTGTAGGGGCAGTATGAGGCCAACAGGGCTACACAGGCCCAACCAAGGTAGCGGAGGGGCAACGTAACCCAGTCTAGGGTGACGCAAGCCTTTCCTGAGCAGCGCGGGGACTTACGCAAGCCATCAGGGCTGACACGGAGGGCTTCAGCGCAGCGTTGGGGTTTCTGAAGACTGAAAAGGTTTGAGTTCTGTAAATCCCATTTAAGTGTGTGAATCAGTCAGTTTTTTTGTCTCCAAAACAGAGGTATAGCTACAGTTTGTTTATTTCTCTGTCGGGTTAACCAGTGTGTTGCCCAGATCTATTGTACTTAGGTTATGCTTAATAATAAAAAACCTCCAGCAGCCAGAATACTGGTTTTCCCGCATTGGGTTCTTCCAGGGATAGTTTTCCAGAAAAATCCTTGCGTGTCACTTTGTCATTGTGCATGTTATTCAGTTTATATATGTATGTGTAGGTTTTTAATGTATTTACTTCGATGTTAATGCTGAATATTTCACATTAATAAGTTAATGTAATTAGGAGAAGTAAATCAAAAATTTAATAGTAGGGTTTATGTTTGAGATATTTAGAAATTTTCACAATTTTTTGTAACAGAACACATATCTTTGAGATTTTGGATGTAACACACTTGATAGACTCGACACACACACACACACACACACACACACAAACACACACACACACACATAGGCCATTTAGTTGTAACACAACGAATTATGAGTCTAACTTAACAATCGAATATCTAATCTTGAGATCAAAAACATCCGATAATAGCTCAATTACCATACTATATTCTGCAATATTGTTAGTCGTTCAACCCAAACAAATACCTTGTAATTTAATCAACTTTCCATCAAGGGAAAAGAGTGCCCATGCTACAGAAGATAGGTTCTGTGTGCTACGATAATCACCATCAGCAAATCGATGTAATGATTCGAAGACATCTACAAATCAAGTGGAGGAAAAGGTGAGCAGAGGAAACATGTCTACAAAGCAAACAATCACACCAAAAATCAACTCAAAGCACACTAATGAATAAAACACTAGTGTACAAAGTATTACTCTCATGATTAAGCGTAATATTTTTTCAGGCAGAGACCATTTCGGGGCTCAGCCAATGGATTTCCTTCGTAATATTCTAGCTCATAGGGTCCTCATTCCAATACTCGTTGAATGATATAGGACCTATGCCACATTGGCTCAAATTTTCCAACTCCCAGTTTATCATGAGCTTGGTCATTTAGTAAGACCAGGTAACCTTCAGAGAAAATATGAGGGTTGTTGGATTTGTGCTTCAATATCCAAAGCAACAAGTCTACCGATCTCATCAAGATGCTCGAGGTAAAGCAACTGTTCCTCCTGTGGTGAAGTAACAAGAAGTAGCTCGATAGCTAGTTTTAGAGAAGGGATTTGACACTCGATTGGGAGTGTGGCCTCCATACCATACACCAATTGGAATGGTGTGAATCCAGTGGCAGTCTTAGCAGAATTTTGGTAGGCCCACAAAATTGAGAAGAGCATGAGATGCCAATCTTGTTTGTGCTTTCCAATGGTGCGCTAAAGCATGGTCACCAAAAATTTGTTAACAAACTCAACTTGGTCATTTCCCTGTGGATAATAAGGGGTGGAGCTATCGTGATGTAACCCCAACTCAGCAACGAGCTCTGTCATCATATGATTTCGAAAGTGAGAGCCATAGTCAGTGAAAATCGCTTTCAGGACACCAAAACGAGATATGACATGATTGAACAGGAATTGCGTCGCAATTAAAACTTAATTATCATATGTAGGCATAGCTTAGGCCCATTTAGTGAAATAATCGACGAGAATAATAATATAACCATGCCCCTCGACCGAGCGAGGGCTATAGTTCATGAAATCTATGCCCTATTTTGAAAAAGGTCCGATGGTCACAATTGGGTGCAAGGGTGAGGGTAGGGCGCACTCTTTCCAAGAGTAGATCTGGAATTCATGGAATTTTCGTACTGCAACAATGCAGTCTTTAAAAATATACGACCAAAAATACCTTACGTGAAGGATCTTTTGGGTGGTAGCGTATCCAGACATGTGACCACTTGTGTTATTAAACAACCCCCATTATTTTAGCTTAGTTATCTTTGAAAATAATGGGGACCCTTTTTAAAATTTTAGAGTAAAACTATTAATACCCTTAGAGTGATTAATTTACATATAAATAGGAATCAAAGGGGAAAAAAAACCTTGAATTTTGGCCTTAAAATCACTCAAGCGGAGAAAGATCACATTATCACAATCACAATACCGCAATGGAGCACATATGGCTTCTAAAAATCACTTAAAACATATTGTGATGTGATACATATAACAAATGCACTTTTATAAAGAGAAATGGCATTTTTTAAAGCAAATTCTATAAGGAAAGCTTGCGAGACCTGCTTCCGCCACGTAGGCTATCGAAAATCGCATTTCGCATTTCGCAACTCTACCGCGACGGTCTTATTGTCACCCTCCATGTTTTCTCGATGCGATGTACTCCATCGCATTGCATTTCACAAACATAAACACTCCTCCCCCTCAACAATATTCTTTGATTTGATATAGTCTATCGCAAATCGTAAATCAAAATTTCACAACAAAAACACTTTTTCCCTCCATCTATTTTCGCCGATATTGCGATTACAATATCGCAATTAGCAAAACTAAGATGTTCGATATTTTACAAATATTCACACACGAGTAGCATTGCAATGCGATAGATCCAGTTTTAAATGTTGAAATTATTACATGGGCACATCAACCCATATCAACCATTAATGCCATAAATTAATGGTTTTGTAGCCCCTGCCTCCAAAATGATTTGACTGTAAGAAGCATTGAATTCATATATTAGTAGTGTGCCAAGTTTCATTCCTTTAATTGTTTCCATTACTATGGTTCTTGTGCATTTTAAAAATCAAAGTTCCCTCTTTTCGCTTATCATTTCTCATTTATTCGCAGGCGATCCAAAATAAACAAAATTATTTGGAGATGTCTAAAGCTCTCAAGAAAGCTAAGAAACTGATGGCCCCTGTGAATCATGCATCTTCTGCAACCTAGAGAACAAAGATGTTTCCTCTGTTTACAGACACCACATGTGGACCTCACAGTGGATCCTCCTCATGGGAAGCCATGTACAAATTTTCAAGGATAAGAAACCTCATAAGGTTCAGAGGAAGGTTACTGCTGATGCTTCTGATTCCTCAGATGCCACTACAGAAGAAGTGGCTAATTATTTCATGCATCGAATTGTTACGCGACCTAAAATATTACCATATTCAGATATGGTAATATGGATAATTGATAATCTCAACATCGGGGACAAGAATTTTCTAACTAATAGAGGAATGATGATAGGTTCCTTCAAAGCCGAAGACTTGAAGCTAATGTACCACATCCCAGACCCTGAAAATGTTTATGAAAAGCATTTTTTGGCATAGTTTGCCAACGAAAACGAGCTCAAATAAAATCCAATCAAGTGATGGAGAAGCAACCCCAATAAACAAAAGAATGATGACAAGGTTATGTATTCTACTAACTCCCTTTCAAGTCCCTACTGTTATGTTGTTGCGATGATGTCTAGGTTCTTTGGTTAGCCTAACACTACAAAATTTTCAGTCGAATGGGTTCCCCTCATGGAAGAAGTTGTAGACTCTTATGTTATGGATTTGCGAAACATTATATCTAATAATATTGCTTCTCAAATTTTAAAATATAGGAAAAATCGTTCTATTTCCTCCAATGTTCCCCCCCCCTCCTCGTTTTATATGAGTGCTTATATCATGGATGTTGTGTGTTTCACTTCATATTTTCCAGCTATGGGATGGAAATGGACTACCCAGTACCCTCTACACATTCATGTATATCGTAGCATGTTATGGTAGTCAAAATTTGAGAACCATTTTAATAAAATCTTCCATGGATTCATTCTCCCTTGTTTCAAGTTGTCTTTAATGTGAAAGCCCCTAGATTGTCAAAAGAGGCTCAAGCTGATTTTTACTCCATTGGAAAATGGTTTGGAGAAGAGTTTTTCACCTATCTTAGAGTATTTGGGAACCTAGCTCGACTGCATGTGTTTACCCTTGTATGTTCCTGATAAACCTCTTGCAAGAGAAGTAGCATATCAAATTGTTGGCAATGGATTAATCAGGTTTCTAAAGGAAGCTAAGAAAGCATCACGACCTTCATTTCCAATTAATTTTGGTGTTTATGGTCTGGGCAATTACAAGCATGCAGTTTTAGAGATCATCCAAATTGAATGTTTGAAACTGTTTACAATTTCAAATAGACAATACGACCCAATTAAAGTTGCCAATAATTTTACCTCCCAAGTTAAAATTAGGCCTTTTGTGCATGAAGAGGATGAGTTTGATGAATTATTCGAGTCAATCTATAATTACTCAGTAGTTCAGAAGTTGGAATCCCTATGCCTCCATCCACAAAAATTACCAAATTTTAAACAATACAGGAAGAAGAGATTGGTGGCTTCATGGGAAATTTCTGGCTTGGACAAGCTCAATTTAGGAGGCATGATCCATTGAATATCATTCATGAACTTGGAAAGACGAATGCGAAAATGATGGAAGTCTCCCAAACCCTAACTTAAAAGGAAAAGGAAAATGAAACAAAAACTAAGGATACTGAATTCAATAGTAAAACTGACCAAGATAAATCAGCTGAAGTTCAAACTATGGAATTAGATTTCCCAAGTAATCTGGGTGATGTTTGGAAGGAGTTTAACCTAAAAATCTAGGGAGACCAAGGAGCCATAGTTATTGATCAACAAAAAAATGTGCATATGTCTCAAAATAAAAGTTAGGACTCATTCAATGCTAAGCCCTCGGATAAATTAGTAAGCACATAGCAAGTGGAATTCAACTCGACCTTCCCCACTATTGAAATTGAACTTAACATTGAGGAAATCCCTCCTCTGGATATTTTCTACAATTCTAAACATAAATTAGTAGAGTAGACAAAATAAAAGAAGGATATCGGAGCAATCTCAACCCCTTGTCCAAGGAGATGTCTCAATGGAATTTGTCTGGAAAGACTCACAAGCAGATCCTTCACAAGATCTAACTCGCCTAACTTAGTTCGCAAGAGATTATGCCTCTGCAAATATTGATAAATATTCTAAGGTTAAATAGTTGATTAAAGAAAAGGATGGAAGAATCATCCAATTAGAAGTTGAGCTACATGCAGAGAAGAAAAATTTCAACCAACATCTACAGGTACAGGTCACACAACTCCAGGATATCATGGACCAATTGAAGATTCAACACCAAAATGAAATTAGTTCAAAGGACACTCAAATTCATCAATTGTATTTTTCTGTAGATAAATTGAAGGATAATCCAAAGATTGATGAATTTAGGAAAGAGGCCTGGGAACTAAATACTCTATTGGCACAACAACAAGCCATTTTTTTTTCAAAAATTATCAAATATTCTTGAATTGTGTGAGAAAAGTGATTCATTGATGAATATAATTTCATACCAGAGGATTAGTTTTGATGAGATTGATGATAAGGTTTCACAGTATGTCACGTGGCAGGATTCTGATGATGGTCGAAAGGCCAACCTGCCCAGGATTGAAGAATTGAAAAAGAAATATTGTTTATTGATTGGGACATACAGTTGAAACATGCTGAAAGAGCCATTTGCATATCAAAAGATGTGGCTACTAACATTGTGGAAACTGTTATTCAAAATCACATTGCTACAAAAATTATTAATATATGTCCTCCAAGTGCACTTCCTATCATGAAAGACTTGATAAGACAATGATAGGAAGTTTCAAAGGTAAAAGAGGAACACATCAGAAAGCTGGAAAAACTAGACTGGGATAAGTATTGGAGATAATTGGTAAAGCCACATAGCTTTTACACAACATTTTGTCACCGTCCCTGCAATCCCTCGCCCCGCATATTGGAGGGTATTTCCCATGACCTGTGAGCAGTGTCATACTCTGCAAACACCTTCTTTGCATCCTTCTGCATAAGGACATTATTTCTCCCGTTGAACATTTCCTCAGAAAGCCCACAAAAACCTATGTTTTGGCCTTGGCGTGGGTAGCTAGTTCGCCCCTCTCGCTAATGTGGAGGATGTACACTAGAGCCCGTGCCAGCTGGCGCTCTGTCTCTTTGTTGTGCCCGTGCCACCCTTTTTGGGAATGTTTTTTAACAAATTAGAGTCAGAAGTTTCCTTTAACCACCTCAGGGATGAGTCACAGGAAGTGGTTAACTTGATGAGCCACGGATCTCCCTCTTTAGTTAGTGGTTTCCTCCTCCCATGGAACACTCCTTGAATATAGGTCTCCCTTCCATGATTATAGGGATCCTAATCTCTCCCTCTCCCTCTATATAAACAGGCCTTCTCCCTTTATGAAAGCTAGCTCAACATATAGCCAAGAAGTTGAACTTGGAGAAGAGATACTATAGCTGAGTAATCGCTATCAAGAAGGTAGAACCAAGAAGAATTTCGTAGAGAGAGCCTAGTCCGAATTCCCGACGAGATTTTGTGAGACGTGCTCCACTAGAACCGTGCTGGAGGAGACCGCAACATTGAAGCTTGGTTGTACTCTTCCTTCCTTTCATTAATATACTCGACTATGGTATTGGTTCCATCATTTATGTTATGTTTATCTGATGTAATTGATTTAGTCTTCTTCGATTGACTAATAGTTACGAGTGTGAAATAGTATGTTGTATATCGTCTTGGTTTCTTGTGTATGTGCAGGTATCTGAGCGTGAGAATGAGCGGATCATGATCTGTAAAACAGAGAGAAAGAGGCAGCCACTCTTTCCAACGAAAACAACAGCAAAGGACATATGGTAAGTTATCTATCAAGTCTCCGCCCATTCGTTAACTGGGAATAGATGTCATATCATGTCTTGTTTGTGGCTAGACCCACCCTAGGGCTAGTGGGATCACCTCTGTCCGCAGAGGGGATTTACCTCACCAACAAATTGGCGACTCCGCTGGGGATCAGTGCGAGTTTGTATTTCTTCCATTAGGTCTTATTCTTGGTATTTGATTTCTTAGCTTGACTTTTCTGGTTGTTTTGCTAAGTCTAAGACCCCTGTTCAGCCCCAGAGGATTAGATCTGACGTCTGTTTTTCCAAAATTTTTCATTTTTCTAGGGCTGGCTTGATTGGTGCGGTTTCCAGTCTGACAGCTGGCCCACTGGTGCTTGTTGCCAGTTCATCACTCGCACCATCCCCTGTCTGGCGCAGATTACAGCCAGACAGTCATGCCATTTCCTGTAGGTGATAGGGTTTTCCCTGTTTTGGAGTTTTTGGTCAGTGCTTGTGTCTTTGGGTGTTTTCTTGACTTGATTTGAGTGCTATGGGATTATTTGTGACTGTGAGCAGCCTCTTTCCTTCAGTTGTTTGTCCATTTCTTTTCAGCATCATGGCCTTAGGGTTTTCTAGTGCTTTGGTATTCTGAGCCTCCTGTGGGAGTTTGGGTCTTTTGTTTCGGGGTCACCTTCGTTGATTTGCTTGATTGCATTCAACTACCTGGATTCGTTTTGAGTGATTGCATTTGGTGGAATGAGTATTGAGTGAGTCTTGCCTCTTTCATTCAATTTTGCTTCTTGTCACTCCAAGCATAGAATACACTACTTGTATTGGTCTGTTTCAACATCTTTCTTCGATTTGAGAGATTGAAACATTGGTTTGAGTTTTGTTTTGTTTGCTTTTGAGTTGATTGTTTCGTTTCATTTCGACTCTCACATTCACATTCTCGAACTAGTGTGGAGATTTGTTTTTCATTTTATTTAGTGCATTGGTTGCTCTATTACATTGAAAAATCATTAAAAAAATTTGTGCTTGCATTCTTGTTTGCATCATGAAATTGAAAACTCTTTCGCATAACTAGCAGTGGGCATTCTAGGAAATATTTCTCGTTTTCATTAGCTTGCATCAGGTATTTTAGTGGATGTTTTTGCATGTTCTTATTGTTTTCTATCACTTGAAAACCTCTAACTTTCTTGTAGATAGATCTTCATCGAACGAAATGGTATTTTATGGCATGTAGCTTGCATGTAGGGATTTCTGAGATCCAACATTCAGTAGGACCTTGGAATTGAAACATAAATATAAGATCAACTTAAAATTTATTCAATTGACCGAAGGCAACATTGAAACTTAACGAAACATTTAGTGGTATAAGTTAGAGACGTATTCCAGCATCTTGAAACCTAGTAGTTGTCGCTCGCCATCTGGCTTCAGACAGTGCTAGTACGGACTTGTGCTCCCCATACCGTCGATTATATAAAGGGAGATGCCTCTAGGTTGCAATCCTTTTATCTGTAGGAAGCCGAGTCTGCCGCCTTGTAACCGTGATACACCGAACACAACATTCGGGGAGACTACTTGCACATACGTCAAGTCCTTGGTTGATTCTTCTTTCATTTTATAACCAAGGTGTATATGGTAGTTCACGGGAACCTTGTACACCCTTTTACCTAGACTACTTGAGCAGTCATTTTCGATCTTTACTGACTCCATAAATTTGAGAAGATCATTGAGCACTTTTCCTTTCGCGCTCGCTTAAAACTGAAAGAGACTAGAGTCATCTTTGACAGTTTCTTGACTCTTAAAACATGAAACAACAATTTTTAGTTTCAATGTGGTAAAATAAACTACCTATGATTACACGCTGATTAAATTTTGATTACTTGGCCTATCTTTGTTTGCCTTGGTTTTGATCCAAGAGTCTTATTTTTCGATCTTTTTCCCTTTTTTGGTGTGCTACATTCACAGTGGCGAAACCATCAGTTTCGTCTACTAGCAGTCCTTCCTCGAATAATTTATCTGAAACTTCTCAGACCTCTAGGTATTCCAAGCTTCAAAAACCTATCATCCCATCAGGGCACCCCTTTGGAGAACAAGTTGAATTAAATTGGCCCCTTTCAAACACTTGGTTTGGGTTTGGGGTTGGGGAATATTTTCCCCCTCTCACATCGAGATCGCCATTTTTGGCTGCTATCATACCTCCTAGACCTTGTAGTATTTTAAAAGATCTCATGGTGGATTCAGACATGGACTCGTCTAGTCCTAATGGAAGTGAAGGTATTCCAGTTTCTGATGAAGAATACCAACTTTTCCTCGAAGACGTCCTTCAAGAGCCTGCTCAATCTTCACCATTGGTGTCACTTCCAGCTGGATATAGGTCTTTGGGTCAGATTGTAGCTGGTATTGCCTCCATGGTAGCATCAACCCCGCTGAGGGGTCCGATCCTTCCATCATTAGGAGTGTCGCCAACGACACCTGTCTCGTTGACACCTTTTGTTACATCTGTCCAAACTAGGCCTATAGTCTGTGTGGCTGCATCGACACCGGTTGTCACCGCTCATTCGTCAGGAGTTTCCACTTTGGTAGAGACTTCGATTGCCATGGAAATCCATGACAGCCTTTCGTTTGAGCAGTATCGGCTGGATATTCAGCAGCAGAGCTCTCATACTTATCAGTCCCCTGCGGATCCTTATCGGTTTTACTTTTCCCATTATGGTGCGGATGGTACCCCGATTTATTCACTTCCATTTCAGTATGACGAGCAAGGAAACCCTATCTACTTGCCTGCTCCTGAGGCTTATCAGTTCATTTCCGGTTTTAGACCTACCTTGCCTATGCAACCCTCTAGCCAAAAAGGACAACCCTTTTAGGGACATCCTTCGGTTCACCAAGGGTATGCTTATGACCAACAAGGACAACCATTTTAGGGAAAACCTTTGGTGCAACAAGGGTATGCGTACGACCCACAAGGGAAACCCTTATAGGGACAACCTTCGGTCCAACAGGGATTATTTTATGGCCCACAAGGGCAGCCTTACAATCCTCAAGGTTAACCTTTACAAACTCAGCCTGTGATCCAACCTGGGCAACCTCAAGCACCAACTGGGGAACCGGTATATTAACCCAGACCTTCATACGGTCTTGGAGGGCAGATTCATCCATCTCAACCTTTGGTGAAACCTCAATAGCCATATCTTCCAATTGGTCCAAATGTTGCACAGCCAGGACCACATTATGGTCCCACTCCAGGTCAACCTAGTTATCAGGCACAACCTGGCCCACCGCAACCATCAGGCCAGCTTGCTCCGCAGGGGAAACCTGGTGGTCCTCATCAATCAGGTAAAACTGCTCAGCTGGGCCAACCTGCACAAACAGTTCATCCTGCTCAGCCACCGTTCTACTCTGTGCCGTAGCCGAATCAACCCTTGTGTTCGACTTATCCAGCTCAGCAGGGCCCTACTTACTAGCAGCTCGTTCAACCCCAAGGAAGCTATTACCCTCAAGGTCAATATCGATCAGTATACAACCCACCTCAAGGTCCCACTTATCACCCTCAACTTCCAGGCTATACTTATACTCCGCAACAAAAATCCTTATGTTTCTCAATCGGGACCCTCGAATACTCAGAATTAGTATCCTCGTTTTCAACCACCATATCCTGGTCTTCAGCCGCCATATCAACCAAATTATCTGTCTTATACCCCTTATGGTCAGAATTATCCAGGATAGAACAAATGGGGGCAGAGTTATACTCAACCAGGATGGAGTATGGATACAGGTCCTTATCGAGGACCTGCTATGCCTTTTAACCCGCAATTTCCTTTCCTCGCCATGTTGGAGTTATCGGACGTGTCCAAATTGACAAATGATACCATTATTCATAATCCTTTTTGGCCTCCGGTTCCAACGAAGGTTCCTGGTGATTGTCCCAAGTTTGAGGGCAAGTCTGGGGAAGACCCCCAAGCACACGTCATGACATACCATTTATGGTGTTCTTCCAATTCTTGGGTGGATGACTCTATTCGACTCCATCTTTTCTAGCGCACTCTCACCGGAGTTGCTGCTAAGTGGTATATCGAACTGCCTCGTGGTATCTTTCAAGATTTCAACACTCTCACTATGGAATTCCTTACTCATTTCTAGTTGCCGGTTCGTTATGAATCCAGGACGCATATCCTAACATCCTTGAAACAGGACCGGGCTACTCATATCTCGGACCACATTCATGAATGGAGATGGCATCGTCGCCTGATCAAGTTTGAAATTCCTGATCAGATTCTTACTCATCGGTTCACTACCTCTTTTGTCAATCAGATTGTGAAAGACATTGCCATGGGGGCGTGTGTAATCGAGGAACAAGCCATCGCTCATGCCCAATACCTCGATTTAGTGTACTCTCAATTGGGCATTCTATATGACATCTTGACCGAGGCTCCATGACCTGGGACCTCTAAAGCACTGGCTACCCCATCTGTCAATGGCGTTATTGGTTTCGTATCTCAGAGTTCACGCAAGTCTTCCAATGGGAAGCAGAAATCAAATTATTCCAATAATTCTGCTCCTCAGACTACCCCGGATTTTGGTAAAACCTCGGAGGTCAATGTCATTTAGGCCAATCCTGCGAACAAGACTTCCAAGGGGAGAAAGAAGGGCAAAGGCAAGGCCAAAGCCGATGCCCCAAAACTGGAATCGTCTAAACCTCATGCTGATGACGGTTCGCAGCGAAAGTCGAAGTATCCCTCTCTGATTTGTGATGAGGACCACTACACCAAGGATTGTCCTAGACGATTCAAGGTTAGTCAATTGCTCAAAGCCGCTAAGGGAGCTCCAGAAGTCCTTAAGGAACCTTTCCCATCTCAGCAAACCCAAATGGTCGAGCAACCTCTGCCATTTGTGTCGTTTGGCTCTTAGGTATTCATGATGAACGGTTCTGCACTTGTTTCCATCGCTACTCGGTCGAAGGATTATGTTGGATCATGCCAAGTAGTCGAGAAAGAGGTCGTTGATGGTCCTCCTACCCCACCTGTGTCATGTAATCTAATTGCTGGAAAGCCATTGGTTCTCCAGCCCTGACTTCGTCACCCAATTCCCTTCAGGCATTCGATGGAAGGGAATCGAAACCCTTGGGTGTTCTCGCTAGCTTGCCGATCACCCTGCAAGGAAATATGGTCAACGTTGAAGTAGAAGTCATTGATGCAAAAATCAATTACAATCTTCTACTCGGTTGCAGTTGGACTCACGCTATGCTGTGCGTTCCATTCACCCTCTTTAGACTTCTAAAGTTTCCACACGAGGGAAAAATCATTATTGTCGATCAGTTGTCATTCTTTACCTCATCTTTCGAGAACAACATGCCATACATGGACCAGATTCCTTCTCCCCCTGAAAGTGTAGGGCTCGGTCTTTTCAAAGATCCTGCTCTCATGGGTATCTTCCCCCTTCTGCCACCAAATACCGTTCAAGTTAATATGGTCTCTCGGTCATATGACCCATGGATCATCCCTTTACCTGAATAGGTTAATTCATTTCGGGATTCAATGATGCTTAGTCCAATTGAAATCAATTATTGTGAGCTTACAGCTGCATTTGATTCTCCCCCTCCTGAAGGTGCTCCTTTGAGCATGTCTCTCAACGTGTATTCTCAATCCACTTGGCTCAGCGATGTAGATTTGCCTGACCCTTTGAAAGAAGTGTTTCCATCCAACGAGGCTATCATGGAAACCATGTCTCTCGAAGATCTACTGTGGAGCGATGTATGTCATTGTTCCTCATTTATGCCTGGCCTTGGGGTAATGTCTAAATGTCTTGAGAATTTTGCATCTCAAGTTCCTTCTCCACCACTTCAAACACCTATTTTGACTCATGAAGTCTTTGGTGAAGGTAACTTGGGTAACATTACTCAAACAATGCCTATCGACATTTCCATGAAACTGGGAATTGTCTAGAACATCCATGTGGGAGTCACTTGCTCTTCTGAGGAAGTCCAAGTGTATACTAGCCTCTTTTGCGACTTCCATGATGTTTTCACCTGGTCTTATGAAGAGATGCTTGGAATTGACCCGAGTATTATGGTGCACGAGATTCCACCTACCCTGGTGTGAAGCCTATTTGCCAGCATCTTCATCTTGTGCATCCTCGGAAAGCCGCCACCATAAAAGCTGAAGTTGAAAAAATTCTCAAAGCGGGTTTCATTTATCCAATTCCTCTGACAGAGTGGGTTTCTAACATTGTTCCTGTGGATAAGAAACAGGGAGAAATTCGTGTTTGTTTTGATTATCGCGATATCAATCGGGCCTATCCTAAGGATAATTATCCCACCCCTTTCATCGATTTGATCATTGAAAATTGTGTGGGGAGTGAAATATTTTCCCTTATGGACGGTTTTTCTGGCTATAATCAAATCAACATTCTCCCTTCCGATCAACACAAGACCTATTTTATCTGTCCTTGGGGAATGTTCGCGTATAAGAAACTCCCTTTCGGCTTAAAGAATGCTGGGGCTACGTTCCAGTGCGCGATGTCTTATGCCTTTCATGATATTCGGCATATTGTTTAACCCTACCTGGATGACCTTCCGGCGCATTCAGCTGCGTGAAAAGACCACCCGAACATCTACACTATATTTTTCTTCGTTTTAAACACTACAACATTCGGCTCAATCCGCATAAATACGTCTTCTGTGTCGATTCCGGTAGAATTTTATGGTTTATCGTATCTAAAGATGGAATTCACCTTGACCCGCTTAAGGTTGAGGCTATTGTTAATCTCCCCTCTCCATCCTCCTTACACCAACTTTAAAGTCTCCAAGGGAAAGCCAATTTCTTATGTCGTTTTATCTCAAACTACACCGAAGTAGCCAAAGGATTCACACGAATTTTAAAGCAGGACGTCCCTTTCTGTTGGGATGAGATTGCTTAGCAGTGTTTTTATAGGCTTAAGACGTTGCTTGTCAACGCTCCTCTATTACGTCCTCCAAATTACCATCGTGATTTCACCCTCTATCTAGCTGCCGCCTTCAGTACGATCGCCATGGTTTTAGTTCAAGATGATGATGACGGTAATGAGCACGTCGTTTACTACTTTTCTCGGAACCTTCTCGACTCGGAAACACGTTATGCACATGTTGAGAAGTGGGAACTGGCTGCAGTCCAGGCCATCCAACATTTTTCATCATTATATCCTTTTACGCACAGTGACTATGATTTCCGATTGTAATCCAATGACCTATATTCTGTCTCGGCAGTTGCTAGGGGGAAAATATTCGAAGTGGATTTTTATCCTCCAAGAGTTTTATTTGGAGTTTGCTACAACTAAATCAAAGAAATCACTTGTTTTCGATGATTTGATTTGTTCTCTCCCCGCCGAGTCTGCTCCTTCTTTCGAGGATCATATTCTGGACGAAACTCTTTTATTGATTAGCATCCTCAATCCGTGGTGCAGTGATATCATCGTGTATCTCCAAACGTATAATTTCAGGTCTGAGTTGACGAAAGATGCCTGGCGTCATATTCGGCATCAGTCGCAGCCTTATCGTATTATTGGAGATACCCTTTATCGTGTTGGAGTCGATTCAGTACTCTGCTGATGCCTGGCAACTGAGAAAGTTTTAAATGACTGCCATAGTGGCGCCTGTGGTGGTCACATGTTTGGTTATGCCACTGCACAAAAGATCCTTTGTGCTAGTGATATACCAATGCAAGATGCGTGCGCCACCTGTTCCTTTACACCTTGTCATTACCGTTGGGCCTTTTGCCAAATGAGGCATCGATTTTATGATGTGTAACCATCGTTCAGCTGGGGGGCATCCCTATATTATCATTGTTGTCGATTATTTTACCAAATGGGCCAAAGCAATGCCTACATTGGCTGCGGACAGTAAGACAACAACACAATTCATATTCAATCACGTTATTGCTCGGTTTGGTTTCCCTAAAGCCATCGTTATCGATCATGGTTCTCATTTTCGGGATTATATGATGGCGGAGCTAACGTATAAGTTGGGTCTACGTCATGACAGCTCAACGCCTTATTATCCTCAAGCTAATGGCCAAGTTGAAGCCGTAAAAAAATTCCTTGTTACAATGCTTCAACGAACAATTAGGATCCATAAATCAAACTGGCATCTCATGTCGTTTTCAGCTCTATGGGCTTACCGAACGTTGATTAAGAGTGCAATTGGATTTAACCCATTCTAGTTGGTATACAGTCTGGAAGCCACTCTTCCGATTAAATGTGAAATCCCTTCACTCAAATTAGCTGTGGAATTACTGCCTAATACTTCGCCTGAGGAAGAACGTCTCCTATACTTAGAAAGATTGGATGAAACTCGTCGCTTAGCTGCCTTGGTCATCAAAGCACAGAAGAAGTGAGTCAAAGGTCATTTTGACTAAACAGTTTCCCTTTGTTCCTTTATCGAAGGCGATCTCGTTCTCCTGTGCGACCAATCTCATGACAAGCAGGGGGCAGGAAAATTCCAACCCATGTGGCATGGGCCCTACATTGTCAAACGTGTGTTATAGAATGGGGCTTATGAGCTTATTGATTATGAAGGTTATTCCTTAGCAGAACCTAGAAATGGGTTGTACCTGAAAAAGTATTATGCTTGAGTCATTCATGCACGATATGTGTACATAGGTGACTTTTTTCATTTTTGAGAATGTTTTGGTTTGATGTGCTTTGTGAGTTTTTTTTTGCTTATTGTATCTTGTTTGCTATGCAGATGTCTATTTCCCCTTATGTCGGTTTCGCGGATGGTGCTTCCCGCAGTACCAGGAACTTGTCTTCGGCAGCCTAGGTAATTTATGATCCTGTTGGTGATTTGATTAACCTACAAGTATTTTTCTAGGACCAGCTACAAACAATGTCGGTGAATATAGTGCTATTTTGGAATTATTAACCGAGGTAGTTAACCTCGGCATACGCGCATTTCTTGTGAATCTGGATTCGCAACTTGTTCTTCAACTTAACAGTGATTATTCAGTTCGAAACCCATGCATTTTGAGATTTTATTTGTGTATTCATTTACTTGAAAGACATTTTTATTTCATTACATATCAACACATACCAAGACAGATGAATACATTAACAGATGCAATAGCTAACATTGTGCTAGATAGACAATTGCGCAATTTATAAAAAACATCATCATATATAAATAGACCCATGTAGAAAATAGATGTATATATATATATATCATTTGTTTGCAACGTGTGCATCATAAAACCCAAAAAATAATATATGTCTATTTCAGTTACATTGTGAGATGACATGTCTCTCAAAATGTGTGGAAATAAAGTTGAAGTGCTTAATCGGCATGGTGCTCATGATAGCACGTCATCGCCCATACCAACCACCTCAGCAAGCAGTGGATATGACTTGGAAGCCCTACAGTGTGCCTCTGATAGGCCCAAGGCACATCATCCAAGCGAGCATAGTCTGGGACCCCACGGGCGATCCCCTCCAGGTTCTGCACTATCTCCTCCTTGCCACCCTCACCATGAGGAATTTGTCTCGCTATCAGCGACATACCTGTAGGACGCTCTGGGCCAACATCTGCATACATATAAGAGTAACTGTTAGAACATGCATATATACCAAAAAATTATAAACTCATGAAAATAAAAAATGAGTCTCACTTAGTTCTCCGTCCCAATCCTCTCCCTCTGGGAGCGGGAGGTCTGGGTCTCCGGTGAAGTCTGTGCCGGCGTAGGGCCAATCCTTGACGACAATCAGTTGTCGTCGGAGCCAATCAAAAAAATCTGGCCTCCAAGACATCTGTTGGCCACCCCCTACTCTGGGCATCAGTGCAGCCCATCAGGCCATCTGTGGCTCTATGGGTGGTGGCATCAGGATGGTAACCTCCTGACGCTGGAATATGGGTAATCATTCCAAGAAGAACGATACCAAGATCGATCCATACCCAAACTGCTTTAGTTTGGTCTTCTTGCACTTAGTGAGTTGCCGCTTGATGTTAATGGTTACACCCTTGGCCCAGTTGAAGATGGTCAGGTTCATGCACTCTGAAGCAAGAAGTAGTTGTGTCTTTGTGGCCTCATGCGGTGCTTGTGATCCTGCAGCCCGCGTGATAGTATGCAGCACTACTCTTAGTGCTAGATCAGGGATGGTTTGGATATCCACTTTTCCACTCCATGTTCCTTTTCGTGCCCCTCGGCACACCCTATCAATTACCATTGCCATGCTTTCCTCGGAAGGAAAGGTACCGGTCAAGATAGGGACTACACCCCTACGTGACAGTCCAGTGATGAAATACACATCATAAAATTCGATTTCAAGCTCCTGATCCCGAATTACAAACTTTTCATGATCTTCGTCCCAAATGCTTATCAAATATTGAAGCAATTCGAGCTGAGCCCGAAGACATGGTGTCAGGAAGAAATTTTTGGGCCCACAATTTCTGAGGGTGTTCATGCATTGTTCATTTTCCATGGCCTGTTCATCCTCTTCACTGTGTTCTCTCTCTTTCCACTCAATTACCATCTTTTCTGCTTTGTACCTGCATGCATTGTTCATATGAAAATTGTAAGTCTCCTTAGGCATTAAAATTTGCGATCAAACGGTTGCATTTTCTTGAAATTAAGGCGGATTTTGGGTTGCGCAGTTGGTGCGACCCCTTTGTAAAAAAGGGTCGATTGGCGCAGGTCCATGCCTGAAACCCGCGCCAATTGCGATGCCCTAGTTTTTACAAATCCTCCCCTAAGAAATTAAAAATGGCATTAAATGTAATAAAATTTAGCTCAAAAGATAACAAATGGTGTCAGCTCTTACCTGAAATTGACAGAATCCGGATTAGTTCACTGGATTGTTCACAATCGTTGCCACAAGATCGCAAGGAAAACAGGTCACTGTTGCTTTGCAAAGAGGTAAAAGTGAAAAGTAAATAATTTTTTACAACTTATGGTCTTTTATAACTTTTCAAAATCTTAAAATAGGTTTTAAAACATATTTGTCGATATATTTTCATATTATTTTTGAGGAATATGTTTTACACACGTCTTTTTGTGCAGCGACAGGTTTTCAAATGGTTATGACGAAGAAATGAGTTGTATTTTATACTTTTTCGGACTTGGTAAAAACATGAAAAAGTCACTACTGGAGTCACCTTTCAGCTCTTTTCTGACTCTATAAAACTGAAAATATTGCCGAGTCGCTTGTCATTTTGAACTCGTTAAATTGGTTGCAAAACGATATCTACCCAGTATATGTTTACTCCTTTTTCGGGTTGGGATAGATCATTTACGAAAAAGGAATACCTTAGCCTATCGCGACCTAGAGGTTCTCTCAGACATAGTTTTCTACCTTTTCGGATTTGTGAGACTATCTATGAAAAGGGACTACTGGTGTTTTCTTTTCTGCCTTCTTTTCAAACTCTCTAAACATGAAAATATGCCGAGTTCTCCCTTTGTCAGACTCATTAAAACTAATGACATCAGACTCCGTCATTATGACGTTACTCGAGTTCCTCCTTCCTAGGGCTCGTAAAATGTACTAGATTGGATTTGTCTGAAGGACAAACTTACATCGCAAGCATATGCTATCCCCTTCAAGCTTGTTTTTAAAAATAATTGGGGTACTCGCCAAAAATGGTGGGGGAAAATGGAACCAGATTGTAGTCGTGTTGGCAGTATGTCGCTCTTGAACATGGAACTTGTTTGCATTCGTGTCGGGTTGGGGACATCTCACTTCATCATTTGTTTGCCTCCATGGGTTTGGGTAATCTCTTTTGACCACTCATCTGCTCTTTGCCACGTCACCATGACCTCAGATCCGTTGATGTAAAATACTGCCAAATCCAGTGTCGTGTTGCCGATATGTTCAAGAGAAGTTTGCCTCTAAAGTTTTCAACCTCCCTCTGATTCTTTGTTGGTATTGATTCACAAACATCATATTCCTCTGTCTCGTGTCAATGATGTGGGAAACATTATGGCCCACCTTCGGTCAAGGTCACTTCCTGTCGACTCCAGCTCATTATCCGGGAAGTTGGTCTAGAGACTCCCTTCAGGTACCTTGGAGCCTGCATGCCTCAATGGTAGGTTCTTCGCATTCGACATAAGGTCCACATCATTGGCCTTCGATCGACTGACTTTTCCGGTGTTCGACGTCAGATCACTATTCACGTTCTGCGGATTGTACCTTTCGTACCTTGAGAACCATTGTCATCATTGGTGGTTTCTGTTGCGTCTGCTAACAGCTTTCGTCATCGGTTGGTAATCTGACGATTTTCTTGCATGTTCGACTTTAGCTCACATATTCACATGCTCGAATTTGTACTTTGTTCGGGTTGAGATGGAGCGCAAGACTGATTATTATGACTTATTATATGACTCTTCTGATTGGATGGCTGCGACCATAATTGAGTCTGTTTATTGATCCCTATTACTGGATGGTTGTGTCCATACCTCAGATCTCATTATTTATGTACTCTATTATGGATGGCTGCGCCCATGCCACATGTCATATATCAGAAATATCAATTGTATTTGTACTTGCAAGTTTTCTGACAACAGTGTTTTGGTCGAATGCGTTCTCATAAATCATTTCACCCCTCCCTCTCTCTCGGACCTCATGCTTTAGGGGGCATCTGTTACACAACATTTTGTCACCGTCCCTACAATCCCTTGCCCCGCATATTGGAGGGTCTTTCCCGTGACCTGTGAGCAGTGTCATACTCTGTAAACACCTTCTTTGCATCCTTTTTCATAAGTACATTATTTCTCCTGTTGAAAATTTCCTCAGAAAGCCTATAAAAACCTATGTTTTGGCCTTGGCGCGGGTAGCCAGTTCACCCCTTGTGCCAATGTGGAGGATGTACACTAGAGCCCGCTCTAGCTAGCACTCTATCTCTTTTTTGTGCCAGCGCCAGCCTTTTTGGGAATGTTTTTTAACAAATTAGAGGCGGAAGTTTCCTTTAGCCACCTCAAGGATGAGTCACAGGAAGTGGTTAACTTAATGAGCCACAGATCTCCCTCTTTAGGTAGTGGTTTCCTCCTCCCACGGAACAATCCTTGAAGATAGGTCTCCCTTCCATGATTATAGGGATCCTAACCTCTCCCTCTCCCTCTATATAAATAGGCCTTCTCCCTTTATGAAAGCTAGCTCAACATATAGCCAAGAAGCTAAATTTGGAGAAGAGATACTATAGCTGAGTAATCGCTATCGAGAAGGTAGAACCAAGGAGAATTCCGTAGAGAGAGCCCTATACAAATTCCCAACGAGCTTTGTGAGACATGCTCCGATGGATCCCTGCTGGAGGAGACCGCAACGTCGAAGCTTGGTTGTACTCTTCCTTCCTTTCATTAACATACTCGACTATGGTATTGGTTCCATCATTTATGTTATGTTTATCTGATGTAATTGATTTAGTCTTCTTCGACTGACTAATAGTTACGAGTGTGAAATAGTATGTTGTATATCGTCTTGGTTTCTTGTGTATGTGCAGGTATCCGAGCGTGAGAACGAGCAGATCATGATTTTTCAAACTGGGAGCGAGAGGCAGCCACTCTTTCCGACGACAAAAATAGTGTAAGACATACGATAAGTTAACTATCGAGTCTCCGTCCATTCGTTAACTAGGAATTGATGTCATAGTGTGCCTTGTTTGTGGCTAGACCCACCATAGGGCTAGTGGGATCACCTCTATCTGCAAAGGGGATTTACCTCACCAACAATAGCTAATGGCTTATGCTGCGTTGTCTTACATATACATCCTCCTACGTGCTTCCTCCACTTTCTGATGTTGTTTTCACTGGACAACTACGCATCAGGCCATGCCAACCTCTAGAGGTTAATGCTATGCTTAACATCCTTCAACTGAATGAATGAATGGCTGATGAGGCAACATGACAATCATCAAGCAAGTCACCCCTTTAAATTATGTTTCTGTTTAATTTTCACTTAGTTTAAGGAGGGTTATTTTAAACCTCCCAAAATTTTATTGTAATAATTATTTTAAGACTTTTATTTTTATATATGAGCCCCTTCATGTCTTTGAAGAAGCGGTCTTGAAATTTTGAAAGGAAGACTTTACAAAAGTTTCACTTTTGTACTCTTGAATTTTTCTGAATAGAAAAGGCTGGACCAAGTACTTTTTCTCAAATGAGCAGAGTGAACATATACATGGTACTTTTATCCTATGTGTTATATTTTTGTTTCAAATGATAAATTGTTAATTATCTTATAATGTTTTGTTTCATGTATCTATTTGAATACAATTTGGCATTAACTCACCTTTGAACATGTTAGACTGTTATCTTTCGATACATATTCAATACAGACATTTAATAGTTACGATATAAGCTTTATCCAATTGATTTAATTAACCATTTAATTAAATCAAATATCTCAAATCATTTTCATATCTCTAATTGTTTGTATTATCTTCATTTGCATCCACTGAAATATCATTTTTTATAAATCACACAGAGAATATGTTTCATCCTAGGATACATATTGGATAGATATATTATTTACTACAAGCTTGCTAATAATTCCCTCCAACAAGTTACATAGTTATAAATCCATCCATTCAACCAATTATATTCCACTGGGAAATTGGTCCCATAAATCCAGTCAGAGCCACCATTCCAAACGGAAAAGGGATGGTTTTTAATTCCCCGAACGAGTGGTTTCCCTGATGTTGTTGCACCGACTTTCAAGGCCTCAAAAGTTTTGGCGCTAGAAGGAGGGCCATCTAACTATGAATGACACCAAAGCTTAATAAAAAAATCAAAGACCATCAGAAGGGTCATTCTCCCTCCAAGTTTACAACTTCTAGTCCTGGTTCAAGATCTCCTATTATTAGATCAGAAGTTGTTCAATCCCCCCCAAATCTCCTAGTCTTGTTCATAAAGAAATATCTTTAGATTATACTCCAGAATCACTTGAAGTACATAAATTAATAAATAAATTGGAAGAAATTTCAATTTCGGTAGAGAAACATGTACTTTATGAAGCCTTAGAAGGAAGTGTTACTTCAATATTTGAGGGCACTGGTGTATTAATCCATTCTAAGATTGAAAAGCTCGGAGTAATACCTTTTGAATTTCCTCTCCATTCTCATTGTAGGAAAGCTCCTATATCCGAAACTCAACCATCTACTAGAGTGATTAAATCCTCTTCAACCCCTCAAACACCATTATTTATTCCTCCTTTTACAACTTCTCATACAATTTCTTCATCAATTCACATTCCTTCTTCTTCCCATTCTACAACTGTTGCCTCAAGCATTATTAGTTCTATAATTTTTTCTTCTCTACCAACAACCACTACTGAAACTACTTCCTCCACTCCAAATCCTTCTTCAGGGAAAAATAATCATCCACTTCACACAATGGAAGCCAAACCTTGGCAGAATCTTGGAGTTGTTCAATTACCAGGTCCTCTTCATCCTTTACCTAAGCATCCTGAAAGATGGTTGCCTAGTTATAACCCATATGATGGTCTACCTGCAGAATAACATCTCCATAATTTTATGCTTTCCATCAATATTAATGATGTCATTGAAGAAGATTGTGTAGTTATATTATTTCCCTATACTTTTCAAGGACCAACTGATCATGGTATTTCTCACTACCATCAGGCACTATTACTAGCTCAGATATTTTTGAGGAAAAAATCATTACTAAATTTGGTGATGATCATACTACTACTATTATCAATGATCTTTCCAATCTAAAAGCAAATATAGGAGAAAAATTCAAAGATTTCAACTCCAGATTTAATAAGTTACTCAATAAGATCCCAACCACATCTGAGCATGGATTAGATGTACAAATAGAATGCTAGATATCCTCTCTTCCTTCTAATATTTCTATTTTGTAGACAGAGCCAATAAGGCTACATTGATAGAGAACAAAAAGGAAGCTCTTTCTGTTGAAAAAATAATCCTTTCTTTAGAGAGAAAACCGCACAAGAAGATAGAAAAACTAAGAAGGTTTCATTAAAGGATGAGCCCAAAAAGAAAACATCTAAAGACCCTTGTGATCTTGAGGGATTACAAAAAATCCTCAAAACTATGTCAAATGATATGATCGAGACACATAAATAAGTAGTTAAGTCTTCTTCGAAGAAACCTTTTAGATATTTTAAGAATAATCAAGCTTCCCAACCTCCAAAATCTTGAATGCTGAATCAGATCAAGACGAAGATCAAGATGAAACAATCTCATCTGCAAAAGAATATTAAGAATAATAATTAGTTGAAGTTCATGGACTATGGGATTTTATCCTTCCAACATATGATAATGAAGATGAACATGAGGCACTTCCAGTTAACACTAGAAGTAAAAATTCTACTGACCTTTCTCAATCTCCTAAAAAAAAAAAGTGTTCATCCTTTGTTGCTAAGGTCAAAGTGATTAACGAAAGAAATCCTTATCCTCAGTTAAATACAACTTCTTCTACTCTTCCATCTACATCCATGGCATTAGTGGTCTATGATATTATTGAATATAATATAGTGGAAGATATGAAGAAGATAAAGGAAAATATCTCCATACATGAGTTGAGAAAATTGAAGCAACAACAGAAAATTTTACTCAAAGAATTGAATGCAGTCCTTGCTTCATCCTTACCTACCCCTGTTACTTCTAAACCTTCAAAAGGATTTGGTAAACCTCCTAGTGATTCACCTGAAAAAAATGATGCAAGTGATGCTATTTTAATAGGTGAAAGAACTAATTCACATACTCCTCCTTTCCTTTTAACTTTTGAAGTATTCAACAAAAATGTGCATAATTGTATAATCGACTCTGGAACCTCTTCAAACATCATGCGATATTTTGTTTGTTTAAATTTGAATATAGCTCCTCAAAAGTTTGCAGTACAAATTGTACAATTAGACAGAAAAAATGTTAAAGTATTACGAGAAAAGAATTCATTCCTTATCACAGTAGCATCCAATTCAAAATTTCATCATGTAATTGATATTTTAGTTGCTGATATCCCCGAATTTTACGGTTTAATACTAAGTAGAGACTGGTCAGAAAATATTCATGGTTATTTTGCCACTGATTGGTATCATATGTGGCTTCCCTATAATGGTCAGCCGAATCAAATCCGAGTAGACTATGAAAAACACATGAAATACTCAGTAACTGAATTCAAAGATGAGAATGAACCCATGGCCTTTACTAATAACATTCTCGGCAATTACTCTGTTGAATATTTTTTGGGAAATTTTAATGATAAAAAATCTCCATTTCTCACCAACTCAGCTAATTCTCAGACCAAAATTTTTTCTCAGTCACAATATTCCAAGTGTATAAATATCATTTTTCTGTACATTATACTTTGATGGATCAAAATCTGGTGAAGGTGTAGGAGCTGGTTGTATACTAATCAATCCGGAAGGTGGAAAGACATGTGGAAAGGCATGTAGAATTGAATTTGAATGCACAAATAACACCGCATAATATGAGGCATTGGTCCTGTTAGTGTTATAATTTGCATTTTGTGATCAGTGATAAAAATCACTCTTTTCATATTCATTTTAGGGGTCCCACTCAAGAATTTTTTTATCATTCCATTAGGTCATGTAAAAATTTGATTCACTGATGGTAGCCCTAGTCATAAAACCTCACTCTCCCTCAAAATTTCACATTTGCTGACCCACCTTCATGTCTTGCTGAGCATAAAACAATCTTAAAAGCTCATTTCACTATGTCATTATGTCAGTCAAAGTCAACCATGGAGTCAAGTCATCGAAGGTCCTATTAGGTCAATTAGGTTTCATTTTTCAAGGTTCATAACACACCATTTCATCTCAATAAGGTCAAAAAAGGTGTGAGAGTGACTCAAATAATACTTTCTCAATCATCTGCAGAGGATTTATCAGCATGTAAATATCATTTTTGAAGTTGTAATTTTGGTTTCAGAGTATGATTTTCATACCAAAATGTAATTTTATTCAAAACATAGATGTAATTTATTTTCAATTTTTTTTGTATTTTATTCTTCCTATATGTCATAAGTTACTCTCCAAAATATGCCAACCCCAAAATTCATATGCCAAATTTAAGACCAAAAAATCAAAGAGAAAAGTGACAAACTCTACCAACTTCGTCATGCAAAGAAGAAAAGTAAAAAAAAAAGGGGTAATTAGCAAGTTTTCAAAAAAGTGAAATGAGACATTAAAAAAGTGGGGTTTTCAATTCAAATTCAAATTCACTTAAGTATTTATGACTCTATGACATCTTTTCAAATTTATTTTCCTCCTCCAAACATCAAGCAAGCACTCAAAAAAATCAAAATTGCGAATTTCTCAGCAAAATTGGAAAAAGAACAATGTGTAGGGTGCAAATTCTTGAGGCGGGGCACAAACACTTCAGCAAGGGTGTAAATACTCAGTCAAGGGCGCAAATTCTCTATTCATAGTGCAAATGACCAACAATCTCTAGAAATTGTTCAAGTGGTGAAAAATTGTCTTCAAAGCTCCACCAACTCACTCATCGACCTCCAACAAACTAGTAAGATGATCATGCCATTAAAAACCATTTTCATAAATGTATGTCTTGAAGTCTTGTAAATTGAGGTTGTAATTTGGTGTTTTAATTGAGAAGAAAAAACTTAGTATCCCATTACACTTGTGAAAACTCCCAAAATTCACTCCCTTACCCTTTGCATCCTTCCCACACTTATAAAAATCCATTCCAAAATCCCTTATTTGCAAAATTCCCTTTTCCTATAATTTTCTCCCAAAATACCCTAGGTGTTACATCTACCTAGGCTCCGAATCCCTAAATCCCTATCTTAAATCTATCATATTACTACTCCCTATCCCCTCCCCATTTCACACATCCCTAGCAAATATCTCCCTCATTTTCCCTTTCCCATTTCCCTTTCCTAATCCCTATGGTTTTGACAAAAAAACCATGGAAGCATAGGAAGAAAACACATCATTCAGTGAAGGAGAGGAAACAGAGGTGAGGAGACCACATAAATGAGGAAGAGTGCTCAGACTTGAACCCATCAACACTAGGGAACTCTTGGCTTCTCCATTTACTGTGACATGCTTCAAACATGTTGGTTGTTATGATTTTTCTGAGAAATTTCAGAGTGTCCAACAGCATCCCATGTTGACTAGAATTTTCATATATGGACTCCATGAAAACCAATTTACATTAGCTGGTGTCCCTTTTACTCTATCCACTTCTATGATTTCAACTACCACTAGGATCCGAAATGTTGGGGAGAAGTGGTTCAAGAACTGTAATTTGAAGAAACAGGACTTTGAATTTTTCTTAAAACCAAGACACCAAAATAAAACAAAGAGAACTTTCATTTTTCTCACCTCCTAGACATATATGTCCCAATGATGAATATAATCATGAAATAATTTTCATGTGAAGGCATATTTTCAAGCCTTTATTCCTATCACATCTGACTCTTAATGCATTTCACTAGGGTAAGGATGCTCTTTTTCTTACTTCAAAACCCATACGCTACTTTGCTGAACCAGACTTGCGTATATACGCGGATATCCTTCATAAAACTCGTGTATACACAGAGATCTTATTATGCCATTAATTTTTACTTAGTTTTATGCAACATTCTTTCTTCTGATGATTAGATAACAATAAGCATGTGCAGTAATAACAGAATAAACCATCACACATAAGAATCACACATGAACACCAGGATTTTAGTTGGAAACCCAAGTCGGGAGAAAAGCACCGCTACCGTTGTCTCAGCCTTCAATATTTTATTATAAAGAAAACATCTTACAACTATGTACTGGCGTAGAATCATACCAGTACGTAGGCACCCACCTGCACTCGTTTACCAGCCTCTCCTGGAAGGGAGCTACGACCCCTTGCTCTCGTTTACCATCCTCTCCTGGAAGGGAGCTACAACCCCCTCACTGAAGGCTACAACCCTCAGCACCACCATGGACCACATTTCATCAATTTTCACACTGGATCCAAAGCTTCCTTTAGAACACAACTTGCAGGCCACTTTTCATCATATTTTCAGACTGGACCCACTCCACACATTTAAGCTCAATCATACATCAAACCGATACTTATCAATTCGTACAACCCGTATCCGTAGAATACATCACACGTATATCAAAAATCACAATAACAAACAGACGTACCTTTCTTTCATGCTTCATTCTTCAACAAATTTACTACGTGCTTTCCTTTCACTGATACCGTGTATATACGCGCTTCCATTCAAATCAACCCGCGTATACATCTACACATTACAAAAGACCCCATACGCACTTTCTCTTCATCAAACCCGCGTATATACGCCCTTCCACTGCGACAAACTAGCGTATATATCTTCAGACATTATAGAGCAGCATACTTCTTCAGATCAGATATTCAGTTCAGATTTAACCCTTTCCTTCAAACAGATGTTCGCCACATCTCAGATCTAAGCATTCCATAAACAGATCTAGCAGATACAAATACATTTCAGATCTAGATTCCCTTCTTCATCATTTTCTTCATAGGTGCATCACAGATTCAGATCTATCATCAAACTGTTACCCTTTCCATTCAAACATACTTCAGAGTGAAGTATTCATTCAAACCCAGACTCATGCACCCCCTTTGCACAATGATTTTCTTCTCCTTATATAGGTTTACCCTTTTTCAATACCATGAGCCAAAACCACATCACTTCCGATGGTATTCCTGGACGGGATCAAATAGACAACCCAGCGCTCAATACAATGGGTCAATACCATGGTAGTAACCCCTGGTTTTACACTTTTATAGCGTAATTGAGCATACGCGACTTGGCATGTACTTTCCCGCGTACATACGCGACTTCTCCTTGAAAAACCTGCGTATTCCTTGTAACACACCTTTTTCATCATTATTCTTGCACATACTAATATTTATTTCTTCTGCAACTTCTGTACTACTTGTAGAACATCAAATTTATATCATTAATAAACTTATCAAGCATAAATATCAACTTCATTAAGTAGGTTTCCATCATCTTCATCAAGTGGGTTGCCATCAAGGACAACACTCTGCATCATATTGCCAACAATCTCCCCCTTTGGACTTGATGGCAACCACGAAGGTGTTTGATCACCACAACAGATAGATACATTGATTATAATCATTACACAATAACCATGTTACTCTCCCCTTATTCAAACATCATGTCACTCTCCCCCTTTGACATCAAGGGCAAAGGGCAGATCAAAACCAACACAAGGTTTTTATCCTCATGTAGAAGGAAGCGCTCTGCAGATCGATGTGCACTGAAGTTACCATGCTCCCCCTGAGTTCATGCTGAAAGTTCAAACATATTTTTCAATGAAGTACATGACTCTATGACCTTCCTATCACCAAGGACTCATACATACATCAAAGATCCAACCAAGTGGATTTACATAAGAGACTCAAATACCCAAACAAAAATGGTTTACATATTTTGACTCAACTACCCAACCAAGTGGGTTTACAAATTTGAACAAGTCCCTACATGACTGAATATTACAATTTTACATCATAGGTCTCAACATGACCTTTTTCATCAAATTACAAATATGACCTTTTATGACCAATATCAGAAAGACCTCAAGAGAGATCATATTTCAAAATCATAAGCCAACAATGCATAATACCCAGCAGGGCTATTGCTCCCCCTGAACCTGTACATCAGTTTACTCCTTCATCTCCCCCTTAGCTTGTGCATCCAAAGATATCAAACATCATCAGAGATATCATACAGTGCTGCAGATGTGCTGTAAAATGCTGACCCTAACCAAAAATTGTCAGCAACTAACCATACGCGGCTTTCTGTGGATAAACTCGCGTGTATACGCGACTGTAGTTTAGGAAACCCGCGTATCCAATTTGATCTTCTAAATTTAAGCAGTTCTAATTTTCTTCACAGCAGAGACTACTCCCAGCTTCTGTCTGAGATATTCAAACGCTTCCCTGGGCAGAGGTTTGGTAAATATATCAACAACTTGTTCTTTGGAGGGAACATACTCCAACTTCACCTTTTGTTCAAGCACTTGTTCACGTAAGAAGTGATACTTGATGGGAATGTGCTTGGTCTTGGAATGCATAACAAGATTCTTTGAAATACTGATTGCACTTGTATTATCACACATAATGGAGATGGGAGATGAACATTTGATTTGAAAGTCTTGTAAGGTTTGTATCATCCAAAGAAGTTGAGTGCAACATGATGCTACAGCCACATACTCTGCTTCTGCTGTAGATAAGGAAATAGAGCTCTGCTTCTTACTGAACCAAGATACTAATTGGGGCCCCATATAGAATGCACCACCACTAGTGATTTTCCGATCATCAACATTTCCAGCCCAATCTGCATCAGTGTAAGCATGAAGAGTGAGATCAACATTCTTTGGATACCATAGTCCAAAGTCTTAAGTTCCTTGCAGATATTTGAATATTCTTTTGACAGCCTGAAGGTGAGACTCTTTTGGATTAGCTTGGAATCGTCCCACAATCCCAACTACATGCATAATGTCTAGTCTAGTCCCAGTGAGATAAAGTAGACTTCATATCATAGATTTGTGTTCTGTTTGATTCACCGTGGGAGAATCATCATGAGAACTGAGATTACATCTAGTTATCATTGGTGTACTCACATGTTTGCATTCTTCCATGCCATAATTCTTCAAATTTGCTTAAGATATTTTGCTTGTGATAAGAATATTCCATCTCAGCTTGATGCACTATAACCCAAGAAAGAATGTTAGTTCTCCAAGTAAGGACATTTCAAATTTTGCCGCATGACTGCATAAATTTCTTACTCATAGATTCTTCATTACTCCCAAAAATGATGTCATCAACATATACAAATCACAATCAATAGCTTTATCCATTTCTAACCTTTGTAGGAGGCAAGTTAAGTACGTTGCACTTTGAAATCATTTGTCGATGAAGATATTTGTCAAGACGATAATATCATGTAGTTGAACAATAGTAAGAGTTTGCAGATCTTTCCTTTCTTCAATAGCTGACACTTTTGACTCAAATTTTGAAGTTAAAGATCTTAAGACTTTTTCCACCAGAGTAGTATCGGTTATGGTTTCACCCAAAATTCTCATACGATTTACAATATCATCTAGACATAAAAAGAAACTGGCAATACTCTCATCACTATGCATCCTTAAATTTTCATATTCAATTCGGAGAGTTTGGAGTTTTGCACTTTTTACCTTTGTATCTCCTTCATAGCTCAGAATGATTTTGTCCCATATTTCTTTTACTGAATTTAGCTGCATCACTTTAGCAAATTCTGGTTCAGACATGCTTCCTAATAAGACATTGACTGCTTTGGCATTGATTTCATATTTCTTCCTTTCTGCTGCATCAGTAGGAATACTTGCCGGATACTGATAACCTCCTTCCACAATTGCCCATACTTCTGCACCAAGACTTTGCAGATATGCTTTTGTTCGTATCTTCCAGAACAAAAGATTATTTCCATTGAATAGAGGTGGCCTTATAGACATTATCCCTTCATGACTTCCCATTTCGACGGATCTCCTCCAAGCGATCAAGCTTCTGCAGAAGGACCTGCTCCGATACCAATTGTTGGGAAAAATACTGAGAGGGGGGGGGGGTGAATCAGTATTTAGGACTTACTCAAAATATCTTTACTTTTTCTTACTTCAAAACCCATACGCTACTTTGCTGAACCAGACTTGCGTATATACGCGGATATCCTTCATAAAACTCGCGTATACACAAAGATCTTATTATGCCATTAATTTTTACTTAGTTCTATGCAACATTATTTCTTTTGATGATTAGATAACAGTAAGCATGTGCAGTATTAACAGAATAAACCATCACACATAAGCATCACACATGAACACCAGGATTTTAGGTGGAAATCCAAGTCGGGAGAAAAGCACCGCTGCTGTTGTCTTAGCCTTCAATATTTTATTATAAAGAAAACATCTTACAACTATGTACTGGCGCAGACTCATACCAGTTCGCAGGCACCCACCTGCACTCGTTTACCAGCCTCTCCTGGAAGGGAGCTACGATCCCCTGCTCTCGTTTACCAGCCTCTCCTGGAAGGGAGCTACAACCCCCTCACTGAAGGTTACAACCCTCAGCACCACCATGGACCACATTTCATCAATTTTCACACTAGATCCAAAGCTTCCTTTAGAACACAACTTGCAGGCCACTTTTCATCATATTTTCAGACTAGACCCACTCCACACATTTAAGCTCAATCATACATCAAAACTGATACTTATCAATTCAGACAACCCAGATCTATAGAATACATCATTAACAGATAACAGTAACACAGCAAAACATATCAGACCTTTCATGCTTCATTCTTCAGCAAACCCTAGATTTAATACGCGCTTTCCTTTCACTGATACCACATATATACGCGCTTCCATTCAAATCAATCCGCGTATACATCTGCACATTACAGAACACCCCATACGCGCTTTCTCTTCATCAAACCCGCGTATATACGCGCTTCCGCTGCGACAAACTAGCGTATAGATCTTCAGACATTATAGAGCAGCATACTTCTTCAGATCAGATATTCAATTCAGATTTAACCCTTTCCTTCAAACAGATGTTCGCCACATCTCAGATCTAAGCATTCCATAAACAGATCTAGAAGATACAAATACATTTCAGATCTAGATTCCCTTCTTCATCATTTTATTCATAGGTTCATCACAGATTCAGATCTATCATCAAACTGTTACCCTTTCCATTCAAACATACTTCAGAGTGAAGTATTCATTCAAACCCAGACTCATGCACCCCCTTTGCACAATGATTTTCTTCTCCTTATATAGGTTTACCCTTTTTCAATACCAAGAGCCAAAACCACATCACTTCCGATGGTATTCCTGGACGGGATCAAATAGACAACCCAACGCTCAATACAATGGGTCAATACCATGGTAGTAACCCCTGGTTTTATACATTTAGAGCGCAATTGACCATACGCGACTTGGCACGTACTTTTCCGCGTACATACGCTACTTCTCCTTGACAAACCCGCGTATTCCTTGCAACACACCTTTTTCATCATTATTCTTGCACATACTGATATTTATTTATTCTGCAACTTCTGTACTACTTGTAGAACATCAGATTTACATCATTAATAAACTTATCAAGAATCAAGATCAACTTCATTAAGTAGGTTGTCATCATCTTCATCAAGTGGGTTGCCATCAAGGACAACACTCTGCATCATATTGCCAACATAACATACCTTATTATTTTTTCTGGAGTATAGAGAAGATGGCTTACATTTCCCAGAAAAAGGATTATGAAAAAAAAAATGAGAATTCCATTTCATAATTCCCTCATAAAAATCATAGTCCTCCACCATCTCAATCAACTAAAAATTGCATGGAGCACCTTCATAGCTAATGATATTTTCAATGACCCATCCATTTAGCATGCACAAAATTTCCCTTCATCATCCTAGCCATCCAATTCCATCCATCCATCTCAGCCCATTGCACATTCATCGCCATCAGATAAATCCCCTTCACCTCCTTCATCTCCATCTCATCATGAATTTTGGTCACCTAGTAGGATTGAGGGCATTGAGCCTAAATATGTTAGTATGGTTGAGGTTGAGCCATTGCCAAAAACCTACCAAAGAGGCCACATGCATGTGTTTGCTCCACATAGTGTGGAAGGGGCCATGCCTTCTACAACAACATAATAGGTGGACAAGGGTAAAGAAAAGATGATTGAGGTAGTCAGTCATAATGCGGAGGATCCTCATGAAACAATACAAGAATTTCAAATTTTTGACCTAGATGAGGATGAAAATGAGAAAATAAATAATGTAGCTATCAAAGGAAAGGATGCCAAGATTAAGGAGCTTAAAACTGATCTTGACAGCCATATATGTTATAAAAGTCCTTGAGCAAGAGAATGAGCAATTGAAAACTAAACAAATCATTGATGAGGTCAAGTATGTCACTGCTCAAAGGGAGGAAGAAAGGGCCAAATCCATGCTAGATGAAACACTTGAGAAGTATGGCCTGCTTGATGATGAAGAGGAAAAAGCACCAAGAAATAAACCTAGAGCTAGAGGGCTAAAAATAGTTCTAGCTCTAGAAAGACAAAGGGAGGTTGAGTGCAGCTGATCAGCTAACCCTAAATGAGAAGCTTGCTATAGTGATCAATGAAAATAGGGAGCCATGGCCTAATAGAGCCAACCAACACTTGGAGAAGTTGTTAGCAAAGGAAAATAAGGATAATGACCTATTGAGGAGGAAATTCAAACACCATGCACTGAAGGAGAAAATTGCAATGGCCAAGCTCAAAAGAGCCAATGCAAAAATTGAAGAGTTGACCATGGAGGAGAAGAAGAAATTGGAAATTATTGTTGAGGTTTCCTTCTAAGCCTAGCCACAACATCATCAGCCATTCCAAATTTTTTTAGGAATTTCCAAATTTTTTTAGGAATTTCCAAATTTTTTTGCAAAATATGGAAATTTCTAAGTTTTTTTGGGACATACTTTTAAAAGATAATTGGTCATTTGTGCAGCGCCCTAGGTGCTACGCAAATTATTGGGGAAATTTTTGAGGGAAATAAAGGTACCATTAGATTCCTAATGACCAATTCATCTCATAAAACCATGTTTCCAGCCTTGGTTTTCAGTTTTGATAGGTGAAAAACTCAAAAAACCACCAAAAAATCACCTTTCTGCTCCTGTTTTGACCTAGGTGCTGCACAAATACCAGTATTGGGAGAATGAATTTTTGAGGGGGGAAATGACCTTCATTTTTGAAAATTGAGGCATATTCAGAAAGAGGTCAAGCAAGGCTTTCAAAAAAGCCATCTTGAGCCTAATTTGGACACCTGTAGGTCAGTCAAAAGTGGCACTGAACATGGAGGGTGAAAATGACACTGCCATGGAGCAAATGCACAATGGATGGTGCAAATGACCAATTTGCTATTTTTTTCCAAGTTTCTCTAAAATTTTGACTCTTATTAAAGAAATCATGTTTCTAATGATGTAATTAATCATGGTAAATGTAATTATGTCAACGATAAATTACCTAGGGGTATATTCATTAGGTAAAGTTATCATTGAGTCAAAATGAATCAGTTTGAGTGTAATTAGGAATGAGTCACTTGGACCATCCTATACTCCAGCTTTCAGTTCAGTATTTTGTGGATATCTTCCTCAACTTATGGATTCAACCCCTGAGGATGAGTGAAGGTGTTTTTTATTTCTATTCAGTCTCTTTTGTCACTCTTAACAAGGGTACGAATCAATTTGGATGTTAGCTTATTGATCAAGGAATTATTGTACTCAGTTTTGGCCAGTTAATAAAGAAGAGTTGCAACTATTTTTTGGGATACATGTGGTATGATGTTTATCATTGTTTTTCCTTCAGTTTCATATTTTATAATGCGTTTTATTCATGTTCATTACATCTCTATTGTATAATTTCTTTCAATTTGATAGGCAGAAAACATGCTTGCTCATGCTCTATTTAGGGAAAGATATCATAATTTGTCCGTTTTACTCTGTTTAGGAAGAATACATCTCCCATGCTCTTCCTAGCTTCCCATTAGCCTTAAAACCATCTCATTGCTGCAATCATATTTAAGTGATAAGCCTTATGCCTACCTTGCCCCATTGAATCCCTGCAACCCTATTGCATTTTCCCTAACCTGGCTCCCTTGATCTAATTCATTCATCCAGTGAAACCCAACCCAATCAAATCAAAACAACCCCTACACTCTATATCTATTCTGAAAACCCTAATTCCTCCATCTCTCCTGGCTATGACCTTTTGGAGAGAGCCCCATCTGACTTGGTAGGGATAGCTACCAAGCCAAAATTTTGGCTTGTGGTTACCTCAGTTGGGATTCCTTCTTCAACCTTGGGAATCTGGCGGAGTGATAACAGGTCCAAGGCTTATACAAAGCAATTGATCTTGGTGTCAAATGTCTCTGGGTATATGGTTATTCTGAAATAATTGTCAAACAGTTAAGAAATATCATACACTGTATTTCTGGTCATCTTAAACATTACCAGTCATTAGTACAATCTCTTAACTCTCATTTTTTAGCATTCAATATATCGTCTGTTCCAAGAATTCCAAATGCAAGTGCATAAATTCTAGCTAATGTAGCATCCAAAATTATTCCTTCGAAATATTATAGTCCAGATAGATTTTCTATAGAGTTGATTTTTCACCAATTTGTTCCTGATAATGTCACTAATTCGAGATTATTCAACAATGATGAAGATGTTATAACTTTTCTTACATCAGAAGGGTCATATGATGATCAATTAATTGATGAAGATGAACATGAAAGGAAATCGAAACAAAAACCTGAAGAAAATTCCATACCTTCGTCTGTGGTTAAGCTTGAAGATCTCTACGATCTCAAAGATAGAATCAAAAGGGTTACTAATTCTAAACTACAAAGTTCAACTTTGAGGTTTGAACTAGTAAATCTTGGTATATATATTAAGCCTCAGAACACTAACTTAGGATTTTGTATTTCCTCTAATGAAAGATTAGCCTTCATTCACTTACTAAATAAATAAAAGAATGTCTTCGCATGGAAATATGAAGATCTCAAAACTTATGATACCTCCACCATCCAACATATTATCCCAATATATCCATTGAAAAGCCAATACAACAAAATTTAAGGAAAATTCACCCTGATCTTGAAAGTCAAATCAAAAGTGAACTCAACAAACTCCTTAAGGGAAATATTATCTTCCCTGTTAGGCATTCAAAGTGGGTCTCAAAGCTAGTTCCTGTTAGGAAAAATAATGGTGATATTCGTACTTGTATTGGTTTTAGGAACTTAAACAATGTTTGCTTAAAAGAAAATTTCCCATTACCAATGGAACAAATTTTGAAATCAATTGCTGGTTCTAAATTAATGTCTTTCCTTGATGGATGCCTATCAGAAAATTCCCTTTGGTCTATTCAATGCAGGAGAAACTTTTCAAAGAGAAATGGACATTGATTCTAGAGGACTGATAAATAAATTTGTGGTTGTATATTTATATGATATAACCATTTTCTCCAAGAAAAGAAGCGACCACTATCATGATCTTAAGCAAATCCTTGAACAATTTTTGAAATATGGAATTTCTTTAAATCCAAAAAAGTCTTATTTCGCTTTAAGTGAAGGTAAACTTTTAGGATTTATTGTCTTAAAAGAAGGCATTTTCATTGATCCAGAAAGGATAAAGGCAATTTCCAAACTCTCTCATCCCCATAACAAGAAATCCATGTAGTCCTTTTTAGGACAGATAAAGTTTGTCAAAAGATTTGTTCCAAAATTTTCCCAAATTGTTTTACCATTGCAGGTAATGATTAAGAAAAATGCACTTTTCAAATGGGGACATAATGAAAGAGAAGCTTTTGATCTAATCAAGCAATCCATCATCAATTCTCCTTCTCTCGCTACCCTATATTTTTATAATAATTTAATTTGATATACTTTTTCATCGGAAACATCGTATGTTGTTGTGTTAACACAAATCAATGATCAAAATATTGAAGCACCATTTTCTTTATTTAGTTAAAATCTTCAAGGTGTTGAACTAAATTATTCAGAAGTGGAAAAACAAGAATTTCCTATTTACAAATATTTAAAAAAATTTAGAACTTTTCTCCTTATAACACACACCAAGGTAATAGTTCCATTTTCGGCAGTAAGGAAACTACTTATTCAAAAGGAACTAGGATAAAAGAGAGAAAATTGGGTAACTTCTCTATAGGAATATGAAATTGAAATAAGACCATCCCAGATCATTAGAGGGAAAGGTATCTACAAATTACTATCTGGAGCATCCAACATATCAGATGATGAAGAGTCAAGTAACACTGTACACATTTCTAGGTAAGCCTGAACAACTCTGAAGCACAATATACTGATTTAATATTTTATGGGACAATTGGATATGCTTCTACAAAACTCAATTAAGAAATAAAAAGAGCTTTAAGATTGAAATATAGTCAATATCAGATCATAGACAATGTTTTGTTTAGAAAGAAATATGACTCCGTACTACTAAGATGTCTCGAGAAATCTAAAGCACAGAGGGTTTGGCTGGAACTCCATGATGAACCTGCAGGTGGACATTTCAGAGGATATGCCACTACACATAAGATCCTTCATGCAGGATATTACTAGCTCACTTTGTTTAAAGATGCTCATGCATATGTGAGAAAATGAAAAACATGCCAAATTGCTGCTGGAAGACAAAGAAAACCAGCCTTACCCTTGAAGCCAGTCAACATTGAGCATCCTTTTGAGCAATGGCAGTTGGATATCATAGTTGAGGTTGTTCCTAACTCATCCAAAAAACATAAATACATTCTCACCGCAACAAAATATTTTAATAAGTGGGTGGAAGTTGTTCCACTAAAGGTAGCTAACTCTGAAGCCATTATGGAATTTATTGATCAATTCATTATTACCAGGTTTGGATTACCCAATGCACTTATGTTTGATAATGTATCTTATTTTTCGGGAAATAGTATGACTGAATTTTCTCTCAAAAGAGGTTTTAAGATTAAATACTCTACTAATTACTATCCCTAAGGGAATGGTTAGGAAAAATCAACAAATAAAAATCTCATAAGAATCATAAAAAGAACTATTGATCAGAGCCAGAAAAATTGGCCTAAGTCTTTAACATTTTCACTATGGGCAGATAGGATTACTCAGAAGGCCTCTATAGGAAATTATCCATTCAATCTAGTTTATGGGAAAGAAGTTGTAATTCCATAAAATTTAGCTCTTTCTTCATTAGCCCTAGTTCAATTTATTGACGAAGCACCTTCTTCTTCCCTACAATTAAGAATATCTCAGATCCTTAAAATGGAAGAGGAAAGAGAAAAATCCAAATTAACTCATGCTCGACACCAACAGATAGTGAAAAAATATTTTGATGGACATTTTGTTTCCCCAAAAACATTCCAAGTTGGAGACCTCGTACTTAAGTGGACAAGGCACATGAGGAAAAATGTAAGTGTTGAAAAGTCAACAAGAAATCTGTGTCTAATTTAATTTTCCCTTAATTAAATTGGACAATAAATTGTAATCTTATCTCATAATCACTTGTAATAGTTAAATGAGTGTGATAGACTCAGTTAGCTCATGAAATTCGAGTTGAGGGTGGTTGGTGATGCATGTAGAGTGATTCTATTTTCTTTAGAGTCCAAGTTGCAGTTAGTGTATTAGTTTAATGCATCAGAAATCGGTTAACTCAATTAAGTGAGTTAAAGTTCGTCTAACTAGTTATAACTGATTGTTGTACTAGTGAGAGGTCAAGTGAATTAAATCAGATTTAGTTCACATGCAATTATTGGTCAAGTGAATGATTTTTTACTATTAATAACTGCATGCATGTTAGTTCTGATGAAGACCCAATTGAGACAGAGGTTAAAGGGATGTTATCTATCAGTTGTATTATTAGTAAATTATCGTCACGCAATTTGACAACCAAGGGATTGTCCATGGAAAGGTGACTCCATATGAAATGTGGAAGGCCTTGAAAGATCTATTTCAGAACAACAGTGACCACATAAAATTGGCACTGAAGGACAAGCTCAGGAAAATAAAAATGGAGAAAGGTGACACTATTCCTAAATACTTGACCAAGTTCATCCAATGTCGAGATGAGTGGATTACTGTAGTGGATGATGAATTGGTGAGCCTAGAACTTCTAGGCCTTCCCAAGAGCTGGCATAGTTATCAGGACTCTACTAATGGGAGGGAGAAGCTACCAGATTGGGAGCGATTTAGTCGGATTTGGTACAAGAAGAATTCAGGCGGAATACTAGGGATGGATCCTCATCCAAGAGAGATGATGTGGAAAATTGCACCTTGGATGGTAAGGAAAATAAGGGGAAGGGAAATAAATCCTATTCCAAATCTGAGACTGAAAAAGAAGTTAATAAGCGTGACATGTCCAGAGTGAAATGTTTTCACTATCATGAGCATCGACATTATGCCACTAATTGGCCACAAAAGAAGAAGAACAACAAGAAGGCTTCACGATCTCCAGCGGGTGATTCTTTCGCTTCATAGTTTGAGTTGGACTTCTCACTCATGGCATGCATGGTGTCTAGTGTGATGGGATCAGTGTGGTACTTAGATAATGGTGCATATTTCCGCAAGACAAGAGACAAAGGACTCTTTAGTATCTTGGAGGAGAAGGATATTCATATGCACATTGAGATGGGTGATGATGGGAGGTATAGCACTACCGAGATTGGTACACTTACTTTCCAGAGACAGTCAGGTAAACCTTTCTTATTAAAATATGTCATGCATGTACCAGGCTTGAAAAATAATATAGTTTCAGTTGCTATGTTGGAGGATAGAGGATATGATGTGGTTTTCAATGAAGGGAAAGCATTCCTTCATCACAAAGCCACATGACAGGTTAAGAAGATTGGGGTTCGTGTGAAAAACCTCTACAAAATTGATGTAGATGGCTGCGCAAAATTGATGAGTAAAGAAGACAAAGTGGTGAGCTGGGATGAGGGTGAATTATGGAAAAGGAGATTGGGCCATCTACACCACAGTGCTTTGAAGGTCATGCAACAGATTTCTATGGGGATTCCAAAGGGTACACTTGCGTAGATATACACATGCAAGGGATGTACCATGGGGAAGTATACAAAGGCCACTTTTCATGAGAAGGAGAACCGAGAAACGAAAATCCTTGAGAGATTTCACTCAGATGTGTGTGGACCATTCTCTACATATTCTACAACAAAGCATAGGTATTATGTGATTATTGTTGATCATTTTTCTAGAAAGTGTTGGATCTACTTCATGTAGAATAAAGATCAGACGTTCTCAAAATTTTGTGAGTTTAAAGCACTGGTTGAGAAAGATACAGGGAAGCAGGTGAAGGCTCTAAGGAGCGACAATGGTGGTTAGTACATATCCAATGAATTCAAGAACTTCTATGCCAAAGAAGGAATTCAGAGAGAGTTGATTGCGCCTCATAACCCACAACAGAATGGGGTTGTAGAAATAAAGAACATAACAATTGTGGGTGTGGCACGAGCTATGTTACATGATCAAGGCCTACCATTTCATATGTGGGAAGAGGCATGCAACACAATGGTATTTTTGTAGAACCGTCCTCATCGGATACTTGGCATGAGTACACCAGAGGAGACTTTTTTCAGGTAAGAAACCTGATGTTTCATATTTTAAAATTTTTGGCTCATTTGTCTATTTCCATGTGACCAAAGATTCCAAAGAGAAGCTAGAACGAACAACATAGATTGGGATATTTGTGGGGTACATTGATACTCCCTACAACTATCAGGTGTATTTTTCGAACAACATAATGAAAATTTTCAGACGAGATGTAAAATTTGATGAGGAGAAAGCCATGTGATTGTCCCTTGAGAGGGAGCTTGATTTGCATGCATATGAGGAACTATTGGTTCCAAGGGATGAACCTGAATATGTGGAGCAGCCACATGAGGAGGATCATGGAGTGGCATAAACCACTCATGCAGAGCCATCCACCAGACATGGTAGAAGGTGCACGACAGAGGCTGGTAGATTGAGAATTGATGCAATAGAACATGTAGGAGCACCTACATCATAGCGCAGAAAGAGAGAGTCACCAGACAGGTATACTAGATACATGGCTCCTATGAGAAAGTGTATTGTGACAAAACCATCCTCTTTTGAGGAAGTAGTGTAGCAGCCAACTTGGGTTGACGCCATTTTCAGGAAAAGTGCGTGGGATGTTGTCCCAAGACCAGTCGGGAAGTTAGTTGTTGGATATAAATGGATCTATAAGGTGAATCCAGCAACAGATGGGAGTGTGGAGAAGTAAAAGGCTATATTTGTAGCCCGGGGATTCTCACAGGTTGAGGGGATTGACTATGAGGATACTTTTGCACTAGTTGCATGGTACTCATTGATTAGATCTATCCTTGCACTCTCAATGCAGAAGGGTTGGTAGATACATTAGATGGATGTGAAGACTACATTTATCAATGGATTTATTGAGGAAGAAGTGTACATTGAGTAGGCAGAATATTTTTAGACCTTTGACAGGGAGTCACATGTGTGCAGAATCGAGAGAGCACTGTATGGGCTGAAGCAAGCACCTTGTGCTTGGTACACCGTGATTGATAGCTATTTCACTGGGTTGGGCTTCACAAAGAGTGAAGCGGATGCGAACCTATACCAGATTGTGGTTGACGGTATGCTTTTGATTATTGTACTTTATGTTTATGATCTTATTCTGACAGTTAATGAGCATCTCATAACTTCTTGCAAAGAAGATCTTGTAAGCAAGTTTGAGATGAAGGACATGGGACTCCTTCACTATTTCCTTGGTTTGGAGATATGGCAGCGGGATGGGGAGATATTTTTTTCTCAAGGCAAGTATGCCAAAGATATTTTGAGGAAGTTCCACAAGGAGATTTTTAAACCCATGGAGACTCCTCTTCCAGGAAATTGGAGGAAGGAGGATGCTACTTTAGGTAAGGTAGTGGACGCTACTGTTTACAGGCAGCTTGTGGGTTCACTCATGTACTTTGTGAACACACGATCAGACATATGCTACACAGTTAACCAACTTAGTAAAGCTATGGTTAAGCCGACCAAGCTATTTTGGAAGGCAGGGAAGCATGTCTTCAGATATCTCAGGGGTACTATAGATTATGGATTATGGTACAGACAGATAGAGGGAGTGAAGCTTCAAGGCTTCATAGATGCAGATTGGTCAGGTAGTCCATCAGACAGAAAGAGAACATCAGGAGGGATATTCAACATAGGATTGAAACTTTTTTCTTGGTACAACAGGAAGTAGAGATAAGTTACACTCAGTTTAGCCGAGACAAAGTACATGGCAGCCAGTCAGGTGGCATGTGAGGCCATCTGGATGAGGAAGATACTTGTTGGTTTTTTTGGTCACTAGATGGATCTGACGGTGATACATTGTGATAACCAGAGTAGCATAAAACTATCGGTTAATCCAGTATTCTATGACAGGTCCAAGCATATTGACATCTGGTACCACCATCTCAAAGATTGTCTTCAGAGATGCATTATGTTACTTCTTTACATTCCCATAGAGGATCAGGATGCAATTATTCTGACAAAGGTGCTCGCCAAGAGAAAATTCGAATACCAAAGAGGCAAGATTGGGGTAGCTAATAATCCCTTTCTTATTGAGAGGGAGTGTTGAAAAGTCAACAAGAAATGTGTGTCTAATTTAATTTTCCCTTAATTAAATTTGACAATAAATTGTAATATTATCTCATAATCACTTGTAATAGTTATCCCAGTTTGATAGACTCAGTTAGCTCATGAAATTTGAGTTGAGGGTGGTTGGTGATGAATGTAGAGTGATTCCATTTGTTTTAGAGTCCATGTTGAAGTTAGTGTATTAGTTTAATGCATGAGAAATCAGTTAACTCAATTAAGTGAGTTAAAGTTATTCTATTCAGTTGTAACTGATTGTTGTACTAGTGAGAGGTCAAGTGAATTAAATCATATTTAATTCACATGCAGTGATCTATCAAGTGACTGATGATTTACTATTAATAGCTGCATGTATGTTAGTTCTGATGAAGACCCATTTGAGATAGAGGTTAAAGGGATGCTATCTATCAGTTGTATTATTAGTAAATTTCCGGTGCACAATTAGACAACCATAGGATTTCCCATGATGTATTGTGTAGTTTTGGAAGGTTAAATTTCCTAATTAATAGGGATCAATTGTTATTAGAATTGTGCAAGGAAGGAAAGCTAAGCAGAGGTAGGAAATTTGTTAAGTGTTGGTCGATTTTGTCCGGATCAGTTTGAGACAATTGGTAGAGTGCATCAGACTCTTGCGAGAAGAGTGCATTGTAATTGTTTCATGATTCCTTGGTTTTATACAATACAGATAGAGGGGTTTTGAGCAGATTTCTTTCCCCAAAAAATTTCATGTGTTGTGGTTTTGATTCTTTCTCTTACTTGGTGTGATTGTGTGATCATGTTTAATTTCTACAAATTAATTGTAGAAGGATTTAGTATCTTGCACAAGAATATTGCATGATTAGATTGAATCCATTGGTATACATATTGTTTTTATAATTTCTAAAGTAAGCATACCAAATTACAAAGAATGCGGCTTGGACCATTTCAAATCATAGAACAAATTGGCCCATCAACCTTCATGTTACAAGATCTTCAAGGGAGAAAATATTTTCTCCCTATCAATGGGTTGATTTAAAAAAGAAGAAGAATTTATTAGAAGAAAAATTTCTTCTGAATGTACTATACCTACACTTTTACATTTCTACTAAAATAATGTTTAATTACATACTTTTGTTTTTTTGCAACACCTTTGAATTATTTTATGTTTTTATTTTTGAAGAACATAAATTTTTGAGGAAATAACTACGAAACTTGAAAATTGAATGAATACTGTACAACTCTGAAATATTTTTCCATCAAAATTGTAAATTTTATAAACTTGAAATTTGTAAATTATTTTTAATTTAGCATCAATCATAAAAAGGTTCATCTTTACAAAGTAAATACTTGATGTGCCTAAGCATATTTAACTCTAAATTGTCATCCAAAAGCTCTTAAGGAGTCAATTATTTCCACCATCCATTAAAAATATTTTTTTAGAGTGTAATTCAAAAATATAAAAAACTTAAAAGGATAAGAGGCCTCATCACGAGCCTGCTTACCATGATCATACGTAAATAATAAAATAACATTACCACTACTGCATGCCAAACCAGGGTAATGGCTCATGATTATTAAAATCATAAGACAAGGGGTCTCATCACGATCCAACTTGTTCAGTTCAATTATAACCAGTGAATGGAATTGTCACTTTCTGGTCATCAAGCCAGGACAATGAATTTTTAAGAAAAATAAAAAACAAGTTATATGATTAAGGATTTATCTCAAAGAATTGCAATAATAAATGGATGGGATATTGAATCATTGATGGTTAAAAGGCGACCTTGTCAAGGCTATGAATGCCTACTAGCAGTAATGGCTCTACCTATGACAAAAAGAGCAAATCAAAAGGATAAGTTACAAAGAGACACTTACTTTATCGTTTATACTATATAATGATTGATATAGAGGAATGAAGATATTTATTTATGAAAGGTTTCTGAAAGATTAACAATAAAGATGAGTTTTTTTTTTTTTAATATTTAGAGTAAATTTATTCATTTAAACATTTCAAAAACAATTTTTGTTTCCTTAAATTATTTCTACTTATTTAAAGATACTAAGAAATTGTTTTTCAGAGATGACTCGTTGTTCCAGTGAATCGCCAATTGTTGTGCCATTCAACAACCCCCATTATTTTAGCTTAGTTACCTTAGAAAATAATGGGGACACTTTTTAAATTTTTAGAGTAAAACAAATAAGACCCTTAGAGTGATTCATTTAGATAGAAATATGAATCAAAGGGGGAAACAAAAACCTTGAATTTTGGCCTTAAAAGCACTCAAGTAGAGAAATATCACATTATCGCAATCACAATACCGAAATGGAGCACATATGACTTCTAAAAATCACTTAAAACATATTACGATGCGATATATTTTAAAAAAGTGCTTTTATAAAGAGAAAAGTCATTTTTTCAAGAAATTCTATAAGGAAAGCTTGCGAGGCCCACTTCTGCCATATAGGCTATCACAAATCACATTTCACAACTCTACCCTGACGATCTTATTGTCACCCTCCATGTTTTCCTGATGTGATATACTCCATAGAATCACATTTTCGCAAACATAAATACTCTTCCCCCTCAACAACAAAAAGATGTTTTCCCTCCATCTATTTTCACTGATATTACGATTGTAATATCGCAATAAAAAACTAATCCGGTCGGTATTTTACAAAGATTCACACACGATCAGCACTGCGATGTGACATATATGGTTTTAAATGCTAAAATTATTACATGGATACATCAACCCATATCAACCATTAATGCCATAACTTAACGATTTTGTAGCCCATGCCTCCAAAATGATTTGACTGTAAGAAGCATTGAATTTATATATTAGCAGTGTGCCAAGTTTCATTTGTTTAATTGTTTCCATTACTATGGTACTTGTGCATTTTTAGAATCAAAGTTCCCTCTTTCCGCTTATCATTTCTCTTTTATTCGCAGGTGAGCCCAAATAAACAAAATTCTTTAGAGATGTCTAAATCTCTCAAGAAAGCTAAACAAATGATGGCCCCTTTGAATCCTTCACCTGCTGCAACTGAGATAATAGAGATGCTTCCTCTGTTTACAAACATGACATGCAGACATCAAAGTGGATCCTCCTCATGGGAATCCATGTACAAATTGTCTGAGGATGAGGAACCTCACAATGTTCAGAGGAAGGTTACTAATGATGCTTCTGATTCCTCAGAAGCCACTACAAAATAAGTGGCTAATTATTTCCTGCATTGAATTGTTGTGTGACCTAAAATCTTACCATATACAGATATGATAAGATGGATAATTGATAATCTCAACATCAGGGACAAGATTTTTCTAACCAGCAGAGGAACGATGATAGGTTCATTCAAAGCCAAAGACTTGAAGCTAATGTACCACATCCTAGACCGTGAAAAGGTCTATGAAAAGGAATTTCGGACACAGTTCCCCAACGATAACGAGCTCAAATCAAATCCAATCAAGAAATGGAGAATCAATCCCAATAAGCACAAGCTTGATGACAATGATATGTATTCTACTGACTCCCTTGCAAGTCCCTACTATTATGTTGTTGCAATGATGTCTAGTCTCTTTGGTTAGCTTGAAACTACAAAATTTTTAGTAGAATGGGTTCCCCTAATGGAAGAAGTTGCTGACTCTTATGTTATGGATCGGGGAAACATTCTGTCTAATAATATTTCTACTTAAATTTCAGAATATAGGAAAAATCATTCTATTTCGTCCAAAATCCCCCCCCCCTTTTATATGAGTGCTTATATCATGAAATTTTTGTGTTTCACTTCATATTTTCCAGCCATGAGCTAGAAATGGACTACCCAGGACCCTCTACCCATTCATGTATATCACAGTATGTTATGGGAGTGAAAATTTGAGAACCATTTTTATAAAATCTTCCATGGAGTAATTCTCCCTTTGTTTCAAGACGTCTTTAATGAGAAAGCCCCCAGATTTTCAAAAGAGGCTCAAGATGATTTTTCCTCCATTGGAAAATTCTTGGAGAAGAGTTGTTCACCTATGTCACAGTACTTGGGAGCCTAGCTCGGCTAACCTTGTATGTTCCTGATAAGCTTCTTGCAAGAGAAGTAGCATATCAAACTGTTGGCAACGGATTAACCAGGTTTCTAAAGGAATATAAGAAAGTGTCATGGCCTTCCTTTCCAATTAATCATGGTGTTTATGTTCTAGACAATTACAAGAATGCAGTTTTAGAGATCAACCAAATTGAATGTTTGAAATTGTTTACAATTTCAATCAGACAATACGACCCAATTAAAGTTTCCAATGATTTTACTACCCAAGTTAAAATTATTCCTTTTGTGCATGAAGATGATGAGTTCGACGACTTAGTCGAGTCAGCCAATAATTAATCTATATTTCAAAAGTTGGCAGCCCTACGCCTTGATCCACAACAATTACCAAAATTTAAACAATACATGAACACGAGATTGGAAGGAATTCCAATGAAAATTGGAAGTCGCCCAACCCCTAACTCAGAAGGAAAATGAAAATGAACTAGAAACTAAGGATACTAAAGTCCTTAGTAAAACCGACCAAGATAAATCAACCTAAGTTCAAACTATGGAATTATATTTCCCAAGTAATCTGAGTGATGTTTGGAAGGAGTTTAACCTAAAACTCTAGGGAGACCAAGGAGCCATAGTTATTGATCAACAACATATTGTGAATACGCCTCAAACTCAAAGTCAAGACTCGTTCACTGTTGAGCCCTATGACAAATTAGTAAGCACACAACAAGTGGAATTCATCCCGACCTTCCATACTACTGAAATTGTACTTAACATTGAGGAAATACCTCCTATGGATATTTTATACAGTCCTAAACATAAAGAATTTATAAGTAGACAGAAGAAAAGAAGTAGATCAGAGCAATCTCAACCCCTTGTCCAAGGATATGCCTTAATGTAAGTTGTAAGGAAAGACTCACAGGAAGATCGTTCACAGGATATAACTTGCCTAACTCAGTTCGCAAGAACTTATGCCTCTTAAACTATTGATAAAGCTTCTGAGGTTCAACAGTTGAAGAAAGAATCATCCAATTAGAACTTGAGCTGTAGGCATAGAAGCAAAATTTCAACCAAGAACTATAGCTACAGGTCACACAGCTTTAGGAGAGCATGGTCAATTGAAGATTCAAAACCAAAATGCAATTAGTTCAAAGGACACTCAAATTCATCAATTGCAGTTTTCTTTATAGAAATTGAAGGATAATCCAAATATTGATGAATTTAGAAAAGAGGCCTTGGAACTAAATACTTTATTGGCACAAAAACAAGTAATATTTTTTCAAATATTATCAAATATTCTTGAATTGTGTGAGAAAAGTGATTCACTGATGAATCAAATTTCAGACCAGAGGATTAGTTTTGATGAGATTGATGATAAGGTTTCACATTATGTCACCTGGCAGGATTCTGCTGATGGATGAAAGGCCAACCTTCCTAGGATTGAAGACTTGAAAAAGGAAATATTGTTTAATGATTGGGACATACAGTTGAAACATGTTGAAAGAACCATTTGTAGAGTAAAAGACGTGGCTACAAACATTGTGGAAATTGTTAGTCAAAATCTCATCGCTGCAAACCTTATTGATAGATGTCCTCCTGGTGCACTTCCTATCGTGAAAGACTTGATAAGACAATGGCAAGAAGTTTCAAAGGTAAAAGAGGAACACATCAGAAAACTAAAAATACTAGATTAGGATAAGTATTGGAGATACTTGGTAAAGCCACATAGCCAATGGCTTATGCTGCGATGTCTTGCAGATACATCCTCCCACATGCTTCCTCCACTTTATAATGTTTTTTTCATTGGATATATGTGCATTAGTTTAGGCCAACCTCCATAGGTTAAGCCTATGTTTAACATCCTTTAGCTGAAGGAGCGAATGGTTGATGGGACAATAGGACAATCATCAAGCAAGTCACCCCTTTAAATTATGTTTCTGATTAATTTTCACTTAGTTTAAAGAGGTTTGTTTTAAACCTCCCCAAATTTTATTGTAATAACTATTTTAAGACTTTTATTTTTATATATAAACCCCTTCATGTATTTGAAGAAGGGGTCCTAAAATTTTGAAAGGAAGAATTTATGGAAGCTTCACTTTTGTACCCTTGAAGTTTTCTGAATAAAAAGGGATGGACCATGTACTTTTTATCAAATGAGTAGAGTGAACATATACATTGTACTTTTATCCTATGCGTTATATTTTTGTTTCAAATGAGAAATGGTTATTTATATTATGATGTTTTGTTTCATGTATTTTGAATACAGTTTGGCATTAACTCACTTTTGAACATGTTAGATTTTTATCTTGCGATACATATTAAATAAATGCATTTAATAGTTGTGATATAAGTTTTATCCAATTGATTTAATTAAATATTTAATTAAATCAATTATCTCAAATCGTTTTCATATCTCTAAGGTTTTGTATGATCTTCATTTTCATCCACTGTAAGATAATTTTTTTATAAATCGCACAGAGAATATATTTCATCCCGGGATACATAGTAGATAGATATATTATTTACTGCAATCTTTCTAATACTTCCATCTACAAAGTTACAGAAAGTTATAAATCCATCCATTCACCCAATTATATTCCATTGGGAAACTGGTCCCATAAATCTAGTCGGAGCCACCATTCCAAATGGAAAAGGGACGGTTTTTAAGTCCTCGACTGGGTGGTTTCCCTGATGTTGTTGCACTGATTTTTGGGGCCTCAACACTATCACATGCCTCAGAGTGGAAGTCATTGAGAAATTCATCACCTTATTTAAGAGTCAAACATTGATGGAGGATGAAGTTAATGCCAATGCGATAGAGAGTGTCGCCAACGATATGATAAGGTTGGAACTGGTAGCAAATCCGTTGTTACTCAAAGTGCGATAAATATTGCCAAAAATTTTGGGTATAGAGATAAAAATGATGTATCCATACCATGGATCAAGAGTAATAATGAGTCGAGAGTCTCATCGGGGATGGACTCATCCAGAGGAGTGGGATCATCCATGGTGGGAAGATCACAAATCAACTCAGAAAAAACCAGGGATTTCTTAGACTTAGCAGCAGTGAATTCCAAGTCGAACTCTTGAAGGATGAAAATCCATTTTGAGTAATTTCCCCCATGCAACTGGCACATGAGAATTTAAATCATGGGGTTACAATCATAAATCACCAAAGTTTTGCACAGGAGGATGTAGTGACGAAAACACTAAGCAAAGTGGACCACAACCAATGCGAGCTTCTCTACATGAGGTAACAAGTCTCAATATCAAAGAGGTTGTGGCTCAAGTAGTATACTACATTCTCTTGACCATCATCACCATCCTGAACCAGGAACATGCCGATAGTGCTGTCATAGGTAGCCAAATAAATGTAATAATCATGATGATAATTGGGAGGATGCAATAAAGGAGCACTGATGAGGGCTCGTTTCAACACATCGAAACAGATTTGGGAAACTTTGTCCCATATGAATGAGATTCCATTTTTCAGCAAGCGAGTAAAGCCTTTGGCAAGCTTAGCATAATTCAATATGAAATGATGAAGGAAATTGGCTTTCCCCTGCAAAATCTACGGTTGATGGACAGAAGAGGGAGGAAGTCATTGACGAACATGCTTTGAATCTGGATAGGTAGGAATTTCATGCACAACGATACTCGGATTGATGCTGGAATCTCTTCGCATGACCACCTGAGGACATAGCGGAATTCCTGAAAAATCTCAGCATTGACCTTCATCTCATCGGGAGAACAAGATGCACCGATATGAACATTCTAGAAAATCCCTGGTTTGAAAAAGATATCGATCAGAATGGTTGGAGTAATATTTCCCATGTTCCATTTAAAAAACACTTCATGAATCAATATTGGATTTTGAAATGGTTCAGGCGGTATAGACGAAGCATGGGAGTTTAGATAGGCATAGAGGTCACTTGAGATTGGGAGAAATGAGGAACGGTTATGCCCATTATCCCACGGGGTTTCTTCGAGAGAAATTACCTCTACTATAATTTTGTCGGTGGGGAAAATCTCATTCAAGGGATCATCAAATTCCCAAGAACCATACCAGGGAGACTGCGCAAAGTGTCCAGAGAGGAAACCAAATGGTCATTGGTCTCGAATGTAGCCTTAGACGTCATGAGAATAATTTGATACATTTTCTCAGTCAGGCTTATATGAATATATCAACAAAACTCTCGAGTTGGTCGAGATTGGGAACAATCCATGGATTGTGACCAGATGAGATCATATTGAAGGAGGTGACATTCAGAGGTGGGAGTGGAAAAATTCCCATAAGGGACGAGTCGTTGAATAGACCTGGCCTGATGTTCTCATAGGGGGTAGTAGTCTTCCCAACATACAGAATGTTTCCCGTTGAAAAATCAGAGGAAAAGAAAGCCAACTGATTGACAGTCACAATATTTCCCTAATGAGGGAAACGAGGGACAAAAAAAAGGGTGGATATGACACAAACCATAACATGCGTGCAATTGCATCCAAGAAGGATATTATAGTTCAAGTTTGCGTCTACCACTTCAAATTTGAAGGTTACCATTTTTCCATCCAATAGGATGGGAAACGCTTTGAAAAACCTGTATGGTTGAGAACCTCTATCGTTGAAAGCTTCCAAGGTATTCAGGGACTGAATCAGTGGGGGAGAGCCAATGTATTTACAGCATGTGACAGAAATGATACAGGTCGAAGTGCCTTCAGATATTCTGATGAATATTCTTTCCCATGAAGGTATCTTGAATAAAAAAATCCACCTGAGATGGGAGGCGAGGAACAAAATTCTTGAGATCGAAAGTAATAAAATTAGAATCTACAAGATAAATCCCTCTAATAGCGGAGAGTAGTGCCTTCCGTTGTGATGGACATGACTGAAGGTCCTCCAAATCTGACATCGTCGAAGGCGCTTGAGCTAGATCCTCTATAATATTGTAGTGTTGTGCAACTCCCACATTCAGATTATAGGAAGATTTCTGAAGAACACCTTTTGGGTGTGGCCGAGATGGAGTCACTACTAGGTCTCTCAATCTAGAGATGACCAGAGGTAGGGGGCGTGGAAAAGGAAGGGTGATCTATAACTTCCGATTCCATAGGAGCCTTGGATGGATTGGAGTAGTCTTTTTATCTCATAGTAATGGTGATAGGTTCCGTTCCAGCCATGAAAACCTGAGAGTTTCCAGACGATTGATCTTGATCTACCATTTGCATCTGCTGATAAGGGAAAAGGTTCTTTCAAAACATCCGAAGTCTCAGGTGTGCCTTTTAAAATACAGGCAACTTACACACATCGAGGAAAATACCTGGTGTAATGATCATCATCACATATAAAACAAGGATATTTAGGCTTACATGTTGAATAATCGTCAGTAGATGAATTCTTAAAATCATGTTTAGGGTTATCGGATTTGGACTTGCCTTTACCCTTTTTCTTACCTTTCGAGGATTTATCTGCTGCGGTAGATTGAAAAACATTTACCTAAGAGGTTTTACGAGGATTCTTCTAGTTATTGGAAGGATTGGAGGGTGCAACGACAATAGTGGATTTAGAATTCGAAGAAGTTTTAGGTGCACTACTATGAGTATGAGCCACTATCTCGATAAAACTATGCACTGGAGGTGTAGGAGGAGACTAAGATGATGTGGGATTAGTTGAAGGTCGCGAAGCATCAAGAAATAGCTCATATAGAGTCCCAGGTTGGGAATAAACCAAATTGAGGTATTGAGCTATGGCAATGACTTCCTCTTCTGTGACACATCCACTCGTGGAAAGATCTTTAGCGATCATGGGGATGAATGATTTTGTAAACCATTAAGTCAACAACCGATATGGGATATCGAATTTTATGAGGTGAAGGAGACGTTTCCATTCGTGAATGTGATCTGAAATGTGAGTAGTAGTTCACTGCTTCAATGAGGTGAGAAGGTAGGTGTTGGTTTCATATCGGACAGGTAACTGGAAGTGAGTAAGGAAAGCCATAGCCAAGGAATTAAAATTGAAGAAAATTACTTGAGGGAGTTTAGTATACCACTTGGCCACAATACTGGTCAAAGTACGCTGGAAAATATGAAGAAGAATAGAATCGTCAACCCAAGAATTAGAAGATAACCACAAGTGATATGTCATAACATGGGTTTGGGGATCTTCCCCATATTTGCCTTCAAATTTTGGACAATCTCCTATGATTTTAGTTGGAATTGGCGGCCAATTCAACTGATGCTTGATGGGGTCATTTGTAAGCTTTGACACATCCAGAAATTCCAATGTAGACAGGAATGGCAAGGGCAGATGATGAGGAGAAATTTCTTGGGGGTTCCAACTTGGTTGATACAGATTCTGCCTGTTAGGTCTCTGTAATAAGCAAGATTGGCAAAAGTCCGATCACAGAGTTAACATCATTTCAACCAACTTTGGGATTCTAGGATCTAGCCCTCCTGAATCCGGAGAGGGATCTCTCCAATATGTACAAAGATGGATTTGTCTTTGAAGTTTAGGGTAATGATATTAGGCTAGTTATGAAAGACCAAGGGTTTTGTTTGCTTTGGTTGGACAAAAATAAATGAAGGTGAAGGAAGTCTAAATGAAGGGTGAAGATGAATGAAAGTGAAAATTGATTCAGCTAAGAAAGATAGGTAAGAAACAGCTTCAATCTATTGGGCTATGGAGTCATAGTAGGGTTTAATTGAAACAACAAGGTTCAAGAGTGGTCTATGGGGCAAGTCATCTATGTCTAAGGATCTCTTTAAAGTTTGATTTATGGAATGGAATGATACATTAAGAAGGGGAAATAAACAGATGCAGAACAAAGAGCAGTCCAGGATCTTGTAAGTACTTTCAAACTAGCCAGCCTTTGACCAGGCACTTAAGAAAGACATGAAAGAAAACTAGGATCTGGTAAGTACTTTCAAACTATCCAGCCTTTGATACACTTTCAATAGAAAACATATAAAACACAAAGGGAAGCTTGAAGGAAACTTTTGGAGTAGAAACTAGCAGGTCTGGCTCACCACAAGTCCTCTCCTAGCTCTTCCTTACTTGGCTACTTTCAAGACACTCACAAAGATAACACAGAATGGCCTAAGATCTAATAAGTACTTTGAAACTTGTCAACTTTTAACACATTCTAGGGAAACAATCAGACAGTTATGCAGACAATTCTGGGACCAGGGCTAACCATATCTTCCTTCCAGTTCATCCTCACACAACATATGCAGAAAGTAACATTCAAGACTGACATTCAGCTAAGACAATAAGATGAGGGAACTCCAGCATTCCTATGTCTAAACTGAATTAAATCATTCCTAAATAACACAGATTGGAAGAAAACATTCAAGTAAAGATTTCTCAGCCAGAGAAGGTTACTGATATACAATAGGCCCTAACCCTGTTTAAACTATTCTTTATATTGGAAAATGAAACAAAACGAAAATAGAAACAAAATAACAAGTTACAAATGAGAATAACATCACCGTCAACATAGACCAGGATCCCATAAATCAGCTTGTATTGATGTTCCAAACTAGTTACAATCTTTAAGTCCAATGGTTTTTTATAGCTTCAGGCTTCTCAGCTCAACTTAGGTATTTTCTCTTACAAACAGAGCTTACAGCAGCTTCAGAAAACTATTTACATGCTACAGATATGCAATGACCAACAGTTTCTCATCTTCTATAGAAGTATTTATAGAAGAATGAGGAGGTGAGATCTGATAAAAGATCTGCTAAAGTAATTAATACAGATTCAAGACTTCTTGGCCCTTTGAGGGGCTTGATGAAGAAGTTTACAGGTCGTTCTCTATATTAACTATTTTACATTAACTATCAGGTCTGCTGGAAAGAATTTGTTGACCTTTAAGGTTTGGCATGAGGTTGAAATAACTCTGCAGATATTTCTCGCATTAAGTTCCTTGCAGAAGTAACTTCTCGGCTGCGTTGAGGCAAAACATCTTCCTTTGCAATAACTTCGGCCCTGGTTTGAAAGGTTTGAGGCAACAGGTGGCATTTATTCGCTGGGAGGAATCAATTCGCCTCCTTTTTGTGGCGGTGGAGGGTTTGCTGTCACTAAAACACTTTAGGTATTCTGCAGACTGTGTTTTAGATTATGGGATTAGGCTTTTGATAACAGTCTTAGCCGTAATCCCCATAAAAATGTCTTCAATTCTCTGTGCTGGCACATTTATGGTCTTCTACAACTAATACTCTTTGACTGTGCCGGATTCTTGGTGCTTCGCTGTTACACAGGGCTGCGCAGGGTTATATGGCATCAATTCCTCATGAAACACTGATGAAAACGTGAATTTGAACCCTGTGGCCGATTTCCTTTGACAAATCAAAAGAGGCAGGGTCGTCACCCTCATCTTTCGAATTTCCTTCTGAATATAGCGGAAAACGTTAAACCCTGCAAAATACAAACGAAGGTTATGAAATCCTGCGTTTATAAGTTAAACTGCATTGGAGGTTGTGCGGAGGAAGCAGGGTCATTGGATCATGGAGCGGGGGTGCAGATCGACAGTGGAGATGCAGCGGCGGGATGTAATGGGAAAAACCTTTGTAAACCACAAAATATATCATTTTCGACTTTACAAAGGAAAAAAGAGTTTTTATATGAAAGGCGAGGGTATCATATGGTGGGCCCGGCGGGATCAATCGCAAATCGCAAAAGGTGGAAAATGCGATGGCGGATTTATGCGACGGAGAGAAAATGCGATATTGCGATTTGCGATGAGTGCTGGGGAAAAATGCGATTGGAGCGGTCGCATCGCAAATATTTGCGATGGATCAAACTGTTTAAACAACGAAACATGCGATTTGCGATATGCGGTGGATCGCATCGCAGAAACTTGTGATGAGCTTTTTAGAGGAAAACTGAAAATTGCGATCTACGATCTGCGATGGATCGCAGCGCAAATATTTGTGATGCATCAGTTTAGAAAATAACAATTTGGAAATTCTACGATCTGCGCTTTGCGATAAGCACCAAAGGGTTAAAACTTGGTTCCAAGGTGCGGGCATATGGAAGAAAAGGGGCTAAGGGCTTAAGCTCGAGGGGCTTAAGTTCTATACATAAAAACATGTATTTTCATGGTTTTTGAAGGGTTTCTTGAAGGAAATGAAGGTTTCGGTAAGGTTAAAAAGTGGGTTTTTAACCTTATAAAAGTGATTTTAATGAAATGGAAAGGGAGAAACATGAAATTGTGGGTTTTCCATGGGAAAAGGAGAATAGAAAATGAGGTTAGTGAGGAAGAAAAGGAAGGGGACCAAGGGGTTCTGCAGCAGTATTTAACTTGGGATTTTTGAAGGATTTCAGAGGTTTTTAGGATGTAAACAGCAATGAGGGATCCAGACAGAGGCATGAGGCCTTAGAGAGACTTCAAGAGCCAACAATTTTTAGTGATAAAATTGTTCCTTGGAGGCTCCAAAAAGATTTAGCCACCCTTTGGTATAACAAAATATTATAGGTGGCTAACAGTGGCTCCACTTGGGGATGGTGCCTTCTTGAAGGCATCAAGAATTCAGACTTGATTTCTCTGGGACGCTGACTTGTGCCTGATCCATTGGGCTGCCCTTCCTTTGCTGGATGATCTTGTTTGAAAACATATTTAGCAGCCATGAAAACAATGGTCCTTCATCAATACAAACTTTCTACCTACCCAATCCTACTGATCTAGCATTTTTTCTTCATCAGAGTGCACTTGGATTGGCAAACTCTATTCACAACATTTTATTCTTTTGAAAGCAAGAAATCTAATCTATTTCTACTCCTTATTTCTCCCTGAACTCAGATTAAACAGTTGAGCTCAGATATTTCTCTACCTAGTCTACTGTCTGTTGGGATTAAACAGTCCAACAAACTTTCATTCTCTAAATTCTACAACAGAAATTTAAAAATATTCAAGTCAAGATTGAGCTGTTTGACTTGCTATGATCTATGGCATAAGAAAAAGCTGCACATAGATTATTATTTGCAGAAAATTAAATCAAAATGGAAGGCTTAAGATCTGAAAGTTTCTCATTATGGCCTTCTTTTTCTTTACAGCTCTGTTTTTAATTTTGTTTTGAGCTGTCTCTTCCTTGATATCTGATTCAGATTTTGGGAAAATTAGAACCAGTTTTTCTCTTTTATGACTCAGAAAATAAAACAGTTTTGAGTCATCTCTCTTTGGAAATTTTGGTTCAGATTTTGAGTTTGTTTGAACCTTCATTTCTATCCTAATCTATCTACTGATAAGCCAAGATTGAACAGTTTGGAAAATCGAATTCACTATCCTATAAGCAGAAAATTTAAAGCTAATTAGTCAAGATTAAGCAGTTTGACTAACTAGAAGTGTGTTTTGAGGAGTGGCATTTGAGCTTGCACACTTTCAGATTTATTTCTCTTTTTGGCATGGGGCTGTGCCTTTCTTGTTTTCATTTCTGCCCTCTTTTCATTCTTTCTTTGTTTTTGTATTTTTGGATTCTTGACTTTTCTTCAAAGCAGAAAACAACAACTAACTACATGCTCAGAACTGAGCTTTATTGACATTCCTATCTAACCTATTCTAAACATGGAGTATTTACATTCATCATATGATACAAAAATGCCAATGCAGCCAGCTGAGTAATGTCAAGAAGAAGAAGAAACTTTGGCTGCTTGTAAGAGGTATCCATAATATATTTTGAAGATTAATTTTCAAAACCGAGGCTATCACAGAAGGTGACAACTTTTCATGTCTCTGGCTTTTGCAAAGGATCAATGCTTGATAATTTGAGCCAGTCGGGATTTCCACACACTCTTCCATAGGATCAACAAAGAAAAGATGAAGATTCTCTTCCTTTTGGTCCTCCACAATTGGTAGATCATCTACTTCCAAGACATCAACTTTGAGGACTATCTCTTCAGTATGTAGCTTGGAAGTATCATCATTCTTAACCTGCAAAATAGCAAACAGTGAAATATCTTCTTTCTTTGAATCTATGCTTGCTTCTGATATAAACTCAGGCTCTTTAAATGACAGACTAATATCAGTGAAGGGAGAAGTTTCTTCTTGAGAAGATGATATATCCACAGCAAGATAGTCTTCTATTTGTTTTTCTCCTTCATCTTCATCATCTTCTGAACTGGAGGACTCATCATATTTGACAGTGTTGTCCTCTTGTGGCCCTTGTATGCTCGTATTCAGTGGACTAAATTCTGTGAAGAGGTTATTATATTCTTGAGCAGGGGAGTACTTCAAGGTTTCCTCTTTTTCAAAAGGAAGATCCTTTTGCTCAAAAATTTCTTTATTGCTCTTCTCTTCACCTTCTGAGTTGAAAAGCTGTTGATTCCCAATTATGTGAGAGCGATTTGTGATAGATTGAAATGGGTGATTTCTGCTTTCAAGTTGATGATGGTGAAACTCATAACACCAATCGAACGCAGGTTGCCCTGCGTGATTAATTTTTTCTTGAAACTCATCATCATCATCAGACTGATTGAAATTTGGAAAATCATCGGAATAAAAAATTTCATCAGTTGAACATATTGGGTTATCAACAGGTCTCTCTTCATTATGATTTACAAAAGAATTTTCTAAATCTGTACAACAAAGTTCTCTATGCGAATGGGCAAGAGTGTTTGTTTTGCAAAAAGTTTCAGAGGCTGATTGTTTATAAATAGTCTGTTCTATTTCATTCTCTGTCAAAGGGGAAGATGTTTCCATGTCCCTTTGAACAGAAGTACAAAAATTATCTGTCTCTTGCGAAGACTGATTTTGAGGCTGGATGTCTTCTTGAGCCTCAGCTATAAGGGATGATGAATCAATATTTGAGTTTTCATGGATATCTTGAGGAACGTCCATTATTTCTTGGATCATCTCTTCCTCAACTGATTCATCTATATTCTTAAAATTTTTCAATAGGAGATTAAACTCATGAATGGCTGTTAAAAGATCTTCACGATGCATCTCTTCCAAAGCTTCCTCATTATCTATAATGTGTTGGGTGATGTTTTGTGATGGATCATAATATATTGCACCCCATGATAATGACGTAGCGTTTTCTTCATAGTTCTCATAGAACACATATTCAAGGTCTCTTAAGGAAAAAAAACTACTAGATCTTAAGCATTCATACCAATCCCTAGCTTTTCCTTCTAATGTTAACATGAAAATTTTCATTAGGCAGTCTTCATGCCATTCAAATTTCAACCTCCATACATGTATGTGAAACTTGATAAGATGTAATAAAGGGTTATCAAACTTTTCACCTTGAAAAACAGGTAGGTTGTCATCCCAATTCACCTGGGGCATCTTATGTGGAAACCCAGGGATATGATCTCTACTCATTGGGGCATATCTTCGTTGTATTCTTGGAATCATGTTTGTAAATCCAGAAAGAGGTTACTGTGTCTGGTCAATTAGTTCAGGGTCTTCTACCAGTGGAGTCATTTGGTATTCTAGGAGTTTCAGAGTGTGGAGTCGCCAAGTGGAAAATTTTTAGCCCTAAAGGAGGTAAAATGTTTTATGGTTCCACCACCATGTTTATTGCATACCAATCTGAAATATTTTTGGGTTTTTCTGAGTTTTTGTGATTGTATGGAAAACTAAAGAGTCTATAAAAGCTGGCCAAGCAACTATGAACTCAAAAATAGTCCCCAACTGAGTCGCCAGAAATGTTAGGTGACTCCAGCTGGTTAATAAATCAAATGCTCTATGAACCAAATCTCTGATGTCGTATGATTATATTTAAATGAAAATGATTCGGGGTTCTTCCCCAGTGGAGTCGCCAGAAATGTTAGGTCTCTGTAATAAGCAAGATTGGAAAAAGTCCGATCACAGAGTTAACATCATTTCAACCAACTTTGGGATTCTAGGATCTAGCCCTCCTGAATCTGGAGAGGGATCTCTCCAATATGTACAAAGATGGTTTTGTCTTTGAAGTTTAGGGTAATGATATTAGGCTAGTTATGAAGACCAAGGGTTTTGTTTGCTTTGGTTGGACAAAGATAAATGAAGGTGAAGGAAGTCTAAATGAAGGGTGAAGATGAATGAAAGCGAAAATTGATTCAGCTAAGAAAGATAGGTAAGAAACAACTTCAATCCATTGGGCTATGGAGTCATAGTAGGGTTTTAATTGAAACAACAAGGTTCAAGAGTGGTCTATGGGGCAAGTCATCTATGTCTAAGGATCTCTTTAAAGTTTGATTTATGGAATGGAATGATACATTAAGAAGGGGAAATAAATAGATGCAGAACAAAGAGCAGTCCAGGATCTGGTAAGTACTTTCAAACTAGCCAGCCTTTGACCAGGCACTTAAGAAAGACATGAAAGCAAACTAGGATCTGGTAAGTACTTTCAAACTATCCAACCTTTGATACACTTTCAATAGAAAACATATAAAACACAAAGGGAAGCTTGAAGGCAACTTTTGGAGTAGAAACTAGCGGGCCGGGCTCACCACAAGTCCTCTCCTAGCTCTTCCTTACTTGGCTACTTTCAAGACAATCACAAAGATAACATAGAATGGCATAAGATCTGATAAGTACTTTGAAACTAGTTAGCTTTTAACACATTCTAGGGAAACAATCAGATAATTATGCATTACAGTCTGGGACCAGGGCTAACCATATCTTCCTTCCAGTTCATCCTCACACAACATATGCAGAAAGTAACATTCAAGACTGACATTCAGCTAAGACAATAAGACGAGGGAACGCCAGCATTCCTATGTCTAAACTGAATTAAATCATTCCTAAATAACACATATTGGAAGAAAACATTCAAGTAAAGATTTCTCAGCCAGAGAAGGTTACTGATATACAGTAGGCCCTAACCCTGTTTAAACTGTTCTTTACAGTGGAAAATGAAACAAAATGAAAACAGAAACAAAATAACAAGTTAAAAATGAGAATAACATCACCGTCAACATAGACCAGGATCCCATAAATCAGCTTGTATTGATGTTCCAAACCAGTTACAATCTTTAAGTCCAATGGTTCTTTACAGATTCAGGCTTCTCAGCTCAACTTAGGTATTTTATCTTACAAACAGAGCTTACAGCAGCTTTAGAAAACTATTTACATGCTACAGATATGCAGTGACCAACAGTTTCTCATCTTCTACAGAAGTATTTATAGAAGAATGAGGAGGTGAGATCTGATAAAAGATCTGCTAAAGTAATTAATATAGATTCAAGACTTCTTGGCCCTTTGAGGGGCTCAATGAAGAAGTTTACAGGTGGTTCTCTGTATTAACTATTTTACATTAACTATCAGGTCTGCTGGAAAGAATTTGTTGACCTTTGAGGTTTGGCGTGAGGTTGAAATAACTTTGCAGATATTTCTCGCATTAAGTTCCTTGCAGAAGTAGCTTCTCGGCTGCGTTGAGGCAAAACATCTTCCTTTGCAATAAATTCGGCCCTGGTTTGAAAGGTTTGAGGCAACAGGTGGCGTTTATTCGCTGGGAGGAATCAATTTGCCTCCTTTTTGTGGCGGTGGAGGGTTTGCTGTCACTAAAACACTTTAGGTATTCTGCAGACTGTGTTTTAGATTGGGGGATTAGGCTTTTGATAACAGTCTTAGCCGTAATCCCCATAAAATTGTCTTCAATTCTCTATGCTGGCACATTTCTGGTCTTCTACAGCTGATACTCTTTGACTGTGCCGGATTCTTGGTGCTTCGTTGTTACACAGGGCTGCGCAGGGTTATATGGCATCAATGCCTCATGAAACACTGATGAAAACGTGAATTTGCACCATGTGGCCGATTTCCTTTGACAAATCAAAAGAGGCAGGGTCGTCACCCTCATCTTTCGAATTTCCTTCTGAATATAGCGGAAAACGTTAAACCCTGCAAAATACAAACGAAGGTTATGAAATCCAGCGTTTATAGGTTAAACTGCATTGGAGGTTGTGCGAAGGAAGCAGGGTCGTTGGATCATGGAGCGGGGGTGCAGATCGACGGCGGAGATGCAGCGGCGGGATGTAATGGGCAAAACCTTTGTAAACCACAAAATATATCATTTTCGACTTTACAAAGGAAAAAAACGTTTCTATATGAAAGGTGAGGGTATCATATGGTGGGCCCGGCAGGATCGATCGCAAATCGCAAAAGGTGGAAAATGCGATGGCGGATTTATGCGACGGAGAGAAAATGCGATATTGCGATTTGCGATGAGTGCTGGGGAAAAATGCGATTGGAGCTGTCGCATCGCAAATATTTGCGATGCGATCAGATCGCATCGCAAATATTTGCGATGGATCAAACTGTTTAAACAACGAAACATGCGATTTGCGATATGCGATGGATCGCATCGCAGAAACTTGCAATGAGATTTTTAGAGGAAAACTGAAAATTGCGATCTGCGATCTGCGATGGATCGCAGCGCAAATATTTGCGATGCATCAGTTTAAAAAATAACAATTTGGAAATTCTGCGATCTGCGCTGCGCTTTGCGATAGCCTTAAAGAGGTTCCTTTTGTTCAAGGTGCTGGGAACCATAATGCATTCCTTAAATATGTGGTGATACGTGGGAGTTGTCAAGTCAAATTATAGCCATATAATTTTCCAATAAATTGTCAACCCGATCTGAGTTTAATTTCTTGCAGTGGCACCGGGAATTCCTACAGCACATGAAAAAAAAATTCCTGCAGCGACAAATGATGAATCAAATTATAGGCATCTCAGTACACCAATCATAGTGGTGTCAAACCAAGGAAGGTAAGCTTGTGATGCTAATATATATGCAAGTTGATTACTTCAAGTGTTAATAAATTATACATCCAACTCATGCTTCTTTCCTCTATTAATAATTTAGCAGCAATGGCTATGGAGTGGCTTATAACATCTGTCTACACCACTTGGGTTTGCTGATATTGATGTAGGAAAATATAAAAGGTAAACCATAATAAAGAATCCAACTTAAAGAGTATGAATCCAAACATTGATCAAATGAAAATAAATCATTAACATAAAGAGTTAAATCACTTAACCAATTAACAATTTGTTGCAGGAAAAGAAGAAAGAAAGCACTAGTTGTGTACAAGAATTATTAATGCATAAATGAAATAGAAATAAAACAAACACAATATGCTGTGGTAGTTGTGAGCGAAGGGGGCCCTCCCTCACTCACATCTCCTTCAAAAGTAGAAGAAGTTTCTCAGAAAGGTAAACATAACATATACTATTTTATTAATTTGGAAATTACAGTCAAGTACAGTCTGATATCTTGCTATCAACAGCAATCCCAACCAAACCCCCTTTTACAATATGAAATAAATATCATTTTATACAATACCTAAAGCCCATATTTGGCTCGAATGACTAATATAAGCTATCAGCCAAAAATAAAGGTCTATACTATCGAATTTAACTTCTTTTTTGAGTCTAATCCATGACTGAAAGCATGGATTAGACAATTTCTATTACATCACTGAAGCTGTAGGAAATCTGGAATGAATGCAGGAAATGTGGTTACGAGAAGAAATCTGTAAGTTTGGGTTGTTTCAAAAGGAGGCTCGAAGCAACCAATAGGATAGCCTTCATGTGCAACGAATTCCCCACAAAACCCATTTCCTTGCTAGATCTGGAAGTAAATAGAACATAGTCAACTGTTGATGTCACTGCAGGAAATCGAGGCTTCTGTGGGAAATCCGGAACTGTTGCAGGAAATCCGGATCTGCGAGAGGAAATCCAGAACGGCTGCAGGAAATCTGGAATAGCTACAGGAAAATTGCTACAGGATTCCTGCAACATCTGTAGGAAATGCGAATATGTTTTGAATTAAATCAAATCTACAGATGAGTTCTAGATCAGTTGGAGTGGTAATTTAATAAAGATAAAGCTAGATCAAAGAATACTTCAAGTTTAAGGTAGAATGACACTTATTATGTTAATTTGACATACCTTAAGCTTATAGCACCCGTCTAGCCAAAAATAAACAATATATCCGAACTAAGCATAATTAGGGGTGGAAGGAGTTCAAAAATAGGGGAGGTAAGGCCTGGGAAAGGCATCAAAAAAGAGGCAAAAATGAGACTCAACATCTCCCCCACACCAAAAATCTTGCATGTCCCTATGCAAGCAAATCAATTGTTGTATTGTCACTCCCTTGCAAAAACAAAAATATTCATGGACACTTGTTGTTGGAGAGGTGAAATCCCTACGCGGACGGGCGATCCTACTAGCCCGGATCGGGTCTAGCAACAATCGATTCATGCTAAGAAACAGGTTCTAATTGCAAGAACCAGTTGCAACGAGGCCTGCATACAAAGTCCTCTGTGCTATGGATTTGTGGAGAAGATGGTGCTTCCGTCCCTTGCTTTGGCAGATCACAATTCTCCCGCTCGACACGATCGAACACCTGCACGTACAAGAAGAAACAACAAACACACAAGCGTAAAACCTAATACATGCAATTATGTATCAGTTAGAGAAGATAAAACTCATAGCATAAAACATAAACATCTGAGTGGAACTATAATCGAAGTTGTTTATTATTAATCAGAACAAAGAAAGATACAACCTGAGCTCTGACGCTGGATCTTCCTTCGGCGAGTCGACAGAGGAGTACGTCTCGGTAAAGCTCATCGGGAAAAGGACAAGTCTCTCTCTCTTCGGCTGTCTGACGATAATCTCCTTACAATTGATTCAGCTCTATTCAGGCTAGCTTGCAAAGGGAAAATGACAAGCTTATATAGATGGTGGAAGGGGAGTTGGGATCCCTACAATGGTAGGATTGGCCCTATCCTCAAGGAAGCTTCCATGATAGGTGGAAAACCACTTCCCCTACATGGAGATCCGGAGCCAAACCTCCCAACTCATTTTAGAGACTTGTTCAGGAGTTGGTTGGAATCAAACTTCCACCATTTATTAAAAAAAAAACAATCCTTATTAAGCCTGGCATGGGTGATACATTGGGATAGAGCACTAGTTGGCGCGCCCTCTTTGGTGGATTTCCCCCATTGGCACGAGGGCTGAACTGGCTAGTCGCGCCAAGGCCAAAAGGGCTATTTTTAGGGCTTTTCACAGGAAATTGTCTTCAGGGGAATGATTGTCCTTGTCAAGGGGGATGCCATGAAAGTGGTTTCAGGTGATGTCACTGCTCACAGGTCATAAAATAAGCCCTCCAATGTGTGGGATAGGGGATTGCAGGGATGGTGAAAAATTACTCTGTAACACTTGTAATAATGTTCCTGCAATTATGTGTGACCCACCCTTCACTAGATAGAACTTGTTCCAAAAACAAAGTATTTGTTGGAATCTTTATTTTTTTAAACTGATCTCACGAAAATTTAGCACAAATGATACCATGGGAATACTAAATTGCAAGGATGGTGTTATTTACTTGAATAAAATAACCAACTTATTAAAATTTCCATAAAAATTTCTGGGGCATCCTCGATCAGAAGTTTTTCTTTAATATCCTCATTGTAAATATGAGTGGCATGATTTTAAATCCATGGCATTTAAAGGTAGTCATAATAATACTTTCCCATAGTGACCATCTTACCATTATCCACATATAGTTGAAGATCCTCTTTTCTAGGCAAGGTGAGGTACCTGCACTAAGGGTCCCACATCCATAAAAACAAATTATTCCAAAAAGATAGAACTCCAAAAGGACCTCTAAAGCCATTCTCAAATAGATATGATAATGAATTCAAGAAGACAAAAACAACCAAGTAAGTCATAGTGTAAAGTTAACTTTAATATCACAGGCATGGCCCTGCTTCCAACAAGCGTCAATAGCTTTGACATGGATGCCTTTTAACCCATGAAATGCTTGTGTCCCAACTGTTATATAAAGATTCAGAGTTGTTTCAAAGAATTTACATTTATTTTGAAATTAATTTAGGGGCACTGTCCCTGCTTGGAAAATAGCTAACAAGAGTTCCATTCACAAGAACTAACAAGAAAGAACAAGTCAGCTCATGATGAGATCTCTTGTCTTCCAGATTTTCATTTGTAAGCCATTATCTTGGCTTGGTGACCAGTGCAGTAATTTCATTCTCGTTAGGACCTGTTGTAGATCATATCTACATATCCTTTTCAGTTTTTATATTTGAATGTCAAAAATACAAAAAAAAATAGAAAATAAAAAATCATATGTTATAGTATAAAGTTTTATACTATATCATAAAACAGGCATTTCAAAGCTCGATGAATATTAACCTTATTGAAATATATGTTTTGATTTAAGTTTAAGCTCCGAGCAATTTCTTGAGCGGAGGTGGCGATCGTGGAAAAGTGCTTTCAGATAAGTTATTGCGAGGGGGAGAAGTAGCTCGTAGTTTATCAAATCCCGACCCCCCGTAGTTGACTGGTCAGATCGTGGGTGAGCCGTGATCGACGGCTGTGAATAACTGCTGGGGGTGCCGGTAGAAGTTCGCTACCGTACTCCAGGACCCCCCGCAGTGACGTCATCAGGCCAAGTGGAGAACAGTTGTCATCCGCCCTCAACGGTTTGTCCATGTCATGTTGGCATTTATTACGGATTCCCGTAGCTTTTTAAAGAGTTCTTTAGTCCCGTTTTGTCCATGTGTGACTGTTTTTCCCTTTTGAACCGTGTTCTTTCCACCTTTGCATTTCCCGTTACCCCGCGAATTGTTTTCAGTTCCTGTTAGTCATGGCAAAACGAATATCCTTGTCTGGTTCTTCAAACCTCAGTCCCCTCCTGGATAGTGAAAAGGACGTCCATGATACCGTGTCGTCCGTCAATCATCCCCTACTGCATTACCAAGTAACCCTAAACACTGATAACTCCCCTGTATTATCTGCTATGAAAAGTTCTGGTGTGTTGTCTACCTATGTTCCGAAAACTCACTTCTTCCTCGAGTTCATCTCATGGTTAGTCTCATCAATGTACCCTGGTAAATGTTTTGTCATGAATTCTCAGGGGGAAAATGTCCTGCAGGTATCAACACAACTAATTCGCCAAGCATTGTGCTTTCCAGAAGATGAGTCTCCGTTACAATTCTCCGAAGATTCATTGGTTCAGTATTTTGAAGACCTTTCAAACGAAGAGTTCAGTCGTTGTATGTCATTTTTTAAATTAAATCCAGAAAAAACTCAATTTGAAGGAGAAAAGTTCAGTTTGGAGGTGTTCAATGTTTAGTATAGGCCAGTTATTAGCTTCATTACGGAGATTTTGGGAAAAGACGATGACCACAAAATCGATAAATCAATCTTGGGGATGTTTGCACTGATGATGAAACCAGGGGTGGTCCTTGACATTCTGTCTTTTTGGCAGGAAATAGTAAATTCCCAATTGATAGCTTTTCCTCTAACAGGTTTCTTCAGATTTCCATCATTGGTTGTTTACTTATTTTTGTATCAAAATGTTGAAGAGTTCATGAGTTTGGGTTTAAATATAGTTGATAGTAATAAAAATAAGCAATCAGTTTTATTCTGGATCGACATGATTAGAAAAGAAGAGAATGAAGCAGGGCTGTTTGAATTTTCTAATCATTTCATGTCTATTGCTTATAAAATTTTGAATGGAACTCTTCCTCCATGCTTTCTACCAAAAGCCCGGGAGTTCCTACAGATAGGACCCAATTGCAGATTTGGAGATTGGTTTGTATTCGAATATTACTCAGAGATAAGGCTGTATGGAGTTAGCATTGAGCCCTATAGGCTCCCAACTTTTGTACCCATGCGACTTTTCGCCCTGGAATTCATAAGGCAAAGTCTTAATGTAGACCAAGTTCACTTTCTTCCCATGAAGAAAGTTCTGATGTACAAATTGCCTATGAGTGTGGGACCTTTTGTGGTCAACACGAGACAAGATTTTGATGAAGTCTCAAAAATGTTGGAAGGGACACAGTTGTTGTTGGGAGAAAAATGGCCTTATGATCCGCATGGAATAATTTATCAGAAAAGGGTTGAGAACGGGTATGCTGCGTTCTCCCATGTAAGCAAGCCTAATATAGAGAAGCTGGAAAATCCAGGTGAAACAAGTGCCTCAAAAACCAGCATTCAAACACCTGCCATTATGGAAAGGGCAAGCAAAAGAAGTAGAGAAGATGTTATTGAAATAGATAATGAGGAACCCAGAGAAGAAAAGAGAACCAAACTAGCAGAAGATCATTCGCCCAATTCGCCTGGTTTTACCCTTCATATCAATGAAGAATCAAGTGTTCCTTCCTCTCCTAGAAGACATGAACTTTACTCAGAAAGGATGCCGGCAGTCAAGCAAGTATTCACGCAAATTGAAGAAATAAATCAGAGAATAAGAGCCAATGTAGAAGCGCAAGAAGAACATCACACAGCTGCTGATCAAACCAGATTATTGACTGTAATGGATATTGAAAAAGATCAATTTAGAATGGCTCTATCACATCCAAAGGGAATGTCCCTTGGGTCTTCAAGCAGCTTTAATGAGGTAAACATAGTCATGGATGTTAAAAATATCTCATTGTGGGACAAAATGAATCTTCACATGCAGACCGAGCAGTTGATTGTAAATGATTTGAGCAAGACTAATGCCACAACAATCAAGACTGAAAACATGCTTGCAAAGGTCATCAGACAATGCAAAATGGAGAAAGCTAATTCAAGGGCATTAACAACTCAAAACGAAGAGTTGAAGAAGATCATTATGAAAATTGGTGTGGATCCAAATGATAAAGCTGCAATTCAAAAACTCATGAAAAGTGCAGAAGTAGAAATATCCTCACTAAGGAAAAAGTTAAAATTACCAGCTACAGAGCACTCAATGGTTGCAGAAGTAGCTGAGGTGGAAAAAGAAAAGGAAGAGTTACGTCTGCAATTGTTACAAAAAGATGAAGAGTTGTCCAAAGTGAAGCAGACTGCTATATCTCTGCAGAATCAAATTCAAAACCATACTTGCACTTTTGTTGTTCCTACAGGTGACAGTGATGCGGATCCTCAAACCCAAATTTTTCAGCTCAGCACAGAACTGAAGATAGCTGAAGGTGATCTTAAGCGGGTTCAGTTATATTTGGAAACAACTACTAAGATGATGAGAGGATGGGAAGATAAAGAAAATGAAAATAAGCAGCAATTACAAAAGGCTGAGGATGAAATTAAGGAGCTCAAGGAGAAGCTAAAAGGTAACATCTCCATTTTAAGAGCTAAAGATATTATTTGGACTGAAATTATCTCTGAAATGAAGTCAAATTGGGATTCCCTAAGTATAATTGGTATAGAGAAACGCCTCATCTTAGACCATGAAGAGGAGATATCATCTGAAAAACAAACGGTCATTAAAAGCGCAAATTGGGCTAGGAGGTTTTTAAATTTTATCAATTCCAAATCAGATGAAGAGTTAGAAGATATTCAGATACAAGACAGATACTTTTATGCTGAAGAAGTTAATAAAATGATAATTAAGAATGATCTACGGAAAGTTGCAGAGAAAAGGTTACTGAGAATTAAGGAGGCGGTAAAGAAGTTTGATATAACTTTTGATAAATTGATCCGAACAGGTTTGCCTTCATGCTGGGCAGAAAAGGGAAATATTTTGACATGGAAGTTTTATGAAGATGCATTAACACTGGCAAAGAGAAGAGCAGATAGCAGACACGAAAAGACACAAGTTTTAAAGGGAGAGACAATGTTTAACTTTTTACAGAGGCACTTCAATTTGCTATGGATGGTAAAGGCACTCTTTACAGAAAGGCTCACTCACAATCAGGCAGTTGCATTTAGATTGGAATACCTCAGCTACAGGAATGCTCCTACAAATCAATGTGAACTTTAGAAAAAATGCAACATCTTCTCCATTGACACAGCAAAGAAGATTCCAACGGACAAATCAAAAGTAGTTACTGATTCCGCAGCCACTTCAGGACCAATTGTTCCTTTAGATTAGAAGTTTTAAAAAATCCTCATTATGTCATTTCTCAGGATTATGTAAATGTAATAAGACTTTTTCGAGGCATGTACCTCCATGACAGTTAACAGTTTAGGCAGTTAAAGTTGGTTAGAGTAGTTAGGATTAGTTTCATTACTGGAAACTGTTTTGTCATAATGTATTTAAAGACAATTTGAAGAAAGAGAAAGGTTCTGAGTTTTTGGACCTTGAAGCCTAATTTTGTACTGAAAAATATTGAATCAATGAAAAGTTTTGCAAGTTTCCTTCATTCTATCTATGTTGAATAGTTTTCCAGTTTTCATTTCTTTTCCATATCTATGAATGAAATAGAGTGATTTGAGCTGCAGGTCTCTTGATATCTGTGTATCTAAGAGTTAAACATCCTTAATGGGCGCTCCTCTATTTTAACTTTATTGTTGCTCACTTCTTCAGGGTTTTATAATGATAGATTCTATTTTAAGCAGCATATCAAATTGAAATCCTTTCCTTCCTTTTCTTCCATTCAGTCGCTTCAGCATAAAGAGAACATGGCATTGCAGAACTTGTAGGGGTTTGATATTTGGAGATTATATTATTAATATTTGAAGGTTTAATAAACAGAGACAAATACACACTTGTTTGTGACATAATATTTAATTTCTTGAGCACGAATTCCTTTACACAGCAAGGAATTGTTTCTCAAGGAACAACATTAATTGGCGCTGTTGCCGGGGAACGAAGATTCGAAGATTTTCCCCGGGTTTTGTTTTACATTTCCTCTGGTTGTTCAGAGAGGAGGAAATAGTACGCTGTGATTGTTTGAAAATAGCTCTGGCTCCCAAGAAACCTCACACGAGGTCAGATACCTCTCAGCAAAAAGTTCCTGTTTTGTCTGATCCTGAGAAGCTTGTTTCAAAGAAGGGCCAGAAACCAAAAATATTATATACACCTGAAACCACACTTCTCACACCAGGCAGCAGTTCACACATTTTCTCATCCAAGAAAGCTTCCAAGAAACTCATTTTCTCAGAAGAAGAATCATCACCATCACCCGTTCGTTTTCAAGAACCCACATTAGAAGAGAAATCTTTAGAGTTTGTGTCTTTTCCTTTTATAGAAACTCAGCCCCATATAGCTGCCAGCTCTTCTGCAATCGTTCATAGTCCAATTCCTATATCAATTGTTTCACCTCATTCATCCTCTCCTACAACTGGTATTCATTTTACCCCCGCTCAAGGAGTAGTTAACCCGGGCGTAAACATGGCAGTCCCTGCAGCCCCTGCTTTCTTGATGAATAGATATGCACCATTGAATCTACCCCAACCACTGCATGATATGCCTCAGGAGTATCTCAAGTTACTCCCTAGATTTACTGGTGAAGACGAAATAACTGCAGAACAACACTTTCCCCTGTTTTGCACATTTGCCGAGAATTTAAATGTTGAACATTTGGACGTTGTAATGAGACTTTTTGTGCAGTCTCTAAGTGGAGAGGCAAGGAAATGGTTTAAAGGATTGCCAAATGGTACCATAAATGATTGGGATACTCTAGAAACACATTTCACTGAGAGATGGGGTGAAAAAAGGGATCATGGCTATTCTTTGACAGAGTTCAATGCAATAAAGAAGAAATTTGATGAAAGCATGAAAGATTTTGTGAAAAGATTTAATAAATTATATAATAGTTTGCCTGTTGAAATGAAACCCCATCCTATTGGAGCAAGGGTTGTTTTTGCTAGTGCTTTTGAACCAGAATTCAGTTTCACATTGAGGGAAAGGAGGTCACCTACATTGGAGCAGATTCAAACTGATGCTCTGGAGATTGAGGCTAATATGTCTGCTGCTGGTAAAGTTCAAGATAAAGGAAAAGCTAAAGAAGAAACCTTGGCTCAAGAACAAAGAATTGATGATATGACTAAGGTTATAAAAAATCTGTCCAATAAATTGGTGAAATTGGAAATAGATAGTAAGCCTGCAAGACAGAACAGAGGAGTTTTTAATCCTCAATTTAAAAAATAGCCTCTACAGATTCTGCAAAAAGAGAAAAAAGATCTAGATCAGGTGCAAGCACCTTTGTACATAGAGGCAACCCCGTCCCTTTCAGCAGATGATGAGGATGAGAGAGAAGATGATGCTCAGATCTCTGCTGTGTACATGGAAGATGATGAAATAGAAGAATAAGTAGATGAAGAAGGGGTGAAGGAAGATGAAGAAGCTGATCTCTCATTTGATCAAGAAGAGATGGATGATTACTGTAGACAATTCACGGACTTTATGCAATCTGAGTTGCATAAAAAGTATGATTTGAGGTCAAAAAAGAGGTTAAGGACTCAAGATGATGAAGAAAAAGAATCAGAAGCAGCACCTACTCCAATGGAGACTCCATTACAGAAAGGAAAGTAGCAAGCTGAAACTTCTCAGACAAAAGTTAAAGATTCTAACATTTTGGAGAAAGTGGTTACTGTTTCTAATCAAGATCTAAGTTCCAAGAAAGATCAAGAAGAACCTGAAAAGTTGACAAAATCAAATCAAACTTTCAGTTTGTCGAAAGAGTTAGAAAAAGTGAAAATACAAGTACCTCTTCTTGAATTAATAAAAACACATGGTTACAAGAAAGAGATTGCTGAATTTATCAATCTGTCTCAGCCTGACGAAGTGAGTGATACAGTAAATCTGCAGGAAGAAAAGCCAGTGGTTACATTTGGACCTCATGTTGAAGAGGTAGATTCATTTGTTCCTCCTTTTTATATATCTTTTCTGTTACATGATTTTGTTTTGCATAATTGTATGCTAGATTCTGGCGCATCACACAATCTGATGCCATTGAGTGTGATGAAGGAGTTAAATTTACAAATCACTAAGCCATACAGAGACCTTTACTCTTTTGACTCAAAGAGGGTTAAGTGTGTGGGTCTTATTAAGGATATGGTTGTTTCATTGGCTCAAATCCCAGCCAAAAGCATTATGATGGATGTTGTAGTGGCAGATATTCCAGCCAGGTTTGGTATGTTATTATCTAGATCATGGGGGGCAAAGCTTGGGGGAGTTTTGAAGCTGGACTTTACATATGCTATCATTCCCGTTTTCAATGGTGAAGAAAGAAGGTTGTATAGAGAGACTAGATTTCAAAAAACTGCTACCAAGAAAGATGCAAGTAATTCACCAATTTATGGCCAAGAGAAGGATGACCTCTCTTGTTTCATGCTGCATGAAGATGTAGAATTTGCTGAAGAATCTCAAGGGCAGCTCCCTTCAGCAATTGTACATAAGGAGCTACATTCAGATAAGCTGTGGAAGTGTTATTTTGATGGTGCATTTTCCAAAGACGGCATTGGAGCTGGTTTCATTTTTGTTTCTCCAGAAGGTAATCTTGTGCCTTTTTCTTTCAAATTGGAGTTTGAATTCACTAATAATGTCGCAGAATATGAAGAATTAATTATTAGTTTGCAGACAGCTAAGCAGATGGGAATTCAGTCTATAACTGTGTTTGGGGATTCAGAATTAATTATAAGACAGATCAAGAATTTATGTCAAACTAAACATCCCAGGTTAAGAGCATATCGGAATGAGGTCTGAGATCTGATTGAAAATTATTTTGAAGCCTTCAACTTACAGTGTGTTCCAAGGCAAGAGAATAGACTGGCTGATTCTTTGGCGATTGCAGCAAGTACATTCAAGCCTCCTATCAGCCCGAAACTAAGGTATGAAATTGAGATGAGACATAGACCTTCGATTCCTGACAATATTAAACACTGGCAGGTCTTTGAGGACGATGAACAGATTAAGCAGTTTCTGTTGATGATTGAAGATTTTGAAGATCATCAGATTGATTTGGAATCTGATGAAGATGAATTGGCGGGTAAGACTCTGAAAAAGAATGTTGGTGGTTAGGAGATCATTCAGTTGAAAGATAACGTTTTTCCAAGATGTTTGGTGCCTCTTGAAAGATTGTTTGATACAAATGACGTTGTAGTGAATCAGAAGAAAGCAAACCAAGATGAGCAGGTGGAAGATTGCAATTTAGGGACTCAACAGGAGCCTAAAATGATTAAGTTGTTCAAAGGGGTCCCGAAGGACTACAAAGAAAGGTATGTAGATTTGTTCAAACAATTCAAAGATGTATTTGCTTGGTCTTATGATGATTTGAAAACATATGATAAGAGTATCATACAGCATAAAATTCCACTGAAGGATGGAGTCAAGCCACATAAACAGAAGCTTAGATAGATTAATCCATTGCTGTTGGCTCCGATCGAAAAGGAAATAAAGAAATTGCTGCAAGCCAAGATAATCGTTCCACTTAGATATTCAGATTGGGTTTCCAATATTGTACCCGTCCGAAAGAAAAATGGAGAGATAAGGCTGTGCGTAGATTTCAGGAATTTGAACAGGGCTTCATTGAAAGATAATTATCCTTTGCCAAAAATGGATTTTGTCTTACAAAAAGTGACTGGAGCTTATAGATTATCTATGGTGGATGGATTTTCAGGGTATAACCAGGTAGCTGTGGAGAAGGAAGATCAGAAGAAAATGACCTTCACTACGCCCTGGGGAACATTCATGTACGCCAGGATGCCATTTGGCCTGATGAATGCTGGGGCCACATTCCAACGAGCGATGGATATTGCATTCGTAGGTGATCAGTTCATGGTGGTTTATTTAGATGATGTCACAATTTTCTCAAATTCCGATGAAGAGCATTTACAACATTTGCAGAAAGCCCTCCTGAAGTGTAGAAAGTATGGGTTGTCGCTCAATCCTAAAAAATATCTGTTTGCCCTGGAAGAAGGCAAACTATTGGGCCATATTGTTTCAAAGCAGGGTGTGAAGATTGATCCAGCAAGAGTTGAAGCAATACAGTCTATCCAACTGCCCCAAAGCAAAAAATATATTCAGAGATTTCTTGGAAAAATTAATTTTCTCAGAAGATTCATTCCCAATTACGCAGAAATCGTCAAGAAGATAACGGACATGTTGAAAAAATATTCCGAAGTGAAGTGGGACAAAGAAGCCAGAGAGTCTTTCCAAAGGATTAAAGAAGCTTTAAAGGAAGCGCCTATTCTCATTAGTCCAGATTATTTGAAGCCATTTCAATTTTTCTCGTTTGCATCTCCTTCAACAATTGCTGCTGTGTTATTACAGAGAAATGAAGAAAAGCATGAACAACCTGTAGCATATTTTAGTAAAGTTCTCCGAGATGCAGAATTAAAATATAATATATTGGAGAAACAAGTATATGCTTTGGTGAAAGCACTGAAAGCTTTCAGAACTTATATCCTTCATTCTCAAATCTTTAGCATACGTTCCCAATTCAGCTGTAAAAGATGTGCTAGTACAGAGCGATGTGGAAGGTAAAAGGGGAAAATGGATTGCTAAAATCCAAGAATATGACTTGGATGTAAAACCAACCAAGCTGGTTAAAGGATTGGGATTGGCCAAATTATTGACAGAGTCCAATTTCCAAGCATTGGGAATCAATTTGTTGGCCCCTGTAGAGGAAGTCGATGGAGAAACGCGTGATAATCAGTCAAAGACAGCAATTAAGTATAAATTTCTCTGCTCAGAATGGTATAAGGATATTGTACATTATTTATGCTTTCTTTCATGTCCCCCTTCAATAAATAGAGCTAAATACAGGGCTTTGAAACTTAAAGCCCAGCCTTATGTCATAATTGAAGCGAAATTATAATGGAAGGATCCGGCTGATGTGCTGTTGTTATGTCTGACAGAGGAAGAAATTTCAGAAGTGATCAAAGAATATCATGAATGCTTGTGCGGAGGGCATTACAGCTGGAAGGTAACTGCTCATAAAATATTCAAATCAGGTTTCTATTGGCCGTCTGTGTTTGCTGATGTTTACAAAACAGTCAAAAGTTGTCAAAAATGCCAATTATTTGCAGAAAAGAAAAAGCTAGCTCCATTACCTCTTCTCCCTGTTTTTATTGAAGAACCTTTTAGACAATGGGGGTTGGATTTCATTGGAGAAATCAATCCACCATCCAGTGGGTAGTTTAAGTGGATCCTTACTGCTACAGATTATTTTACAAAGTGGGTGGAGGCAATCCCCACCAGGAAGGCAAATGATTTGGTTGTTATGAAGTTTCTAGAGGAGAATATCTTTAGCAGGTTTGGATGTCCAGTGAAGATTGTGACAGATAATGCCCAAGTTTTCAGTTCACTCAGGTTTATTAATTTTTGTCAGACTTACAGTGTGATATTGTCTCATTCTACAGCTTATCATCCACAGGGAAATGGATTGGCAAAGTCTTCCAACAAAACATTGGTAAGAATTTTGAAGAAGACAATCAGTGAAAACCAGAAGAATTGGGATAAAAAGTTAGATTTTTCTCTATGGGCAACAAGGATGACCACTAGGAGGTCTACTGGCAAGTCTCCTTATGAGCTCGTATACGGTACTCAAGCATTGTTTCCCACACAATTGGTAAAACCTGTGATTTCTTTCCTCCAAGATGCTCAAGCAGAACCAAATGCCATGATCAGAAGAATGAACAATGTGATGGAGCTAAGTGAAAACATAAATCAAGTTCGGGACAACTTGCTCACTTATCAGCAGAAGATGAAGGCAATATTTGACAGGAAAGCAAAAGAAATCATGTTTCAGAAGGGAGACTTAGTATTGAGGTGGGATACCCGAAGGGAAGACAAAGGTAAACACGGAAAATTTGATCCCTTGTGGTATGGTCCGTTCAAAATCAATGAAGTCAAGATGAATAAAACTTTCATGCTTGAAAATATTGAAGGAGAAGTATTAGATATGCCTATGAATGGGAAATATCTAAAGCATTATTTCAGGCACTAAGAAGCAGTTTCATCATCATTGTATATATCCGGTGTGATCATTGTACATTTTCCATCAAGCAATATGTGACTCCATGCCCAAAGTGAAGGCACTGATCTGCAGGTTCTTAGTGTTTCGTGGTAAAAACACTATCCCCAGGTGGAGCCAAATGTTGTAGATCATATCTGCATATCCTTTTTAGTTTTTATGTTTGAATGTCAAAAATACAAAAAAAAAATAGAAAATCAAAAATCATATGTTATAGTATAAAGTTTTATACTATATCATAAAACAAGCATTTCAAAGCTCGATGAATATTAACCTTATTGAAATGTATGTTTTGATTTAAGTTTAAGCTCCGAGCAATTTCTTGAGCGGAGGTGGCGATCGTGGAAAAGTGCTTTTGGATAAGTTATTGCGGGGGGAGAAGTAGCTCGTAGTTTATCAAATCCCGACCCCTCGTAGTTGACTGGTCAGATCACGGGTGAGCCGTGATCGACGGCTGTGAATAACTGCGGGGGGTGCCGGTCGAAGTTCGCTACCGTACTCCAGGACCCCCCGCAGTGACGTCATCAGGCCAAGTGGAGAACAGTTGTCATCCGCCCTCAACGGTTTGTCCACATCATGTTGGCATTTATTACGGATTCCCGTAGCTTTTTAAAGAGTTCTTTAGTCCCGTTTTGTCCATGTGTGACTGTTTTTCCCTTTTGAACTGTGTTCTTGCCACCTTTTCATTTCCGGTTACCCAGCGAATTGTTTTCAGTGCCTGTTAGTCATGGCAAAACGAATATCCTTGTCTGGTTCTTCAAACCTTAGTCCCCTCCTGGATAGTGAAAAGGACGTCCATGATACCGTGTCGTCCGTCAATCATCCCCTACTGCATTACCAAGTAACCCTAAACACTGATAAATCCCCTGTATTATCTGCTCTGAAAAGTTCTGGTGTGTTGTCCGCCTGTGTTCCGAAAACTCACTTCTTCCCCGAGTTCATCTCATGGTTAGTCTCATCAATGTACCCTGGTAAATGTTTCTTCATGAATTCTCAGGGGGAAAATGTCTTGCAGGTATCAACACAACTAATTCGCCAAGCATTGTGCTTTCCAGAAGATGAGTCTCCGTTACAATTCTCCAAAGATTCATTGGTTCAGTATTTTGAAGACCTTTCAAACGAAGAGTTCAGTCGTTGTATGCCATTTTTTAAATCAAATCCAGAAAAAACTCAATTTGAAGGAGAAAAGTTCAGTTTGGAGGCGTTCAATTTTCAGTGTAGGCCAGTTCTTAGCTGCATTACGGAGATTTTGGGAAAAGACGATGACCAAAAAATCGATAAATCAGTCTTGGGGATGTTTGCACTGATGATGAAACCAGGGGTGGTCCTTGACATTCTGTCTTTTTGGCAGGAAATAGTAAATTCCCAATTGATAGCTTTTCCTCTAACAGGTTTCTTCAGATTTCCATCATTGGTTGTTTATTTATTTTTGTATCAAAATGTTGAAGAGTTCATGAGTTTGGGTTTAAATATAGTTGATAGTAATAAAAATAAGCAATCAGTTTTATTCTGGACCGATATGGTTAGCAAAGAAGAGAATGAAGCAGGGTTGTTTGAATTTGCTGACCATTTCATGTCTATTGCTTATAAAATTTTGAATGGAACTCTTCCTCCATGCTTTCTACCAAAAGCCCGGGAGTTCCTACAGTTAGGACCCAATTGCAAATTTGGAGATTGGTTTGTATTCGAAGAATACTCAGAGATAAGGCTGTATGGAGTTAGCATCGAGCCCTATAGGCTCCCAACCTTTGTACCCATGCGACTTTTCGCCCTGGAATTCATAAGGCAAAGTCTTAATGTAGACCAGGTTCACTTTCTTCCCATGAAGAAAGGTTTGATGTACAAATTGCTTATGAGTGTAGGACCTTTTGTGGTCAACACGAGACAAGCTTTTGATGAAGTCTCAAAAATGTTGGAAGGAACACAGTTGTTGTTAGGAGAAAAATGGCCTTATGATCTGCATGGAATAATTTCTCAAAAAAGGGTTGAGAATGGGTATGCTGCATTTTCCCATGTAAGTAAAGCTGATCTGGAGAAACTGGCTAATCCAGGTGAGTCAAGTTCATCAAAGACCAGCATTCAAACACCTACAATTTTGGAAAGGGCGAGCAAAAGAGGTAGAGAATATGTTGTTGAAATAGATGATGAGGAGCCCCGAGAGGAAAAAAGAACCAAACTAGCAGAAGGCCATTCCTCCAACTCACCTGGTTTTACTCTCCAGGTCAATGAAGAACAAGATCTCCCCTCATCTCCTAGAAGGCAGGAACTTTATTTGGAAAAGGCTCCTTCAGTAAAGAAAATGTTCACACATATTGAGGAAAGAAACTAGAGGATAAAAGCCAATATAGAAGCACAAGCATAACACCATATAGCTGTTGACCAGACCAGATTATTGACTGTGATGGATCTTGAAAAAGATCAGTTTAAGATGGCTTTGTCACATCCGACAGGAATGTCCCTTGGATCTTCGGGCAACTTTAAGGAGGTAAACATAATCATGGATGTTAAAAAGATCCCATTGTGGGACAAAATGAATCTTCATATGCAGACCAGGCAGTTGATTGTAAATGATTTGAGCAAGACTAATGCCACAGCAGTCAAGACTGAAAACATGCTTGCAAAGGTCATCAGAAAATGCAAAATGGAGAAAGCTAATTCAAGGGCATTAACAACTCAAAATGAAGAGTTGAAGAAGATCATTATGAAAATTGGTGTGGATCCAAATGATAAAGCTGCAATTTAAAAACTCATGAAAAGTGCAGAAGTAGAAATATCCTCATTAAGGAAAAAGTTAAAATTACCAGCTACAGAGCACTCAATGGCTGCAGAAGTAGCTGAGGTGGAAAAAGAAAAGGAAGAGTTACGTCTGCAATTGTTAAAAAAATATGAAGAGTTGTCCAAAGTGAAGCAGACTGCTATATCTCTGCAGAATCAAATTCAAAACCATACTTGCACTTTTGTTGTTCCTACAGGTGACAGTGATGCGGATCCTCAAACCCAAATTGTTCAGCTCAGCACAGAACTGAAGATCGCCGAAGGTGATCTTAAGCGGGTTCAGTTAGATTTGGAAACAGCTACTAAGATGATGAGAGGATGGGAAAATAAAGCAAATGAAAATAAGCAGCAATTACAAAAGGCTGAGGATGAAATTAAGGAGCTCAAGGAGAAGCTAAAAGGTAACATTTCACTTTTAAGAGCTAAAGATATTATTTGGACTGAAATTATATCTGAAATGAAGTCAAATTGGGATTCCCTAAGTATAATTGCTACAGAGAAACGCCTCATCTCAGACCATGAGGAGGAGATATCATCAGAAAAACAAACGCTCATTAAAAGAGCAAATTGGGCTAGGAGGTTTTTAAATTTTATCAATTCCAAATCAGATGAAGAGCTAGAAGAAATTGATATACAAGACAGATACTTCTATGCTGAAGAAGTTAATAAAATGATAAATAAGAATGATCTACGAAAAGTTGCAGAGAAAAGGTTGTTGAGAATTAAAGAGGCGGTAAAGAAGTTTGATATAACTTTTGATAAATTGATCCGAACAGGTTTTCCTTCATGCTAGACAGAAAAGGGAAATATTTTGACATGGAAGTTTTATGAAGATGCATTAACACTGGCAAATATCAGAGCAGATAGTAGACACGAAAAGACACAAGTTTTAAAGGGAGAGACAGTGTTTAACTTTTTACAGAGGCACTTCAATTTGCTATGGATGGTAAAGGCACTCTTCACAGAAAGGCTCACTCACAATCAGGCAGTTGCATTTAGATTGGAATACCTCAGCTATAGGAATGCTCCTACAACTCAAAGTGAACTTTGGAAAAAATGCAAAATCTTCTCCATTGACACAGCAAAGAAGATTCCAATGGACAAGTCAAAAGTAGCTGTTGATTCCGCAGCCACTTCAGGACCAGTTGTTCCTTTAGATTAGGAGTTAAAAATCCTCATTATGTCATTTCTCAGGATTATGTAAATGTAATAAGACTTTTTCGAGGCATGTACCTCCATGACAGTTAACAGTTTAGGCAGTTAAAGTTGGTTAGAGTAGTTAGGATCAGTTTCATTACTGGAAACTGTTTTGTCATAATGTATTTAAAGAAAATTTGAAGAAAGAGAATGGTTCCGAGTTTTGGACCTTGAAGCCTAATTTTGTACTGAAAAATATTGAATCAATGAAAAATTTTGCAAGTTTCCTTCATTCTATCTATGTTGAATAGTTTTCCAGTTTTCATTTCTTTTCCATATCTATGAATGAAATAGAGTGATTTGAGCTGCAGGTCTCTTGATATCTGTGTATCTATGAGTTAAACATCCTTAATGGGCACTCCTTTATTTTAACTTTATTGTTGCTCACTTCTTCAGGGTTTTATAATGATAGATTCTGTTTTAAGCAGCATATCAAATTGAAATCCTTTCCTTCCTTTTCTTCCATTCAGTCGCTTCAGCATAAAGAGAACATGGCATTGCAGAACTTTTAGGGGTTTGATATTTGGAGATTATATTATTAATATTTGAAGGTTTAATAAACAGAGACAAATACACACTTGTTTGTGACATAATCTTTAATGTCTTGAGCACGGATTCCTTTACACAGCAAGGAATTGTTTCTCAAGGAACAACAGGACCCATGACCATGGTAGGTCGGCTTGTAATGAGACCTCCTATCCATCAGTTAATCTACATTAAAAAAATATGATTATAATCAACCTTAAATAGTTTACTTAATAGTTGAGGAGGCAATTCTGCTCCTTAAGAGTACGGGGTGGCAAGAAAATTTTTAATTGCTAATATTTACTAGTTGTTCCTTCCATCTTGAAGACTCATTTTAAATAAAACATCTTAGATAATGACTAAAAATTCCTCAAATTGATCATGTGAGGGTTCTTGTGAAAACCTAGTTAATATAGTTTTGTAGGCGTGGTCCACCATAGGAATATTCTCATCAATACCTTCAAAGAGGGTCTTTAAAAAATATTTTGGATGATATTTATTGGTCAATAATCAAAGTCACTTTATAAAATATGAGGCATTAAGAGTAAATTTCTTCTGAAGAGTCTTACCACGAGAGTGCGTAATAATAGAAATTTTACAAGTTGTACTTTAGGGAATCACAATTTCAAGAGTGTTGTTATAAAATTTTATTTTAGATGGCATCTTTATTCATTACCCTACCCTATTTTAAAGAGAGAAAGATCCATTTTAAGTGTAGGAATACTTCCAATGTAGCCATGTGCATAAAAAAATACTAAATATACTCACACTTCGGTCAAAAATGTAAACTTTAATGAATATTAGAGTATGAGAAATCAACTTACTTACTTGATATGGTACCAAGAATTTCTGAATGATATAATGGGGTGTGCTAATAATTGTTTGGAACCAAGATTCAATAGGACCTACATATTGATGATCTCCAATGCATACAAATATTCCACAACTTGATGTTTGCTCTCTTTACATTGACAAGGATGGTTAAGGGAAATTATAGGATTTTCTTCTTGGTGAGCTTCAATAACGGTTTTCAAACAAGTTACAATTATAGATTTATCCTTTAATGGTTTATGGATTAAAGTTTATTCCCAAGGTAAATGTTGTGTGGTAATAGGGGGAGTTTTTGAATTTACTCCTCTCCCCTCTCCAAAATATATGGCATTACATTCAGTAGGGGAGTGAGTAGGAAAAATAAGTGTTTTAAATTGGTGTGCAACTTGATAATCAGAATTAGGATTTGGTTGCACAAATTATTGGGACCATAGAGAAGGATAACATGGTGGTACATTAGATAGGAATTTCCTTTGTTGTGGCTCAGGTAACAGAGTTTGCATGGGGAATTTCCGTAGAGAAGAGGCTCCAAACCATCTTTGAGGTTGTGGTAATATATGGCTTGAGGGAGAGGTCCAATGTGGCCATAAGGTGGGGTATTGAATTAGAGGAGGATTATAAGTTTTCCATGGAATTGTGGGGTTGTGGATGTGTTGAGGAACCTGTCATGGATAATAAATACTATTCCAAGTATTAAATGATGTTGATTTTTGAGTTATACCTGGCGGTCGATTTATTTCCTTACTTGATTCCTTAAACACATGTTGAAACCCCAACAACGATGGAAAATAATGTATTGAATGATCCTCCTTGCACTGCTTTTGTTCTTCCTGTAAATCATCCAATTGTAAATTTGGACAATATTTTGTAGCTCCTATTTTTGTATTAGATTTCAAAAATTGAGAAGAAGGTTCTCGAGAATTCTTACCAACCCTGGATATTCCTCTTGAATAATTAATTCATAATTCACAAACATCATCATATGGTAAGTGAAAAACATCACCTTCTCCTATAAGATTTAAATATTCTAAAGGTTCATTTTTTATTCCTTTGAGTAGGAGTGTTTTCAAGGTCTCTTTTACCAAATTCTTATGTTTTGATTTTTGGAGGTTGTATCGAAATCGCTCAACTAGTCCTCCAAAATTTCATTTTCCCCTTGTGTTATTCCAAAAATATCTTCATCGTCCTGGCAATAGTCTTGGTATTTCTTTAAGAATACATTCTTCATGTCTTCCCATGTTTGAATGCAGTTCCCTCCAAGGCTCATGAACCATCAAAGAGCTGCTGCTTTTAGAGTAAGAGGAAACATTTGAAAAATTTGAGCATTAGTACAATAACCATATCCTCTACAAAGTACTTCAAATTCAAATAAGAATGTATCTGGGTCTTCATTTTCCAAACCATGAAATTTTGGTAGTGCAGATGGGGGAATACTATGCATTTGTGCCACTCCTGGATCTTTGATAGGGAATTCAAAATTAACAATGTTTTCCATTTCTTACCAAGTGAAAAAATGTTCTCCATGTACTACTTCGAGACTTCTTCGTCGAATTTTCTTGCCAATTGATCAGTGAAATAGGTACATTGGATGACTGATGTTAGCCTAAAAAATCCTCATTGAAAAATGCCTTGAAATACCATTTCTTTGCTTTCAACAAGATAGTTGGTATGTCTTGTTAGCACATGGTTGAATAGATGGGGAGTTTCTTACATCACCCAAGAAAAAAAAAAAAACTTATAAGGAAACAAATTCAAAAACTCTACTTCTCAAACAATCAGGACATGGCTTTGGCAAATTTCTAACCTCTATGGGTGCGTGGGCTTTGCCCTTTGTCTTATCACTTTGACTCCCCCAGTCCTACAAAAACAAAAACAAAATCAAACTAAAACAATTGCAGTAACATCCCTTAGCACCTCCCCCGCAACGATGCCAAAATTTTGAGTCAAATTATAGCCTTATAATTTGCCAATAAAATTTCAACCTGATCTGAGTTTAATTTCCTGTAGCGGCACAAGGAATTCCTGCAGCACATGAACATAAATTTTCTAAAGCGACAAATTTCGAATCAAATTATAGATGTATAATTTTCCAATCATAAATTGTCAATGCAGGGTAGGTAAGCTTGTGAGATGATATGCAAAATATATGCAGGATGATTACTTCAAGTGTTAATAAATTATACACACATCAACTAATGCTTCTTTCCTATGTCAATACTTGGCAGCAATGGCTATGGAGTGGTATATAGCACCCCTCTACAAAAATTAGGATTGTTGATATTGACCATGAAAAGATAAAAGATAAACCACAATCAAGAATCCAAATTAAAGAGCATGAATCCAAACATTGATGAAATGAAAAGAATTCATTAACATAAAGAATTAAATCACTTAACCAATTAACAATTTGTTGTAGGACATTCAGAAAGAAAGCACTAGCTATGTACAGGAATTATTAATGCATAAATGAAACAGAAATAAAACACACACTATGCTGCGAGAGTTGTGAGTGAAGGGGGCCCTCCCTCACTCACAACTCCTTCAAAAGTCGAAGAAGCTGCTTAGAAAGGTAAACAAAACATAGACTATTTTATTAATCTGGAAATTACAGTCAAGTACAGTCTGATATCTTGCTCAACATCTATCCCAACCCAACCCCCTTTACAATATGAAATACATCTCCTTTTATACAATCTCTAAAGCCCATATTTGGCTCGAATGACTAATCTAAGCTATCATCAAAAAATACAAGTCTATACTATCAAATTTAGCTTATGTTGAGTCTAATCCATGACTAAAAGCATGGACTAGACAATTTCTGTTACATTGCTGAAGCTACAGGAAATCCAGAATGGCTGCAGGAAATGTGGTTACGAGAAGAAATCTGTAATTTTGGGTTCTTTCAAAAGGAGGCTTGAAGTAGCCAATAGGATAGCCTTCATGTTCAATGAATTCCACACAAAACCCATGTCCTTGCTGGATCTGGCAATAAATAGAACATAGTCAACTGTTGATGTCACTGCAGGAAATCGGGGCTTCTGCGAGAAATTTGGAACTGCTACAGGAAAAACGGATCTGCGGCAAGAAATCTGGAATGGCTGCAGGAAATTCGGAATGGCTACAGGAAATTTGATACAGGATTCCTGTAGCTTCTACAGGAAGTGTGGAGCTCTTTTGAATCAAAGAAAATCTGCACATGAGTTCTAGATCAGTTGGAGTGGTAATTTAATAAAGATAAAGCTAGATCAAAGAATACTTCAAGTTTAAGGAAAAATGACGCTTATTGTGTTAATTTGACATACCTTAATCATATAGCACCATTTTAGCCAAAAATAAACAATATAGTCGAACTAAGCATAATTAAGGGCAGAAGGAGTTCAAAAATAGGGGAGGTAAGGCCTAGGAAAGACGTCAAAAAATAGGCAAAACTGAGACTCAACAAGAGTCCAGTCCGTAGTATTGTTGTCTAATGTGTGACCATTCGATGAGAGCGCCCCATATATAATTATCATGCATCAATATAATTCCATATGTGGGACATGATATCACCCCTGGGCTATAATGTAGACCGTTAATGATAGCTCCTACGCTTTACGACACTGGAACAAGTCCTTAGGCTAGACCACTAAATGTTCTGTTTAGTTCCAAATGATCCTTAAGGTAAATTGAGTGAATTTTAATGTTTATCTTGAGTTAAGTTTCAGTTTTGGCCCAAAATCAATGTCACCTGAATCCTATGGTGCAGGCTAAATGCAAAAAGAAAAAATTCCCATTTCGATGAAGCCTAAATTATTTAGGGAAGAGATACAAGTAAAAGTGAAATCAATGCAACACAAATAATTCCCCACAAATTATCTCAAAGTTATGAAATGCAACTCTTTTCAATCGAATTCACTTTTTCCTAAACAAATGCAACTTATTGGAAAAACGAAAATACTTCTCTTTTCCACTAAGATGCACAATTTAATATTTTTTTTTAAACTTTGAAATGCAATCAAAAGAAAAATATTTGAACGAAAGAAGAAATTCAATAACAATCCTTTCACTTCTCTTCCAATTGAACAAAAAAAATCTCTTTAAAAACACATGAATGAAATGCTTTTCACTCCTCTTTTTCAAAACGATAAAGACAAGCCAAATCAAAACTAAAATGAAAATCACTTTCAATTTCTTTTGAATTTGGACAAAGGACACACTCTTCTAGAATTGTGAATCAAACAATTTGTGTTCCAATGTTTGACACTAAATCTAAGGTAAGATCAAAGATGCAGTGATGACCAATGAATATGACAAATCACTTCGAATCAAGTTAGGAAAAATGCGACAAAAGGCGTTTGAAATGGTGAAAAATCTCCCAACTTACATGTTAGGGTCCTATATTTTATAGGATCTCAAGGTGATGGAGTATTTCATATTTGTAATTTTACATTGTAAATAATTTTCAATTTTCAAATGATTTCCAAAAAGAAGTATATATAAAAGAAAATCAAAATAGGGCACGTAAAAAAGAAAATGAACATGAAGAAAAAATAATAAAAGATAATAAAACTCCACAAAATAAAAATAGAAATAATACTGAAAGTGTTGCAAATTTAAATGCCACTACTGTTAAATTAGTTTCCTTTATGTCAAAATCCAATAAGATTGTGTGCAGCGTGTCTTAAAATTCCACAATGAATATATTTTTGTTCCAATCATACAACTTAATCATGATGGAACAATTGTGAATTTCATGTCAATTAGAATAGTGAATAAACATCTTCCAAATAGTTTAATATTGGTAAATCAATAGTTAGGTAGAAAATGAGGTTGATTCAGTAGTCTAATATGAATCAATAGGAGAAATAAGTGATAGAGTAGGTTAGATTTTTATAAAAAAAGGATATGTGGGTTTTCTAGCTTAAATGCACCCTAAGGAAAGAAGATGAAAAAATGTTAGCTTAGAAAAATAAATGAAAATGAAAGGGTAGGTAGAAGTTGTATTATAGCTTTGAAAAGCATTAAAATTTTATCCCAAGTTTGAATTTCAAATTTATTTCATGCACATGAAAAGGAAAAATGGGTAAATGTTTTATCCTAAGTCTAAATGGTTGGGCACATGAATCTTGAGTTTGGCATTTATCACATTATCCAAAGTTTTTTACCTTTGTTAACCCTCCCACTACCCGAAAAAGTGTCGCATCACATCACATTAACATACATTCATTTTCCCCCTCATCCGATCTTCCGCTTTTTCAGTCGACGACCCTTATCCCATTTCGCCCCACCCTCTCCTTTCGATCGTTACCCGAGGGGGGGGGGGGTCCGAAAAGTGTTGTTTTGCATTTCTGGCCAACGCTAATGTGGTGCCTTCCCGTCATTTTTCACCCTCCCCACTCAAACCACTTACCACATTAGACCCCCTTTGAAAAGTTTTTTCTCCCCCATAATAAAAACCACAAATCCGCTCATTGAGCACCTATCACATTACGCCACCTAAAAAATTACCATTTCCAATTAAATTCCTTCCCGTGGAAAATCAACCGTTGATGAATTTAATTCACAATGACCGTTAATCCAATATATCCGCACCACTATCAACGGGAAATTGATCAATCTATGCATAAATACATGCTTAATAAGCTTCTAATCCTTTACCTTGCCATTTTCTCTACTCTGTGTATGTTTGTTGCATGTTTACCAAGTGTCAGAACATCTAATCATGTATTTATCATAGTATTCTCTGCAAGAAGGTGCCTTAACATGGTCTCCCTAAAAGACAAATACCATTTTCCAAAATGGACCATATATTACAAAATGCAGTGGGGTTTAGTAGGATATCCTTGTTATATGGTTTCTTTGGTTATAACCAGGTCCTAGTACATCTTGATGATGAGGATAAAAAAACTTTCACTACTCCATGGGGGAACTTCATATATATGAATATTCCCTTTGGGTTAATGAATGTTGGGGCCACATTTCAAAGAGAAATGGATATTGCCTTTGATGATGAGTTTGGCCATTTAAAGGCTCACGAGGAACATTTGAGGCATCTAAGAAGAGTGTTTGAAAAGTGTAGAAGTTTTGCTATCTCATTAAATCCTAAGAAACCATTGTTTGGCCTTGAGGAAGGTAAGCTTATTGGTCATATTATTTCCAAGGATGGAATTAGGATTGATCCCAATAGAATTGAAGCTATATTAAAAATCAGTCACCCTAGAAACATCAAAGAGCTTTAATCTTTTATTGGCAATATTAATTTCCTAAGGAGATTCATTCCTAACCTTGCAGAGCTTCTTAGAAATATAACAAACATGCTTAAAAATGTTTCAGAAATTATATGGAGTATTGAGGCTAGAAAATCCTTTGATTTAGTTAACCAAGAATTGACAAAAGCACCAGTGTTGATTAGTCTAGATTTCACCAAAGATTTTATTATCTTTTATTTTATTTTGAACACACTCTTGCAGTTGTTTTGTTGCAGAAAAATGAGGAAGGGTTTGAACAACCTATTTCATTTTTCAGTAAGGCTTTAAGAGATACATCTTTGAAATATAATATTATGGAAAAATAGGCCTTTGCATTGGTTAAAGCAATACAAGATTTTAGAGTATATATTTTTCATTCCCATATTATTTCATATGTACCTAATTCAATTGTCAAGGAAATTGTGACACAGAATGGACCAGATGGAAAACAAGGAAAATGGATTGTTGCCATCCTTGAGTATGAATTAGAAATCAAACCCACCAAGTTGATCAAAGGACAAGGATTGGCCAAACTGATGGCAGAGTCTAATTTCCATGCATTAGACATCAAATTTGTTGCTACACTGGATGATCAAGAGGAACAGGCGACTCCACAGATCGATGAAGCATTTTTGAACTCACCCTAGGATGTAGACTTGTTGTATTTTTTATTCAATTTAAATGTTCTTCCCGTTCTAACAAAAACAAAGGAAATATTTCTAAAATTAAAAGCATTTAAGTTTTACATCATAGAAAATTTTCTATATTGGAAAGATGCTGGTGTTATTTTACTTAAGTGTTTGTTAAATGATGATGTAGAAATAATCATGCAGGAGTTCCATGAAGGTGATTGTGGTGGGGATCTCTATTGGAAAACCACTGCCATTAAATTCCTCAAGGCTGGTTTTTACTGGCTTACCCTTTTCCCTGAAATTCATAAGAAAGTAACTTCATGCCATAAATGCCATATTTGTGAAGGAAAAATAAAGCTTTTACCTCTACCATTAAAACCTATTTCATTTGAGAGCCCTTTTCAGCAGCGGGGACTAGATTTCAAAGGTAAAATTCATCCTCCTTCCTTTTCCCAACATAAGTGGATTCTCACAGCCATAGACTACTTTACTAAATGGATAGAGGCCACCCCTTCCAGATCTGCTATTGATTCTTTCATTATTAAATTTCTTGAGACTAATATCCTTTCTAGATTTAGCTGCCCTTGAAAACATATTATTGATAATGTAATAGATTTTATATCTAAGAAAATGATTGAATTATGTAATAAATACCACATTACTTTGGGATATTCAACATCTTATTAACCTCAAGGTAATGGGTTGGCTGGATCCTCAAATAAGAGTATGGTAAATATCATTAAAAATTTGTTGGAGGACAACAAGAAGTCCTGGCACAACAAATTGGTTAATGCACTTTGCGCTGACAGACTCACTATAAATAATTTAATTGGTATGTCACCATACCAATTTGTCTATGGAATGGATGCTATTTTTCCATCATCTTTAGGAGTACCATTCATGAAGATAATTCAAGAATTACAGGTTGAGACAAATGACATACATAGAAGAATCAATCAAACCATTCAGTTGCAACAATCAAGGGAGGAGGTCTACAAGAAAACTCAAGTAATTCAGGAAAATGTCAAAAATAATTTTGACAAAAGGACTAAAGATGATGAATTCAACATTGGAGACAAATTTCTAAGGTGGGATTCCAGGAGAGGTAGTATTCTCAGTTGTCAAGGATATTTTGACGCAGAATGGACCAGATGGAAAACAAGGAAAATGGATTGCTGTCATCCTTGAGTATGACTTAGAAATCAAACCCACCATGTTGATCAAAGGACAAGGACTGGTCAAACTGATGGTAGATTCTAATTTCCATGCATTAGACATAAAAAATTTTGTTGCACTGGATGATCAAGAGGAATAGGTGACTCCACAGATCGATGAAGCGTTTTTGAACTCACCCTGGTATGCAGACTTGTTGTATGTTTTATTCAATTTAAATTTTCCTCCTGTTCTAACAAAAACAAAGGCACGATTTCTAAAATTAAAAGCAGTTCAGTTTTGCATCATAGAAATTTTTCTATATTGGAAAGATGTTGGTGGTATTTTACTTAAGTGTTTGTTAAAGGATGATGTAGAAAGAATCATGTGGGAGTTCCATGAAGGTGATTGTGGTGGGCATATCTACTGGAAAACCACTGCCAATAAAGTCCTCAGGGCTGGTTTTTACTGGCCTACCCTTTTCCCTGACATTCGTAAGAAAGTAACTTCATGCCATAAATGCCATATTTTTGAAGGAAAAAGAAATATTTTACCTCTACCATTAAAACCTATTTCAGTTGAGAGCCCTTTTCAGTAGTAGGGACTAGATTTCATTCTTAAATTTCATCCTCCTTTCTCTTCCCAACATAAGTGGATTCTCACATCCACATACTACTTTATTAAATTGATAGAGGCCACCCCTTCTAGATCTGCTACTGATGTTGTCATTATTAAATTTCTTGAGACCAATATCCTTTATAGATTTGGCTTTCCTAGAAAACATATTACTGATAATGCAACAACTTTTATATATAAGAAAATGATTGAATTTTATAATAAATACTACATTACTTTGGGATATTCAACAACTTATTACCCTCAGGGTAATGGGTTGGCTGAATCCTCAAATAAGAGTATGGTAAATATCATTAAAAAACTGTTGGAGGACAATAAGAAGTCCTGGCACAACAAGTTGGTTAATTCACTCTGGGCTGAGAGACTCACTACAAAGAAGTTAATTGGTATGTCACCATACCAATTGGTATATGGAATGGATGCTATGGTACCATCATCTTTAATAGTAACATTCATGAAGATAATTCAAGAATTACAGGTTGAGACAAATGACATACAAAGAAGAATCAATCAAACCATTCAGTTGCAACAGTCAAGGGAGGAGGTCTACAAGAAAACTCAAGTAATTCAGGAAAATGTCAAAAATAATTTTGACAGAAGGACTAAAGATGATGACTTCAACATTGGAGACAAATTTCTAAGGTGGTATTCAAGGATAGGTAGTATTCTTAGTTGTCAAGGATATTTTGACACAGAATGGGCCAGATGGAAAACAAGGTAAATGGATTGCTGTCATCCTTGAGTATGAATTGGAAATCAAACCCACCAAGTTGATAAAAGGAAAAGGACTAGCCAAAATGATGGTAGGGTATAATTTCCATGCATTAGCCATCAAATTTGTTGCTGCATTGGATGATCAAGAGGAATAGGCGACTCCACAGATCGATGAAGCATTTTTGAACTCACCCTGGTATGCAGACTTATTGTATGTTTTATTCAATTTAAATGTTCCTCCTGTTCTAACAAAAACAAAGGCAATATTTCTAAAATTAAAAGCAGTTAAGTTTTGCATCATAGAAAATGTTCTATATTGGAAAGATGCTAGTGGTATTTTACTTAAGTGTTTGTTAATGGATGATGTAGAAATAATCATGCAGGAGTTCCATGAAGGTGATTGTGGTGGGGATCTCTACTGGAAATCCACTGCCAATAAAGTCCGCAGGGCTGGTTTTTACTGGCCTACCCTTTTCCTTGACATTCATAAGAAAGTAACTTCATGACATAAATGCCAGATTTTTTAAGGAAAAAGAAATCTTTTACCTCTACCATTAAAACCTATTTTAGTTGAGAGCCCTTTTCAGCAGTGGGGACTAGATTTCATTAGTAAATTTCATCCTCCTTCCTCTTCCCAACATAAGTCGATTCTCACATCCACATACTACTTTAATAAATTGATAGAGGCCACCCCTTCCAAATCTGCTACTGATGCTGTCATTATTAAATTTATGAGACCAATATCCTTTCTATATTTGGCTTTCCTAGAAAACTTATTACTAATAATGCAACAACTTTTAAATCTAAGAAAATGATTGAATTTTGTAATAAATATCACATTACTTTGGGACATTCAACGAATTATTACCCTCAGGGTAATGAGTTGGTTGAATCCTCAAATAAGAGTATGGTAAATATCATTAAAAATTTGTTGGAGGACAACAGGAAGTCTTGGCACAAAAAATTGGTTAATGAACTTTGGGAAGAGAGACTCACTACAAAGAAGTTAATTGGTATGTCACCATACCAATTGGTCCATGGAATGGATGCTCCGTTTCCATCATCTTTAGGATTACCAGTCAGAAGATAATTTAAGAATTACAGGTTGAGACAAATGACATACAAAGAAGAATCAATCAAAACATTCAGTTGCAGCAGTCAAGGGAGGAGGCCTACAACAAAACTCAAGTAATTTAGGAAAATGTCAAAAATATTTTTGATAGAAGGACTAAAGCTGATGACTTCAACATTGGAGACAAAGTTCTAAGGTGGGATTCCAGGAGAGAAGACAAAGGTAAACATGGTAAATTTGATAACCTTTGGAAAGGGCCATACATCATTTATGTTTTCAGGGGAAATAATGCATTATTCCTTAAGGACATGGATGGAGAAGAATTACCTAGTGGTCGTGTCAATGGCAGGATGATGAAACACTGCTTTTATTAGCATAAATATTTTTTCTTACATCATTGTAAATATCATAGTCTATATTGATTTGACTGGGTAACTTATTGATTGGACTTGAAGCCCACAGAGAAGGCCCTAAGCTCTGATTGAAAAGCTACCATAAGTGCATTAACAACAAAAGAAATCAGATGTAGACACTACAAACATTGGATACTCAAGGCTACTGGTCATATGTTCTTAACACTTCACATGGAGAAGTTCCATCGCCAGCTGGAGCCACTATTAGGGTCCTATATTTTATAGGATCTCAAGGTGATGGAGTATTTCATATTCATACTTTTACATTGTAAATAATTTTCAATTTGAAAATGATTTCCAAAAAAAAAAGTATATATAAAAGAAAATCAAAATAGGGTATGTCAAAAATAAAATGAACATGAAGAAAAAATAATAAAAGAGAATAAAACCCCATAAAAGAAAAATAGAAATAATACTCAAAGTGTTGCAAATTTGACTGCCACTACTGTTAAATTAGTTTCCTTTATGTCAAAATCCAATAAGATTGTGTGAAGGTTTTCTTAAAATGCCACAATGATTAGATTTTTGTTCCAATCATACAACTTAATCATGATGGAAAAATTGTGAATTTCATGTCAATTAGAATAATGATTAACGATTTTCCAAATAGTTTAATCTTGACAAATCAGAAGTTAGGTAGAAAATGAGGTTGATCCAGTAGTCTAATCTGAATCAATAGGATAAATAAGTGATAGAGTAGGTAATATTTTTATAAAAAAGGATATGCGGGTTTGCTAGCTTAAATGCACCCTAAGGAAATGTTAGCCTAGAAAAATAAATGAAAATGAAAGGGTAGGTAGAAGTTGTATTATAGCTTTGAAAAGCATTAAAATTTTATTCTAAGTTTGAATTTCTAAGTCATTTCATGCACATGAAAAGGAGAAAAGGGTAAATGTTTTATCCTAAGTCTAAATGGTCGGGCACATGAATCTTGAGTTTGGCATATTATCACATTATCCAAAGTCTTTTACCTTTGTTAACCCTCCCACTACTCGAAAAAGTGTCACATCACATCACATTAACGTACATTCATCTGCCTCTTCATCTGATCTTCCACTTTTTCATCCGACGACCCTTATCCCTTTTCACCCCCCCTCTCCATCTGATCGTTACCATGGGGGGGTGGGGTGGGGGGGGTGCGTGGTCGAAAAAAGTTTTTTGCATTTCGGGCCCACGCTAACGTGGCACCTTCACGTCATTTCCACCCACACCCCCCCCACTCAAACCACTTACCGCTTAAGAACCCCTTTGAAAATTTGTTTCTCTGCTATACTAAAAACCACAAATCTTCCCGTTGAGTGCATGTCACATTATGCCACATAAACCATTACCATTTCCAATTAAATGCCTTCCCGCAGAAAACAAACCGTTGATGAATTTAATTCACAATGACCGTTAATCCAACGAATCCATGCCACTATCAACAGGAAATTGATAAATGTATGCATAAATCCACACTTAATAAGCTTCTAATCCTTTAACTTTCCATTTTATCTACTATGTGTATGTTTGTTGCAGGTTTATAGAGCATGAGAACATCTAATCCAGTCTTTATCATAGTATTCTTTGCAACTGTCACACCTTCCTCACATTCCCAGAGATTTACGCATTCCCGACAACCACTTTTTTTTAGAAACCCTCATTTACCATAAAACCAGATCCAACTATGGTCCCTAAGAAGAAGGGACAAGAGGAGCCTATAAATTCATTGCTCAATCCCCCTGTTGACCTTGATAACATACCTTTGGCAGACATGGATTATAAAATCCATGAAACCCTATGTGAATTCGAGTTTTTTGAAATTTAATTCTGGCTAGAAGACAAATACATTGATAAGTATGATGATATTGGACCGTGGGAGTATAATTTACCCCATTAAATTTTTCCCCATACCCACAATGCCCCTGAATTCATCAGAAAGTGTCAAGATTGTTATGTACCCAGCTAGAGAGCAATAATTGCCACTACAGGAGAGATTTGATTTACCATAACTACCCAATCCATAAACCAAATGATGCAGGCCCCTGTCACAGAAAATGCAACCCCTTTCTCATAGAAATCACTCACTGAACTATATCAAAAGTTGGAATTTGCAAAAAGGGCTAAACCCCTTGAGCTTTTGATGGCTAAAGATGCCCAATTACCCAACAAGAATCCTCCCTATTTCTCATCCATTTTCCCTGTAGAGCCAAGAAAATAATTAATGTTATCTCCTACCTCCTTGGATATTATTTAGATCAGTGGGTAGATGAGGAAATTATAGGATTTCTTTCTATATTTTCTATAGATTCTAAGCCTTCCATCTTATTCAAAATATTTCAATTCCTAGTAGATTCCATCCATGAAACCAACTCCAAAAATAGAAGAAAAGAGATATCAATGCCTTAGAAATAAGCCACTTCGAGGGGGCAACCTCCAATACATTACATGAATGAAAAATTCTTGGATGATACAAATTACAAAACCTCCTTTCTATATATAGGAGTCCATGGGGCCACAATGTAATCCTAGCTGACCTAACAACAATAATTTAAGGGCACAATAATAACAATATGGAGGTTACAGGGGTACAATAATAACAATAAGGGGGTTAAACTAACAACAATAAGGGACTATACTAGTAATATAGGGACCTAACATGCCCCTCTCATTCAAAAAAGTGTAGTCCTCAACGCTTGAGTAGCTTTGGGTGCTTCTGTATAGAATTCTCATCCTCCCATGTAGAGTCTTCGTGGGTAAGTTATTCCACTTGATGAGATACTATGAAATTGATCGATTTTGTAGTTGTCGAGTTCTTGTTTTCATGACCTCTTTAGGTTCCAATATGATTTTTCCTTCCTCATCAAGTTCTGGCAATATTGTTTGAACTGGAATATTTTCACCTATAACCTTATTTAAGCATGAAACATGGAAAACTGGATGCACTCGTGAAGAAGTAGTAAGCTCCAATTTGTATGCCATAGTACCAATATTTTGTAACACCTTGTAAGGACCATAGTACTTTGGTGATAATTTATTATCATTCTTAGCTTGCTTGAGGGACATTTTTTGTATGGTTGTAGCCGTAAAAATACCCAGTCTCCTACATCAAAACTTCTCTCTCTGCGATGTTGATCTTCCTGTTGTTTCATTCAATTTTGTGCCAAATCTAGGTTATCCTTTAAGAGTTGGAGAAATTCTTGTTGATGCTCGATGTGATCTTCCACTGCTTGAACCTTCGAATTTTCTCTTAAAGATGATGTGATGGATGGTGGATGATATCCATAAAGTGCCATCAATGGGGTATTTTTGCTGCAGTATGGAAGGAAGTGTTATAACACCATTCAACGAGAGGTAACCACTTGACCCATTTTGTTTGTTTATTAGATACAAAACAATGAAGATATCTTTCCAAACATTTATTTACTATCTCAGTTTGATCATCGGATTGAGGATGATAAGATGAGATATGAGCTAATTGAGTGCCCAAACAAGAAAATAACTCCGTCCTAAAATGTAGTAGCAACTGTACTTTCTTGAAATGGATGAGATAATGCACAAAAGTGTGCATACTTGGTAAGTCTATCAACTACCACCATGATGACACTCTTTCCTTCAGACTTAGGTAAACCTGTGATAAAATCCATTCAAATCTCCTCCCAACGTTGACTTGGAATGGATAAAGGTTGTAGAAGTCCCGGGGTCTTAATTGTTTCCACTTTATTCTGCTGGCAAACCAAACATTCCGCCACAAACTTTTGAATATAAGATTTAAGGCCATCCCAAAAAAAATCTTTCTTCACCCTGTGGTAAGTTTTTAAAAATCCTGAGTGTCCTCCTAAAGGAGAAGTGTGCAATTCCAGAAGAATCTTTTGTTTTAGTTGGGAATTCTTACAAAGATATAAGCGATCTTTGTACCATAAGGAATCATTTTCCCAACTAAATGTATCAGATGTACTAGGATCTTGCTGCAACTTTTGAATGAGTGTCCATACATCTTTGTCCTTCTTCCATTCATCTCTTGCTTCAGTTATCCAATCTGGTTGGATATTAGAAATGGCACAAAGCAATGCTTCCACCTCTTCATTCTTTCTTGAGAGTGCATCTGCAACAACATTAAGCTTTCCTTTTTTGTAGATTATTTCAAAGTCATAACCCAACATCTATGTGACCCATTTTTGCTGCTCTTCTGAAGATAGTCTTTGTTCCAAAAAGTGTTTCAGACTATCATGATCAGTTTTTACCTTGAAGTGTCTTCCCATTAGGTAAGTTCGTCATTTCTTTAGTGCATGCAGTATTGCTAACATTTCCTTCTCATAAATAGGTTTCTGTAAATACTTTCCTTTGATTGGATGACTTTCAAAAGCAATGGGTCTTCCTTCCTGCATTAAAACAACACCAATTCCATTTCCTGAGGCATCACATTCCACAATAAAGGTTTTGTGAAGTCTGGCGTAGCTAAGACTGGTGCTAGGCACATTCGCTCTTTAAGATGTTCAAAGGCCTTAGTTGCTTCAGGAGTCCATGAAAATGCATCTTTCTTCAATAATGTTGTTAGAGGTGCTGCTATTCTCCCATAATTCTTAACAAACTTGCGATTATACCCTGTTAACCCGAGAAATCCTCGCAACTGCTTTATGGTTGTTGGGACTTTCCATTCCTTAATGGCTTTAATTTTGTTAGGGTCTACTTTAACACCCTCGTGAGATACAATATGACCCAGATATTCCACCTCTTGTACTCCAAAGCAACATTTGGATTTTTTTGCATATAATTGTTTCTCCTGCAATAGTTTGAGCACCCTGTCAACATGTTCAACATGATCCTTCCAAGACCTGCTGTAGATTAGTACATCATCAAAAAATACTAGCACAAATTTTCTAAGGAAGGGTTTGAAAATGGAATTCATCAACCCTTGAAATGTAGAAGGTGCATTGGTAAGGCCAAAAAGGCATGACCATTTATTGATAATGACCCTCATGAGTTCGAAATGTTGTTTTTGGAATATCTTCAGTCCATTCTAATTTGATGATATCCTGAACGAAGATCCAACTTGGTAAAATAAATTACTCCATGTAATTCATCCAATAATTCATCAATCATAGGAATGGGAAATTTATATTTAATAGTGAGCTTATTGAGCTCCCTATAATCTAGACACATGAGCCATGATCCATCCTTCTTGTGTACCAATACTACAGGAGTAGAGAAAGAACTTTGAATAGGTTGAATTATGTTAGAAAATTATATATTATGGAGCAATGAAACACATAAAACATGCAGAAAATACAAGCACACAAAACACATAAAACTAGAGAGACACAGATATACGTGGTTCACCCAGTTTGGGCTACATCCACCCTGAACAGCCAGTCCTTCCTTTCTATTATCTAGCAAAAATGAAGAGACAAAACCTACAGCAGATCTGCTGTAATATCCTCTGTTCTCTCTCACAGTCTCCCTCTCTATTTCTCGCTCCGAGAATACACACATAATGCACAACCGCAATACAATGCCCTCATATATACAAGGGGGTTGCCTTCTAGGGCAAAAAACCCTAATCTAAACATAACTTCTACGGTCAGATCATTTGCCTAATGAATGGCCCAGATTGACTAGAAATTACTATACTTTTACAAGGCAATTTTACATATGTTTTTAGCTTGATATTTTGCCCAGGCTCCCAGCCCGGGGGGGGGGGGGGGGGGGGCTCCGAAGGACCCCCACGACGCGTGTGTTCGGGTGGCGTTGCCACCTTTTAAGTACGGGGGTCCAATCTTTGTGATACAAAATCAGGAATATAATCGAGGCTCCACACCCAGCAATCTCCCACTTGGAGACTGATTGTAGCAACTCCATCACTGCTTCATTTGCTGGACAATGACTCCTCTTTGGACCTGGCTATTCCTCATCTTCATCGTCATCCTTGAAGACCAATTGAAACTGAGCACATTCTCAGTTTCTCTCTGGTTACAACTTTTGTTAGCATATCTGCAGGATTCTGGCTAGTGTGTATCTTTTCCAGCTTCAACTCTCCATCTTCCAATACTGACCGTATGAAATGGTACTTGAGATGTATGTGTTTAGTCCTGGAATGAAATGCTGAGTTCTTTACAAATGAATAACACTTTGGCTATCACTGTATAGTGTGCCCATATCATGCTTCTTACCCAATTCATCCATAAACCTTTGTAACCAAATCATTTCTTTACTAGCCTCTGTAGCAGCAACATACTCGGCTTCTGTTGTTGAAAGTACAACAACACTTTGGATTTTTGAAACCCAACTGACAGTTGTTCCACCTACAGTAAATACATATCCTGTAGTGCTCCTCCTGTTATCTCTGTCACCTGCCATATCTGCATCAACATATCCCTGTAGAGCAATGTTTGAACCACCAAAACATAATGCTTGATTTGTGGTACCTCTCAAATATCTGAGAATCCATTTTACTGCCATCCAATGTTCTTTTCCTGGATTATTCATGTACCTGCTTACAACTCCCACTGCATGTGCAATATCAGGCCTTGTGCAGACCATTGCATACATTAAGCTTCCAACTGCTGATGCATATGGAAATTTAGACATATAATCCATGTCTTCTTGGGTCTTGGGGCACATCTCCTTACTAAGTTTGAAATGGCTAGAAAAAGGTGTACTAACTGGTTTTGCATTCTGCATATTAAATCTTTTCAACACCTTTTCTATGTACTCATTCTGAGACAGTGTTAATTTGTGATTTTTCCTGTCTCTAGCTATCCTCATACCAAGGATTTGTTTTGCGGCTCCCAAATCCTTCATTGCAAATGAATTTGCCAATTTTCTTTTGAGCACATTTATTTCCTGCATGTTAGATCCTGCAACAAGCATGTCATCTACATACAATAACAATATAATATAGCTGCCATCATTTTTCCTTTTTAGATAAACACAATGATCAGAGTGACATCTAGTATAACCTTGTTCATACATAAACTTGTCAAATTTTAGATACCACTGCCTTGGAGCCTGTTTTAAGCCATACAAGCTCTTCTTTAACCTGCACACCAATTTTTCTTTCCCTTTTACCTCATATCCTTCTGGTTGCTACATGTATATCTCTTCCTCCAAATCTCCATGGAGAAATGATGTCTTTACATCTAACTGTTCAAGATGTAAATCTTCCGCTGCTACAAGACTTAAGATAGTTCTGATTGAAGTCATCTTAACAACATGAGAAAATATTTCATCAAAATCAATACCTTTCTTCTATGCAAACCCCTTCACCACAAGTCTAACTTTGTACCTCTGTTTTCCTCCATCTTCTTCCTTCAGCCTGTAAACCCATTTATTCTGCAATGTAGTTTTACCTGCAGGCAACCTGACTAAGTCCCAAGTCTGGTTATGCATTAAGGAGTCCATCTCTTCTTCCATGGCTAGCTCCAACTTCTTCCTGCTTTCAACCTGCATTGCTTCTTCATAACATTCAGGTTCACCAGAATCAGTCAACAATAAATAATATAATGAAGGAGAGTATCGTTCAGGGGGTCTACTTATCCTGGTAAATCTTCTAACACCACTTTCAGGTGTTTGAGGTGCCTGTTGCTGTTGTGGTGGTTGCTGCTACTGTGGTTGTTGATTATTATTATTTTCAGGCACCTTTACTTTTTCAGTTATCTCATCAAGAACCGTGTATTCCTTGCTTTCTTTTTCCTGTTTCTTTTCCTGCAACTGATTTTTATACAAGACCTTTTCATTGAATATTACATCTCTGCTCCTAATGATTTTGTGATTTTCATAATCATATAAGCGATAACCAAAATCATTATCACCATATCCAATAAAGGTACATTTCTTTGATTTTGCCTCAAGCTTTGTTCTGTTTTCTTTATTAATATGGACAAAGGCCTCACAACCAAAAGGCTTTAAAAAAGAGTAGTTTACCTTTTTACCTGTTCATGCTTCCTCTGGAATACCACCATCCAAGGAACTTGAAGGCCCTCTGTTTATTAGATAAACAGTAGTATCTACAGCATCTGCCCAAAATTGTAAAGGCAATCCTGCATGCAATCTCATGCACCTTGCACGCTCCATGATTGTTCTGTTCATCCTTTCTGACACACCATTTTCTTGTGTTGTTCTTGGAACTGTCTTCTCTCTACGAATTCCATGCTCTGAACAGTACCTATCAAACTCTTTGCTGCAATATTCACCTCCATTGTCTGATCTGAGACACTTCAACTTCTTTCCTGTCTCAATCTCAACCAAAACTTTCCATTTCTTGAAAGTATCAAATACATCAGATTTATTCTGAATACAATAAATCCATGTTTTTCTAGTTGCATCATCAATAAAAGTAACATAATAACGAGAGCCACCGAGAGATGATACCTGAGCAGGTCCCCATACATCTGTATGCACAAGCTCCAAATTTTCGCTCTTCTTTTCTTTCCCAACTCTGAGAAATCTGACTCTCTTCTGTTTTCCATAAATGCAATTCTCACAGAAATCCAAATCAACATTCTTCAAACCTGGCAACAAATTTCTTGAGTGGAGAATCTTCATTCCCTTCTCACTCATGTGTCAGAGCCTATGATGCCATAATGCTGCATCTGCTCCTTTGGAAGTTAAAGCATTAACAGATTTAGAAATACCATTGCATAAATACAATGTACCAACCTTTTCGCCTTTTGCTATTACCAGGGCTCCTTTGGTGACCTTCCAAGTTTTATTTGTGAAAGTTGTCACACAACCTTCACTGCCTAACTGCCCTGTTGAAATCAGATTTTTCTTCAGATCTGGAACATGCCTTACCTCCTTTAGTAGCCATTGGTTTCCATTCTGTTGTTTTACAAGAACTTTACCCATTCTAACAATTTTACAGGGTTTATCATCACCCAAACGAACTTGTCCAAAATCTCCTTGAACATAGTCATGAAAATATTTCTTATCGGGTGTGGCATGGAATGAAGCCCCTGAATCTACAACCCAAGAATCAGTAACATTTTCGAAAGAAAGAATCAAAGCATCTTGTAACATATCACCTGTCACATTTGCTTCATGATTGTTTTCTTGCTGTGTGTCTCCTTCTTTTCCCTTCCGAGATCTACAGTCTTTCTTTAGGTGTCCTTTCTTTCCGCAATTCCAGCACACTATCCCTAATCTAGACTTGGATCTGCCTTTCCTTGATTTACTGCGATATCTCGAGCTCTTTCCTCTTTCCATTCTTCTTCCCCTAGACTCTGCACTCAAAGCATTACCTGATGTCTCACCGGAGCTTTTCCGTCGCATTTCCTCGCTAAGGATAGCACCAATAACATCATCAAACTTTAAAGTACTAGATCCAGAGACAGAGTTACTAATGGCCATAACTAAACCATTCCAGCTTTCTGGTAATGAGCACAAGAATAACAGGGCTCTAACTTCATCATCAAAGTTTACCCCTACAGAACTTAACTGACTGGTAACTGTATTAAATTCATTTAAATGGTCTGCAACAGATCCACCTTCCGACATCTTCATATTAAATAGTCGTTTCATAAGAAATACCTTGTTTGAGGCCGAGGGTTTTTCATATAGTTTCGCCAACGTCTACATCAAACCCTCATTGTTTTGCTTTTAATATTAGAGCGACTCACTGTTACCAAGACACACAGGTGCAGAGCATCTCAAGCTTTCTGCCCGAGAATGTTCCATTCTGCGTCTGTCATGGTCGCTAGCTTCTTCTTTTTTCCGCTCAATGGTAGGTACAGATCTTTCTGATACAGATAATCTTCCATCTGCATCTTCCACAGCGCAAAGTTTTGGCCGTTAAATTTCTCGACCCTAAACTTACCATCGTCTGCCATTGCTCCCACTCGAACCAGGAACCCTTCTTTCCTGCGAGTTTATCAGCCAAATATACCTTCGGCTCTGATACCAGTTGTTATAAAATTATATATTATGGAGCAATGCAACACATAAAATATGCAGAAAATACAAGCACACAAAACACATAAAACCAGAGAGACACGGATATACGTGGTTCACCCAGTTTGGGCTACGTCCACCCCGAACAGCCAGTCCTTCCTTTCTATTATCCAGCAAAAATGAAGAGACAAAACCTACAGCAGATCCGCTGTAATATCCTCTGTTCTCTCTCATAGTCTCCCTCTCTGTTTCTCGCTCCGAGAATACACACATAATGCACAGCCACAATACAATACCCTCATATAAAGAGAGGGGTTGCCTTCTAGGGCAAAAAACCATAAACTAAACATAACTTCTACCGTCAGATCATCCGCCTAATGAACGGCCTAGATTGACTAGAAATTACTATACTTTTACAAGGAAATTTTACATCTGTTTTTTGCCCAGCTTCGGGGCGTTGCCCCGGGGAGAGCCCCCGCGAGGGGGTCCAAGCGCTGCCGCCCCCTGGACCCCCACGGCGATTAATTTTAGGGGCGGCGTTGCGCCCCGCTTACTAAAATACGGGGGTCGATGCGTGATACAAAGTAAACAAGATAATCGAATACGACAGTTATACCGGTTCTAGGTTACCGCAATCATACATTCCAATTTTTCAGTTTTGGACATAGGTATCTATTCATAACGATGTTTGAAGGAACACTTCCTTGAATCAAATGAATACCATGATCATGATCATGAATAGGTGGGAGTCCTTTGGGAGTTTCAAACACCTTGGAATGATTGTCCAAGAATTTTTTGGAGATCTGCAGAAATAGATGATTTTGATGTTGGAACTTCTAGTGAGCATAATTGTGCAATTACACCTCGTTGTTCTTTCTTTAGAAGATTTTTCATGACATTAGAGCTTATTATCTTTCCTGGATTCCCTCCAATACCCCGTAATTCGACTTCATTTCCTTCTGAAAAAAATTTCAAGAAAATTTCTTGAAAATTAAAAGCTACCATCCCTATAGATTGTAGCTATTATACTCCTAGTACAACATCAGCACCTCCCATAGGAATGGAAAGCATTGGAATATTCAATACATATTCCCCCATGGTTAGTTTGATATTATGGCATTTTCTAGAGCAATTTATAGTTCCTCCATTTGCAACCATCACTTGACATTCTGGTGCTGGGTATAAGAAACAATTCAATTCCTTGGCTACCTTACAATAAATAAAATTATGGGCACTACCTGAATCAATCAACACTATTACCTTTTTCTTCTTGATATGTCCTTCTATCTTGAGAGTTTGAGGAGTGGTAATTCCTACCAATGCATTACACGATATGGTCGGACTCATTTCTTCCTCTTCTAGGGCTAGTTATTGGTGTATATCCTCTTCTTTTGAAGATTCTTGTTCATTTTCTTCTTCCTCTTCACAATCTATGTAAAATAATTTCTTCTCAGCGCACTTGTGACCTTTAATGTATTTGCTATCACAACTGTAGCAAATCCCTTTTGCTATTTTTTCTTCCAATTGTTGTGGTGTCAACCTTGCAGGTTGTGGAAATATGGGAGTAGAAACACTTCCATCTTTATAGAAGTGAGTGGTAGGCTTCCTTGTCACCATAATTTTACATTCAATTTTTCTTGCCAACCTGAATGCCTTCTCCAATGAATCAGGTTCCAAAACGCGAAATTCATGTTGGATGTTATCGTTTAAAGTACCTATGAAGAGATCAATCCTGTGTTCCTATGGAATATTAGTTACCCTTATATTCAATTTTTGGAAGTCCTCAACGTGCTCCCCCACTGAACACTTTTTTTTGAGATTTATTAATTGGCTAAAGAAAGTGTTTCTCTTTGTATCCTCATAATGTGCTATCATTTCCTTCGTAAAAATTGACCTAGTGACAATTTTTTTACGGGAGAAAAGCCATCGATACCATACAAATGTATTTCTTTCTAAATGTAAAGTTGCAGTGTGTACCTTTTGTGTGTTTTGCACATTATTGAGATCAAAATATTGCTCCATTTGTAGTATCCATGTTACAGGATCCCTTCCATCAAACTTCCTCATATCCATTTTTGGAATATGGTGGTTCTGCCCTCCAAAATTAGAGTTTATGAAATCACGATTAACATTTATTTTGTTCTCATCATGAGTTTCCTCTACTATATTTTCACCATTAGGAAACATTTCTTGTATCAAATTTGTCAAACCTTCCATGTCTTCTTTTAGATCATTCTTCATGTTTTCCATCTTAGCTTCCATGTCATCTATCTTAGATTCCATGCCAGCTTCCATGACATCCATCTTATCTTCCATGCCATTCTTTAAACCATCCATCTTAGATTCCACACCTTTCTTCAAAACTTCCATGTCATTTTTTGTTGCTCTTTGCGAGAGAGAAATTTGTTGCACTTGCTCTTGTAATTTTGATATGTCATGTTGCCATTCTTCGTCTTCATGAGTCATAGTAGAGCCTTCTAAAGGCTTAATGGGTGTTGAATCATTTTTAGGGGCCATTTAGAATCCAATACTGATATCTATTCTACAATATTCCCTTGGAATCAATTCAACTTGATTCTTTGAACAAGAATTATGGAATTCAGAAAAAAAAATACACACCTTGTACTTGCTTTTGAGGAGCTCGATATTGAAATTGACTTGTCTCTATACTTGCAGATCCTAAATATCTAAAATTTTACCCTGTAGTAGTTCTCTGAAGCTTCTTTCAAATTCCACAGGTCTGACTTGATTTTGATTCTTCAAGACAAAATTATGTCCAATCTCCCACAATGACCTAATTATGGATTGGTTCACTAGAGTGAACTTGTACGACTTGCCACGTGTCACTATTTGATCCTTTAGCTCTGAAATTTATAGAAATAAAAATACAGACCGTGTGCTTCCAATCACTTTTTACAAAATTCCAATCCAATTCTCATAGGGAGAGTTATGAATATTTTCCCATGATCACCTCTTTGAGATGAAATTCGAGAGCCTGAAAAATACCTAAATTCCACAAATCATATCTCCGAAAATATTGTGAACCAAGCTTTGAAATTTTGCGACGATGTTCCTTAGGATTTCGGCTTTGTTCTCTAAATATTTCAGCTTCGGAACCTTCATAGAAAAAAATTTATAGCAAAAATTCCGTGATGACCTTTTTATGTGAAATTCAGGAACCAGAATAATGCCCTAACTTCCACTAATCATATCTCAGAAAATATTGCGAACCAAGATTTGAAATTTTTAGAAAATATTCCTCATGAGTTTTTCTTCATAATCTAAAAATTTCAGCTTCTGAACCTTCGTAGAAAAAACGTTATACCGAAAATGCCATGATGACCTGTTTGGAGCAACGAAACCCTAGAATCCAAAGCTCTGATACCAAATGTTGTGAAACCAGCTCCAAAAATAGAAGAAAAGAGATATCAACGCCTTAAAAATAAGCCACTTCTAGGGGGTAACCTCCAATACATTACATGAATGAAAAATTCTTGGATGATACATATTACAAAACCCCCTTTCTATATATAGGAGTCCATGGGGCCACAATGTAATCCTAGTCGACCTAACAATAATAAGTTAAGGGCACAATAATAAAAATGTGGGGGTTACAGGGGTACAATAATAACAATAAGGGGGTTACACTAACAACAATAAGGGACTATACTAGTAATATAGGGACCTAACAGATCAGTGGGTGGATGAGAAAATTATAGGATTTCTTTCTATATTTTCTACATATTCTAAGCCTTCCATCTTATTCAAATTTAGCCAATTCCTAGCAGATGCCATCCATGACCAATTTTTCAGATTCCAAACTGAAGAGGTGTTTAAATATGCCTTTGTTTTAGTATACATATTTTTGTATTTTCAGGGAGACAGGTTCAAGTTTTCAATGCAAAAGTTGGATGATGATAGAAATCAATAGTCTATCATCTTCTGGACTACAATGGTGATGAAGGAGAAAAAAGAATATTCATACAAACGATTCATTGAACTGTTTTTACATCCAACAATCAGTCTTCTAAGCAACACCTCTGAGCCAATAATCAGTGAAAACATCAGGAAGATTTGCATCTTTCAGACCAAACAAAAAAAAGAGACTGGCATATTTACCAGAATTACACAGAATTAAGGATCTATGGATGTGAGATTGCCCCATATAAGCTCCCAAAATTCCTCCCAATGAGTATTTTTTCTCTAGAATACATCAGGCAAATTATCAATGCCGATGAAGTCCATTTTGTGTTTTTAAAGAAGAGATATCAATTCAACATCAAAACACAAATATGACCTTTCATTTGTAACAACAGGACAACAGGGGAGGAAGAAGACAAATTTTTAAAAGAAATACAATTCAGCCTCAGTTTTACATGGTCATATGATCCATTAGGTACCATCTCCAAGCTAAGGGTAGAAAACAAATCTACATCTTACATCCATACACACAGGCCATAAATTGAGAGGTATATGAACCAACTAGAATGGACTGAAAACACTTTGAAAGAGGTTGAGGAACAGTTGGTTTCCACTCCAACATCACAGACTCCTGTCCCACAGGAAAAAGCAGGAAAAAGGATGAGGGAATAAGAGTCACTTTCAGTGACTGACACTTCCAGTAAAGAATTAAAAATCATGTATAGGAAGTGGAATAAGCTTAATCCCAAGGTAAACCCAAGAAAATATTCAGAGCAGGAAGTCATCATCATCACCAAAGAGACACCTACTTCCTCAAAATTTGGTGGTCAAACTACACCCTCTCCTACCACCTTGACAGCTTCACAGGATCAACAGCAAGCCATTCAGACAATTACAATTTTCACAGGGGAGAAAGAGAAGACCATATTTGATATATTAATAGAAATTAAATTTAAGAATGAATTTTTGAAGAAAAAAACTTATAATCAGTTCTTCAAGTAGACTTCCAACTCTCAGAGTAGACTGCTATCAGCCTTTGACTCTGAGAAAGGAAAAATGCAGATGGCTTTTCTCTAAGCACAATTTCCACTGCCTAATACAAAAACATATTACAAGAAGACTGCATTTGAATTTGATATCAAAGACATACATCCCACAGTTCAAATGGGGATGCATAAGAAAACAGGTGAACTGATTTCATCTACAATCACTAATAATGCTATGAGTTTGTCCAAGGTTTCCTTAGCCAACATCTAGTCACAGCTCAAGATGGAGTATCTTCTATGGCCAAGGATTCAATGATTAAGTCTTTGGAATACTTAGTGGTCAGAGTTGGATATGATCCTTCCAACATCAAAGCTATAGAAGAGGTGATAAAGAAGAAAAATGTTGACATAGAAACATTAAGGAAGCAGCTGAAAATGCCAACTATAGAGGACCCTTTGACCAAGGAAATTGAAGAGACAGAATCCTAGAAGTCAGACATGATGAAGCTCATTATGGAGAAGAATTCTTAGTTGAGACAGATGGAATCAGAGATGGATAAGATGATAAAAGAAAAAGAGTAGGTTGCTAAAATTTCATTGGTGACTTTTGAGGTTGTACCTCTTACATCCATGCCTTCTACAACAAGTACAACAGATGGAGCAAACCAAATAACAAAGGAATTTCAAAATATGTCAATCCATACCGAAGAAATAAAGAAGCTTTAGGATCAAGTTAAATTGTTGTAGGTCTAGAAGTGATAGCTCACATGCAGCTGAAGCACAAAGAGCACATAAGCTAATAGAAATGTTGTAGAAATCTGAGAGGGAGTCATATATTGGAAATACCTTAGGCCAAGTCAAAGAGATAATTTAAAAATATCATTGGGTCCATTAATGAAATCTGGCCCTGTATCCAGATTATATTTGAGTAGAAATATTTGATAGATAAAGCCAATGATGCCATCAAAACCATCAAGGAGGAGCTTCGAAACATGCCAGCTACTTCCAACAATGTCATCAAGTTCATAATTCCAAGAACCGGTATGAGATGGATGACTTAGGAGTGGAGGATAGGACATAAACAATTTTGGAGGTAAAGAAGGTTCTTACAAAGAGAAACCTGATTGTACAACTGGAAGAAAAATGCCACAACTTAGAGATAGTTGTAAATATATTTTTCAGTAGAATATAACCTTTAACATAGAAAGGTTTGCCTTCTCTGTTTGTAATAAATGACAAGTTGATGAACATAGAGGATTATGTGAAGAAGCTAAATGAAATTGCTACAGACACAACTAAATTTTCAGAAATCAAAGGCACTATGACAGGGAAAGAGTTCTTGGAGGCATTAGCTCATGACATTTTCATCCAACATGAGGTAAACCACGTCTTTGTGGTAAAACCTACTTTTTATAAGTATACTGAAGTGGATAAATAAATAGAAAGGTCATTAAGTTAACTATACCAAACGAAGATCGATGGGATAAGTTAAGTGAGTTCCAGGAGTAAAAGGTAACAAAGAATAGTTAGTTGCAGCCAGCGCATAAGACAATGCATCAGCCAACACAACCTACAAATAGGCCTACTCAGCAACTAATTCCTAGAAAGCAGTGCCAGCATGCCAGATCACCCACATTGAGCCTATTTTTTGTCACAATTAGAGTTTATTGTTCAATTTAGGTTAATAATACACTGTCTATTGATACAACATTGATTGTAATAAGTTTTGTAATATTTTGGTATAAATACTTCATTGTTTGAAGTATTCTAGGTTGATTTCTAAACATATTTTGCCTACTGCGCAATTGTAAATTCCAAGTTTTGCTAGAGAATCACTAATACAAAGACTTCTTTCAGTATTCATGTGGTGTAATTACTGGTGAAGTATTTCTATTGTTTTTATGTTTTCCACTGTTTTTCCTTTTCTATGTTTATCAAAATTCTTAATTGTAAAATAGAAAATGTGATGAAGTTATTTAAAACACCTTATTCTCGTTGCTTTTACAATTTAAATGTTTTCCACTTGAAGTCAGATTGAAAAATAATTCAAATGAAATTCAGTTTTATGCCATATTCATTATTCATTTAAAAATCTAAAATAATCCAGTGAATGCAACCTAGCTTTCCCTATTATAACTCTTTTAAAAATTGATGCAAATAACTAGTTTTATGTTTTGACTCCATTGCCCAATGGGAATATAAATATTTAATCAACCAAATTAATCAAAATCAAACAAAAACCAAGTACAGTCATAACTAGCCTAATACCTATTCAAAACAAAGTTAAATCATAAATATAGATCCCTCTCTGAAGCTGGCAGGGCTAGATCCCAGCTTTTAAAGTGGTTTTTATGTTGTCCTCTGTGTTTAGTACACCAATATCTTAAATTACAAAATGATAACATTACAAACAAATCAAAGAGATGAAAATACTCGCTTAGAGAAACAAGTAAGCCAAACACACAACAAGGAGGTCACTGAGATTCTACAGACATCGTTTAGGGGCCAAGACACACTGGAAAATCAAGGGGAAACCCTAAATTTTCCTAGGTCTAAGATCAACGCTTCTGTGATAAATAGAAAAGTGCTAAAAGAAAAATCAACGAGAGTGTACTATATAAAACAACGTAACCAGTGAAAATGTGCAAAAATAAAGTGCGTTGCTCAATAAAAATAAGGAAAAGCAAAAAATAGTTTCACACAAGCACCAGACTTGACGCAGTGAAATGACTATCAAAGCCTACACAAACTAACGGAGGCCTAAGCAAGCTTAGATTTCAGTAATCGATAAAACTGATCCAAGATCAGTCCGAGGAAGGAAGAGGCTAAGCTTTCCAGTGGAGTCGCCAATTCTGTTGTCAAGATAAATCTCCTTTGTAGCTCTCTAGCCCTAGAGTGGGTCTAGCAACACAAGATACTTTCTAATGCAAAGCGCTCTTAAATAGCATTCACAATTGGACAAGGAAAGAGATAGAAGTACCTTTTCGCCAATGCTACATTTGAATCCATTGATGATGAACTTGATCCACGATCCTTTTAGGATCTCTCCCTACTACTGATGGCACATGAATACTTGTGGATGATCAAGAGGAAATATAAAACTTAATACAATACATAATAATCATAAAATTAGCTATCTAGCAGATCAAGGAGTACCAAAATATTTGCATAAATAATTAGACAAATATAGAAAGAAAACATAAGATGTTTGATTGATATATATAAAAGGAAGAGCTTACAACCTAGGCCTTGATGTTGGAGGCATCCTTTGGTGAAAACCTAAGTTCTTCACAAAAGCTCTAAAGCATTCCTTCTCCTGAACACTTAGGCGTTATCACAATGGGAGGATGCAAAGGGAATGAGAGTTCAGACTAGCCCAACAATGGCCAAACAGACTAACATGATTGGAAGGAGGGGCATAAATTTATAGGAAGGGAGAAGAGGTTGGGAGCCCACGAAAGGAGAAGGAAGGTCCACTTTCTAAGGGATAAACCCTCATGGATGAGATCAAAGCTCTAAAATCAGAGAACTCTAGTCTATCACCACCGTTTAACAACCATCCCATCGCCCTGGAACTTCTAAAGGTCAAAGCTTCTCCTCCATTTGAGGAAAAACTGCGAGAAAGGGATCAACACGGTTTTCCAAGAAATAAGTGCACTGGAAGTGCTAAGAAAAAACTATCAATATGACATTAGTGCAAACATGACACCAGGAAATGCGTTGACCCAAGAAACCAGGAGTTTGACCAAATTTCTTCAGTAATCTTCTAAGGCAGTTTTATTTGAATCTTGAGGGGATGTCTTAACATATTTCTTCATGATGGAAACATTTCATAGGATATGTCATGGAGAATTTCAGGATTACGGATGGGAAAATGAGCATGGTGACAAATTATTGTGTAACATCCATTTCCTTTCATCCCGCACAGTAATTCTACTGCGACAAAGCGTTCCTTCAATAGATTCGTTTATAGTCCCATGCTCTATTTCAACTGCATCGAATATTAAGACTCTTCTTCGACCATATAGTCAATGTGAACCCCAAGGGGTGAATTTTTCCCTATATAACTTCAATTATATGCCATGGATACGTCTAAGTAACAACTCACCATTCAACTTCTTGAGCTAAACGGTGCCCCCGTTGGAGACATTCTTGACAATGTAAGGTCCCAACCAGTGAATTTATAGCTTCTTCTATAAATTCGTGAACTTTTTTTCATACAAAAGAACTAAGTCCCCATTCTTGAAATTCTTCTGCTTAATATGCCTGTCATGCCAAGATTTTTACCTCTCCTTTTGCACCTGTTGGTGAAACCCAACGATGAACTTGTCTTCCTCTAGCGCGAGTAGTTTCTCCAATATCTGTTCTATAAGATCATTGTCTACCATATCTGTGACTGCTAAAATTTTGAGACTAAGCACGATGTACTCTATCAATATTACTGATTCCTGTCTATAGACTAATTTGAACAGAGTCTTTCTTGTCAATTTCTTACAGGTGGTCCTGTAGGCCCATAAAACTGCAGTAGTGCACAAGTCCCAATCATCCATGTTGACGTTGCACACCTTAGTCAAATCGTTCTCTATAATTTTTTTAAAGGCCTCAACCATCCCATTTTCATGTGGGTGATATGGCATGCTTTTCTAGTGATGCATTCAAAACTACGCATTCAATGCTTAAATATTTTTTTTATGGAAATGCATACCTCTGTCGCTCATCAAGATCTTTGGGCAACCAAACCTGGCCTAAATATGTTCAAAAATAAAATTCGTAGTCGTGTCTGCACTACAATTCTTCATTGGTTGTGCCTCAGCCCATATAGTGAGGTAATCTATAGCAGTAATAATGTATCGTGCACCTGTTTTCTTCTTAGGGGGATCAATTGGTCCCACACAATTGATTTTCCATTTATCGAATGCCTGCAAAGTGACTTGAGGATACAACATCATTTCATCCCTTCGGGATGTTTTTCCAGTCCTCTCACACACATCACAAGCACTAAAATATTCCTTCGAATCGTTATGCACCATAGGCCACCAAAGTCCATCTCGTAGAGTCTTCTATGAAATGGTCTTTCCTACGTAGTGACCTCCAACAACTCCTGCATGTGCTTTAACCAAAATAATGTGTCGTTGTGGGAAATGTTGTCATTGATGGCAAAGGAGGCAGCAAAGACAGAGACAGGAAAAGGAGGCAGCAAATATAGAAATAGGCAATGGAGGCAGCAAAGAAGCAAACGAAGGAAGCAAAGGAGACAAGCAGAGGCAGAGGAAGTGAATATAGAGGCAGAACCGTTATCAGAGGCAGAGGCAAAGGCAGAGTCGTTATCACAACAGTAGAGGAAGAGGCAGAGCGATAGAAGCAGCAGAGGCATAGACACATCTGTTATTCCGAGAATCGCTACCCCAACTAGAGGATATATATAAAATTCTGAGAATTGCATACCCCACTGGAAGATACACTACAAATTGGAGTAGCAAAGTATATATATATATATATATCTCATTCCGGGAATCATAACCCAAGCGGCAATGTAATGCATATATAATATAAATCTCATTCTGGGAATCGTATACTCTAGCGGAAAAGTATATATTGTGATTTATATACAAAGGAATAAAGCATATATATATACATATGTATAGCCATATGTAGCGCGAGATTCAAAGAACAAAAGTACCATAAGGCGGGACCCCTTACCCAATCGCTTTGGAGATTATAAGGGCAGTGGAACGTATAAACCAAAGAATTGCGATTGCGATTGAGAGCCCAGATCCGATGGGCATATAAATAGTGGCTTGATAAGTTTGAAATCCGGCTTAATCACATCGACTCAAAGCCTATATAAGTGCATAAAAAAAATTATTATATGGTGGGACCTCTTACCAAATCGCATCGGAGAAAAACAAGGCAGCGGAACGCATAAACCAAAGAATTGTGATTGCGATTGAGAGCCCGGACCCGATGGGCTTATAAACCATGAGTAACAAGTATTTGAAGTTCGACATGATTGCATTGGAACAATCTAATCGCATCGGAGAATATAAAGGGAGCGGAACGTCCATACAAGAACTTGTGATTGTGATTAAGTTCCGGACCCGATGGGTTTATAAAACATAATGAAGAGACCAGAACCCTGCGTAGAAGAGCGGAACCATGACCAGATGAAAAGTGACGACAGTTTATGGTTTTCATCGCACCACCTTTACACGGTGGGCGATATTTGAGGAGTTGGGAGCGATTCCATAGATCATTCGACACGTGGTGAGGTGGACCCACGGAAAAGCGCCTCCCACTGCGTTCCATCGCGCGTTAACCATCGACCGAAGACGCAGTGCGATATTGATACATACCATTTATTTGGGATGATGCCATCGGACGGTGGTTGTGTTCGGAAGGTGCGCGAAGGATAACCCAAGTACGGCGCACCATCGCGCATTATTGCTCGTGCAAGTTGCCCGAGCGATATCCGTCGGATTGGATGTTGCGGCGCGATGGAGCGTGAGCCCTCCGATCGGGTCGATTGTTAGCGCTGGGCCCCAGTTTAATTTATATTGCTCATTGTTAAGGTCTATGGGTTTAACAAAGGTATGGCATTTATAAGTGGCGGCCAGTATTTTATGGATGTCGGGTTGTTTGTATTAGCGAATGTGCATATATATATGTATCGAGATATTACAGTGCGCATGTAAAGAGATGGTATTATTGTGATTGTGAACATAAAACAATTGTGGTGTATGTATGTTCCACTTGCGGAACGTTCCACATCAACAAGACACTTGATAAGTACAAAAGCGTTAAAAAATGCCCGATTTATAGTCAGCTGGTATAAAAAGCTCAGTTACATGTATGCAGCAGTTACACCACAACAGAGGACAGAAAAGCAAACAAAGCTGAAAAGAGATAAAGCATAGTCACAGAAAAGACAAATGCGCAGCGAGCCAAAAGACTAAATGAGTTGAGCTGGAATTCTCATTTTAATTTGAATGTAAATGTTTTTAATTGATTTTTTATTGTTTGTGATGCATTGGCAAGTCTCCCGAGGGAAAAAAATCTTCCACTGTAACATTGAAATTAATGCATGTTGGTATATTTTCTGAATGAGCAAGTGAAAGAAATGAAAAGGCAGAAAGCGAAGAGGCATGGCTGTCCATTCCAAATTCATTGAGGAATGCTAATAGTCATAAGAAAATCCTTATAAATAATATCATCTTGATATGAAAAATGAAGATGAGAGAGTGAGTGAAGAGAATGCAGAAATGAAGCAGTGAAGCAGAGAAGAAAGAGGAGCTGAGCAGAGAAGAAGGAGGAGCTGAGCAGAGAAGAAGGAGAAGCTGATAGAGAATCTGAAAAGATGTAGAGATGATACAGGGCAGATATGAGAATAGATGAACAGTAGAGCAGATGGAACAGAACAGAGATGATATCCAAGGTAAATAAGCAAGTGTTTCTCTTTTGAAAGAGTAAGGAAGTTGGAGCTTCCCTATCAAGTTGTAGCTTGATAGATGTCAGTTGTAGCTGACTGAGGTAGGAGACTCTTGTAGGTTGTTGCCTACAAAAAATAGATGGGAGTTGGTGCTTCCACATCAAGTTGTAGCTTGATAAGATGTCAGTTGTAGCTGACTGAGGTATGAGCCTCCTGTAGGTTGGTGCCTGTAGAAAATTGATGGGAGTTGGAGCTTCCTTGCAAGTTGTAGCTTGCAGAATTGAGGTAGGAGTCTCCTGTAGGTTGGTGCCCACAGAAAATCAGTGGTGAGAGGGAGTTGGAGCTTGCCTTTGCATCACAACAATAATAAGATGTGGTTTTCTCCTTTTATGGGTTTCCACTTATATCTAGTGTCTCTGTGCATGATGTTTATGTGTTGATCTCATCTGCTTAACACTTGCTGCACTCATATTAAATCTACTGTTACATTATATTAATACTTGCTGCTCACATTCTAAGACTACTCACATATTAATTTGAACATGAAATGAAGGTGTAAATAAGTAAAAATGATTTTTTTTTAAAAGTACATGAATGTTTTAAACTGATTCACCCCCCCTCTCAGTTTAACTAAGGGTTCAACAATTGGTATCAGAGCTGGTTCCTTTGGTGTAAGCTTAATAGCTTGAAGGAGATCTGGTTGAGTCATGGACTATCAAAATTTACCTGTGCTAAATACAACAAACTTTCTTGAATGGAGAGATAAGGTTAAAACAGGTTTAATGGCTGATGACCCTGAGGTATGGAAGCTTTTATGTTATGGTTACTGCAATGAATCACCCACAGTGAAAGAACAACAGAGGAATGCCAAGGCAAAATGTGTGATATATAACAATCTTCATAACAAGGATCTTGAGTTAATAATGGATTTAACTTCAGTCAAAGAAATATGGGACAGACTGCATTTCATGCATGGAGTAGACACTGAGGATTGCATTTTCAAGAAGGAGAAGAAAATTAAGAAGAAGAAAAATTCATGTCAAAAGGAAAATGTTCAAACACATGAGGTACCTGCTAGTGTGAATGGTAGTAAGAGCCATGAAGAAATTGTAGTTGAAGAAAAATCCAAACTTGAGACAGCTGTGAATGAAATAGAAATATTGAAGAATAAAAACAAAGACCTTAAGAGATTGGTACAAATATGTGATGAGAGAGAATATGAAGATAGGAAAGAAATTATTGGCCTGAAGACACAGCTTGAAGAAGCAAAGAAAGTAGAAGACACTCTGCTGCAACAAATGAGAGAGAAAAGTCTTGAATGTGAAAAATTGGAAGAAGAAGTAGTGAGCCTAAGAAAGAACTTAGAAAAAGCCCAAAGAGAACTATTAATGAATACACCCCTAATGAAAAGCACTGGACAATTGGAAAAGATGCTAAATGCTCAAAGATCTTCTCTCATAAAGGCAGGCTTAGGATATGTAGGAGAAACTAGTAAGTCCCAGATAAAAGATAATAGGAAAATAATTTTTGTAAAAGCTGTAAAGAACAGTGAAAAAACTCAGAAAATTCCTACAGAAGCAGAAGCCAACAAGAACATGAGTTGTAGAGAAACAAATAGAATCAAGCAGCAACTTGAAAGAATAGAAAATGAGAGGATGAAACAATCAACTGCTAAAGGCTCATATGCTCCTAAGGATGAATTGAACAAATTTGGAAGATTTCAAAGGAGGTTCCTCCCTCCTATGAAAAATAGCACATGTTTCTATTGTCATAAACCATGACATAATGCATCATATTGTAAGACAAAGCCAATCCAGTCCAACCAGCAAAGGATGCAGCAAAAGAGAAGAACCCTCAAGCAAGCAAATGGAAAGGACAATCTTTCACTAGGTACACAAATCATTTCCATGGCTACTGTTATGCATGCAATAATTTTGGACATAAAATTGTTGATTGTAATATCTCGATACATATATATATGCACATTCCCTAATACAAAAAACCCGACATCCATAAAATACTGGCCGCCACTTATAAATGTCATACCTTTGTTAAACCCATAGACCTTAACAACGAGAAATATAAATTAAACTGGGGCCCAGCGCTAACAATCGACCCGATCGGAGGGCTCACGTTCCATCGCGCCGCAAAATCAAATCCAACGGATATCGCTCGGGCAACTTGCACGAGCAATAACGCGCGATGGCTGGCCATACTTGGGTTATCCTTCGCGCACCTTCCAAACACAGCCACCGTCCGATGGCATCTTCCCAGATCAACGGTATGTATCAATATCGCACCGAGTCTTTGGTCGATGGTTAATGTGTGATGGCACACAGTGGGAGGAGGTTTTCCGTGGGTCCACCTCGCCACGTGTCGAATGATCTATGGAATCGCTCCCAACTCCTCAAATACGGCCCATCGTGTAAAGGTGGTGCGATGAAAATTTTTTGAATCATGATTTCCGTTAGACCAAAACCCGCAGGTGTTAGTCAATGATCGCATCGCCAGAGATAAGGATCCACGGAAGGCGGTTATTCCATGTCGCAAAACACATGGGGAGCGTTGGTTTATCCAATGTCCAATAATCTCCCGCCCAACACGAGTCGGGTGTGTATCGAACTCGTGACCTACGCTTTGATACCACTTGTTGGGAATCACGATTGCCGTTAGACCAAAACCCACAGGTATTAGTCAACGATCACATCACCAGAGATAAGGATCCACGAAAGGCAGTTAGTCCATGTCGCGAAACACATGGGGAGCATTGGTTTATCCAATGTCCAACAATCGTTTGTGCTCAAGAACATATCTTTGCAGAATCTCATCATCCCCCATATTATATAAGTGTCCTGCAATCAAAGTAAAATCTATTGCCTTTACTACTAACTCTTTCTTTTTCTGCGTTGTATACTCCATCGGTGCAACTCCCATAGTTAGAAACTGAATGATGTATACAAAATTCTCATCTGCAACCCGAATCATGAACAATTGTGCATCGGGTAATCCTTCTTCAATATTTTTCAGCTCTTCGCCTGTCTCTATTTCAGACAAATGATCAGGCCTGACATTCAAATGTCTTGTCTTGAATTTCACTTCAAAATCATACTCCTGAAATAACAATAGCCACCTGCAAATCTCGCCCCCCAACATAGGATTTTTCACCAAGTATTTCAACATATAATGATTGGTGAATATTTTGAAGTGCGCGTCTAATAAATAATGTCGAAATTTTTGCAGCGCATATACCATCGCTAATCCTTCATGCTTTGTGGTGGAGTAATTTTTTTATGCTTTAGACAACTTCTAGCTTGCAAAAGAAACAGGGTGATCTTGATCGCCTTCTCCTGGCTAGACTAAGACAACTCCCAAAGCTATGCAAGACGCATCGACATGTTCATGGAACTCCTTCATCCAATCTGGAAAAACTAGAATTGGCACAGTGACCATCTTTTCCTTCAACACATCGAGGCTTTTTTGATAGTAATAATCCCAGTAGAGCTTGACATCATTCTTTAAGAGTTTTTCCATTGGCAGAATGATCTGCGCGTAAGCCCTTATGAATTTTCTATAATAAACAGTATGGACGAGCGTCGTGTCTAGCTGCTTCACATTCGTTGGTGGCTCCAATTTTATAATCACAACGATCTTTGTAGGATCTACCATTAATCCCTGCTTGCAAAAAATGTACCCCAACGATAAACCACATGGAAAGAAAAAAAATACATTTTTCAAGTTCAAGGAGATTTGATATTTCCTGTAGGTATCCGACGTCAAGTGCAGACTAGAAACATGGCTCTTTAATAGTCTGAATACTTTCTAGTCATCAAAATAAACCTCCAAAAATTTATGGATATATTATTTAAATGCAGCGACGATGACTCTGGAAAATATTGTCGAAGCATTATTCAGTCTGAATGGCATGACTGTGTACTGAAAGGATCCCAATTTAGTAGTGAAAGTGGTCTTGCTCCAATATTCTGGCATGAGCTTGATCTGATGGTATCCTGAGAACCCATCTGTAAAAGAGTAGTCTTCTTTCCCTCCCACATTTTCCAAAACTTCATCAGTGAATGGTGTTAGAAATGGATCATGGACACATGCATCATTCAATTTTCTTAGATCAACACTTATCTCTCCCTTGGCATTTTTCTTCTGGACTGCCATAGGGCTAACCCATTCAAATTATTCTATTGGTTCAATAATGCCAGCAACAAGAATTTTGTCAATTTCTTCCCTTACTTTCTCTTTATATTTCAGGTTCAACCGATATGGGAGTTGCTTAACCGGCTTCGTGTTAGGCTTCAAAGTGATGTGCATAAATCCAAAATATCCTATAATTATTTTTAGATCAGAGAACTTGGTCGGGAACAGATCCTAGTACTCATGAAAAAATTTAGTGACCTTGCTCATAGTGTCATTGTCCCAATAGTCTCCAATCTTTGCAAACTTGGGCTTCAATTTTGAGCCTATGTTGAATTGCTGAGTTATTACAGGCTGTGCTATGTCTACCATCTCTACTTCAAGACCTGCAAACTTGCGCTTTCATTTTTATTCAGGAATATTAACATTGCACGAATCCTCCTCGCCTTCTTTTGTAGTCAGGTTGTAACATTATTTGCCTTGTTCCAACTCCGCAGCCTAGTCAAGATGTACCAAAGTCGCTGGCTCAATGGTTATTCGGAATACTCCTGTTCTAAATTCTTGAAGAGCATCATTAATACAGTTCGAACCATCTGTGAAATTATAAGTCAATAAGAAACCTTTTGTCATCTTATACCAGTATGTGGTGCCATGGCATAGCTCTATTACAAGATACCACTGTTGAAGTATCATATCCAAGGTATGAAAGAATATATGCACCCATAAAAACTGAGGTTCCTCGCCTGATGTCATAGTCCAGCAAGACAAATGCTTACAAGGATCATCCCTACCATTATATTTCTCCATGATCCTAGTGTTTAGATGACCAAACCCCAACCTCATCAATCTGCAATATTCCTTCATCCTCTTAAGAATTCTATGTGCGCGCCCTGCCATCTGGCTGAGGTAGACCTCCAAGAAAAGTCCAAAGCTTCATATCGCTACTTGTCGGACAATTATTTTTCAAATTCATCTAGAAATAAATCAACATCTTCAGTTCCATCATAGAAAGGAAAGTCACATACCTTTGATGTGATGCAACAAAGTGATTTGGTAACTTTGTTGCACCGCTTAGTGGAAACTTCATGCAATCGGTTCTGCCAGTGATCTAATTCTTTGTTGAAGTCTGAAACACAAGAAATGTTGCACTCCCACCTTATTCTTCCATCAATGGTAGGATTGATCCAGTCTTCATCCCGCACAGTGATTTTATAGATATTGTCGATATCACCATATTCATTCTAGACAAGTTTTGAATATCGTGCGCCTTCAAATGTATCCAAAGGAAAAAAAACCTAGTATAATTCTTCTCAAACACCATCAGTTTGTTTTTCAGGTTGATTATGGCATCCATATCATAAGCCCAATCAAATCCAAGCAAAGAGGGATATGGATTTCTATCATCAACAATTCCAATGACTTCCAAGTCTGAAAATACACTTACACCATCAATATCTATGCTAATTCCATGAAATCGACCCATATGAATAATCTTATTATGATTTTCCATTCTTAGCTAAATCGGTGACCATTGAAGCTTTGGTCTCCCCATCCATTCCCATGTCTATTTTGGAAAAACATTGGAATCTGATCCAAGATCAAGGATGATTTGGTCCATTTCATAATATCCTATCTGCACACTTAACCACATTTCCCTTCCAGTTCTTTTCTGATGTTTGTAGACCTTATGCATTGCGTGATGTTTAGGTTCTTGGTCTTCTATACCAATGCGGTTGTCAATCATCTCGTGTAGTCCTTCCACAACTTTCTGATCCCTTAGAAACTTCATGCATGTCTATAAAAATGACTTCATAATGGATGGATGAACTTCCTTTAATTCAATAATCTCCTTGGGTTTATTCTTCAGAATAATGAACTATCTTTGCGCTGGTTATGTCGAAGCTCCAGGGCTCATAAAATTCTTCTTCACTTCCATGAAGGTTTCTCTTTTGCGTTGTACATCAAACCCATTATTCTTTTCTCTATATTTCTAGACCCATATATCCTCCATATGATTCTTTCCTTCCACCTTGTCTTCTCTAGTATTTATACTGCTTTGTATCACTATGTTGACACTTAGATATTCTTCATGCAGTTCAAATCTCATTATTTGTATGTTATGGATAGGTTGTTGATTGTGCTTTTATTGCATTTTAGCCAATAATGTAGGAAAATATTATATTTCATGATCAAATGAACGATAATACTTACAAGATATGACAACAGGATTCTTATAATCCCTGGAAAAATGTCCAGGTTGACCGCAATTATAACATACGATCTGTCTGTGACCTCATCCAACACCTCATTCGTGGCCACACCCTCGACCTTGGAAACCTATGCGCACTGTTGGAGAACCTGGATCTTTGAAACCTTCGAATTGCATTTGGTATGATCCAGGGATATACATTATTAGATCATAGCTTCGACGGTGCTTGTCATCATGTCCCACCAAACTACAAAAATTACAGAACAATTGCTTTAGCGACTAGATGTACTTTTGCAGTAGATGACAATAGTCTGTGGAGTGCTAGCCTACAAATTTGCATAAGCTACACCAGAAATTTGTTCCCACATTTGGTCCAGTATTTGGCCCAAGATTCAACAAACTTGGGATCCCAATGAAAAAGTGATCTCTATAAATTGGACATTGATACTTATGGTGGCCATCTGATTTTCACTTTATGCACCAAAATTCTGAGTGCATATCATACCGAAACTCTTTTCCCCTCTTCAAAACTTGGAGTTCATATGTAGGCTTGCTAACTGGGTTTGGATCTAGTGAAAACATATGTTGGTATCCACTACCGGCGAAGCTTATAGTTTCATCGCAATCTCCAATGCTTCTGCTTGGGTTGCGATCTTCTTTTGAGATAATGGAAACCTAAGATGTGGCAATAGCGCAGCTATAAACCATTCCTTGTGCTACTGCTTAGGGATCTCGAAGCTAACTTAAATTAGCAGTGTCTTAAAGCTTTGATTAAATTACTTTCCACACAGTTTCAGTGACCAATTTCTTGATCTATTTGATCTTCGTAATAAACTGGAGCTGTGACTTTGACTTCTTAAATTCAGCATTTGGGAAGATATTTGTCTGGCCCAACGTGGTATTTTTGTTCGTCAAGGAGTACTTCATATACCAGGATAATGCTTTATCTTGCAGCGCTATGACCAAATATGCTTTCTTCATATTATATTCAATGATGTTTCACAATCTCCATATTTCTTTTGCAACAAACAATAACTTCTTGGGATCATCCGTTCCTTTGAAAATGGAAATATTGGGTGAGTGATCCATGGTTAATGGGGAAGGTGGAGGTGGAGGTGGAGGAACAATATAGGGATGGGTTGTGATGGGAGTGGAAGGTTGGGGAATTCCATAAGCACCTTGATGATATGCAAATTTATTAACAAACTTCTAGGGGTAGCAAGGTTGCTTTCTCCTTCTTCGCTTTCAAACCCAAACAGTGGATTGCACTCACACTCAACATAAGTATTAGGATCTACCATAAATCTCTTACCATGTCACATCATTCCATTTTTATTTCTTCTGAACATCAATATAATTGCATCTGTAGTACATCCTTTTCACATAATAACATTTAATCCAAAGATTCAATGAGTTCAAGCACTTACCTCACGGGCCTTTGAAAAATTTATGCTTTGCTTCACTATAGGATACAGATGTATCGATCACGAAATTAGTAATAAAGCCTCCACGGATACTATTGATCCAATAATTAACGACCCTTGTGATCTTGTTATCAGTTCCCTTTAGTTGCTTGATCAGTTCTGGAGTCCACATAGTAGGCCTATTGTTGAAATGGGTTATTTTCTCAGATAGTCTTGATAACCACTCATACAAATCACTTGAAAATGGTGAGAAAATATCTCGTGCTGATTTGTGAAGATATACTTCTGTAACCACTGTTCATTATATATGCACATATTTATATTTTCCTGCGCTAAAAATTCAGTATCTTTCAGATTTACCCAATCTTGATTTTATTTCTTAGTCGCAAGCCGCATCCAGATATCCCTTAGTTAGATCTCGGTTCCCACAATGGAACCATTTTTGTCGTAATGGGACCTAGACCCAGGTTCCGATATGGCTACATGAACCAACAAAAACCACTATTACCAACCCTTTCAGCAGTGATCTACTGCACAGATCGAAGTCTCACCCGAGGAAATACTAGGGGATTCTAGAACCAGGTTTCTGTATCCAAAGGGACAATGGAGTGTGGATTTAGGGCTTATATTCCTTTCAACACTTAAAAAAGCTTTGCAGAAAAATTATGTTATGTATATAGTCGTTGTTAAACACTTCTATTGAACTATCTTGCAGACTATGTGATTTTACTTTAACAAGCATAAAACAATACAAATAACCATAAACAAGACTTCATGATGAAATTCTGTATAAAAAACCTTAAATTATCATAGATGATATCAAAATACAAGTAAAGCAAACACATAAACACAGAACACATATATGTCTTCAAATTCTTGTATTATTACTTAGATCATCTTAATACGACACTTTCCGCCCTGTGCACTTAGCTGTAGGGGTCTGCGCACTTAACTTCATACTTCCTATGGTCTCCACGCACTTAGCAGCAGGAGCCTTCCCTTTCCCAGAACCAACAGAATACATACTCAAAATAATACTACATCCAAGTGCATTCTATCATCAGTTATGAGATATGATATCTTTAAAGACTATCCTATACTCCTTATATAGTCTTCTCTTTTACAATACCATTGTCCTAAAACCATGGGTGGAGCTCAAGGTATACAAAATTATCCCATCCCTTTACAAAATAAATGGCTTTGACCCACCCCAAATCCCCTAAGACTCTAGCATATCTCCACATTGTGCGCTCCGATCCTCGATCTGCAAAGTCTTTCTCAAAATATTTAATTGAGGGGTACCCTGTCCAACACCTTGCATTTTCCAAACACTCTTCTAGCTTATTAATATATATTCCAAAGAGAATAGGTGACAAGTGACACCCTTTCTTGACTTTTATTTTTCTTTTAATTTATTCTAACCAAACCTTGGTAGTCATAAGCTTGGAAATAACATTATTGTACAACCTAGTCATAACAACTCTCAACTTAAGAGGAACCATTATCTCTTCTAGCCTCTTCCATAGTTTTTCCCTACGAACGATGTCAAAAATTTTCTCAAGTCAACAAAACAATAGAACAGATCAATTTTATTATTGTGACATTACTCTACAATGATCCTAATAGTAACAAGATGGTCCACAATTGAGTGATGTCTCCTAAATCCAACTTTCCCTTTAGCCCTTTTACCATAGATTTCAAGCCAAGGGCTAATTTTCTTTTCCAAAATAACCTCATACAACTCGGCTAAAATGTGGCTAATGGTCTTAGAAATAGAGGGCATGTTTTTATCCCCACTTTTAAAGATATAAAAAATAAGGTTTTGTGTCTAAATCTTAGGGAAACTTTGCTTCATTGCCAAATTAAAGAGCTTATGTATGTGAGAGATAAGGACAAACCCTCCCATTTTAAATATTTCAACTTGGTAGCCTTCAATATCCTTATCTTTTCTGTTAGCGAGTTGCTTAATCCCAAACTCAACATCTTGCAAAGAAAATATATCCTCCTTTACATGAGTGTTCAAAATGGTGCCCATGGCATCAGAGGGTTCATAAAGGATTTTAAGGTAAAAACTATTATATTACTAATGAGAATTGCATTTAATTTTTATTATTTTTTAATATGTTTGAATATGGATTTTAATATTTATAATCGCTTATGGAAAACTATGATCTCTAAAATGAGTTGGTAATTTGGAGTTCATACTTTTACTTTGAACATATTATTTAAAGTGTAAATAATTAACATATTTATTTTAATATATAAATTTTTTAATTAAGTAATTATAGAAAATTTTGTTGTGAGCGAGTGGAATAGGTAGGGGGGCACCAACATCCACTAGGATCAAACTTGATTGAGAATTTATTTTTTATTGAGCTAGTCAAACTTCATAGTTCTCAAGACCTAATATTTTGCAATGACATAATTAAGAGGTCAAATTACAACCATATGATTTTTATTCATGGGCTCGATAGTAGTGTCATGGATTATGTGAAATTCAATAATCCCTATTTCCAACCAAACAATAAATTTTCACCTCTTAAATGACCATGAGCTTAACTCTGATCATAAACCGTAACTCTAAACGTTTTTATGCACAAAAGCCCCATACAAGAGAATTGTGAGAATCAAAGTCACTTGAATTGTATAAACAAAAGTAAATTTGTTCTCTTCTTAAAGGATTTAAATAGGGGTTTGGACCTATTATTGTATAAAGAAAATATCAAGGACCTCTATCGTAATTTTAGTACAACCTTATTTACTTAATTATCAATTTCTCTATTAAGGTGTCATGTAAAAGGAATAATAGAACAACCAACCATTGGTTTGATCATGATTGTAAAATAGCTAGGAAAGAAATTAGGGATGCCTTTAATGAATCTTTAAAGCTCATAAGAAAAATATGTAAAAAATCATTATTAAAAGGAAGAAAATGTATTGTATAAATAGAAAACAAGATTTGTTATTTCATCTATGTAAATCAAACCCTCGAAAGTTTTGGAGGAAAAATATAATTCTTAAAGCTAAAGAAAATAACATGATTCCATCTAATAATTGGAATTCCTAACTTAAAAATATTTATGAATCTTGTAACACTTTGGAAAACATTTTGAATATCCCTATAAAGGATAAAATATTTCCTCTAGAAGAGATGAAGTTTGGGGTTAAGTGGCTTGCAACTAGGAAAGCTAATGTAATATCTCTTTTGTATTTTTCCATTAAAATATATGAAATTTTCTTCATAAAAATATGCCATGAATTCTATTCAACAATAACATGAAAATGCACCAAAAAATTCTCCACATATAACATATAATCCCATAAATAAAAAGTATTCCTACTATGACAAATTAATAAATATCGAAAATACACAAAGAACACAAAGTATATGTAGCAATCTCAAATTTATTTATATTGATATTAAATATGATAATACAATAGATGGAAGTAGTTGAGACAATGATGGCCACCAAATAATGTTGCAATACTGAACCTAGCCTCTAAAATAACAACTGGAAACTAACGCCCAATTTTAGAATATGAATGTTCCTCACTCCAAACCTCAAATTTGTTGCAAATATTATCTCCAATAATATCGTTGAAGCTCCATGAGATTTCTGGTGAAATCTCGTCAATGGTGGATTGGGATTCTATCCAAATCATAATAGGAAACCCAAGGGTTTTCATTATGGGGATTGTTGAAACTTGAGAACCTCATTTCCAAAACTCTCCAATAAGAAAATTACTTAACTCCAATATGTCCCAAATGATTTTCTTCCCCTCCTTTTAAATATAATGGGTTCCTCTCCAACCTTATAGAAGCACTTTATTTTATTATTTTTATTTCCATTCTAGAATATTCTCCCCTTTAATTTATTTAAGTGTTTTTTATTTTATTCATTTTACCCCTTCTCGCTTTTTTAAGCATTTTTTCCTTGTTTATGTAATTAGTGACTAATTAAATTCACTTTTAATCTATGAAAATGGTAAATCTACCTTTATGATCTCTCTGGCCACATAAAGTCACTTTTCACCATCCCATCATGTAGACTCTCTTCATTCAGGTTCTAACGAGCTATTACACTAAGGTTTTGAATCAAATACTTCTCCCAAAATGACACCTTAAGTGTATTTAATTAAGATATGCTCAATAATAACCCTCTTTTATGAGAATTGTTAGAATGCAATGAAACTAAGAATAAATTGTTCAGAATTGACCTTGATGATGAATTATGGAAATAGAACTTCTTCAGACCCATAAGACTCCTCCAAACCCTTTGGGATCACTAATAATGAAATATTTCTCTCGTGACCAAGTTATCACCAACCCTGGAAATCCATCCTTGCTACATCATTAGGGAAACTGAAAATGGGGACATTACAATCCCCTCACCCTAATATTTATTTCCCTCAAGACATCTGAATCTAACAACTGTAGAGGCATATGTATGCCTATACTAGGATCCCATACAATCCATTGTGTGACACCATGCCTCTATGCTAACCAACCTTGAATGGATCCCTTAATGCCTGGATCCAAAACCAATCTATAAATAAACCTGTCATCAGTGTATCCACCTGGATCCCAATGAAACCACAACCAATCATCACTTCCAATGCCTAAGGGCTCTTGTTGTGTTATACCCTCATCCAAAAATATCCTCCCAAGAATCGCCCCTTTAATTGGATAACAAATCCTAATCTCTCGCCAATCCATCTTGTGGGGAGGATCAAATGCATGAATATCCACACATGGAAAAATTACAATGTACCAAAGTTGCACCATGCTCAATTGATGTTTCCTCACCTATTCAACCAACAAGAACCATATAAATGATTTTTCTCCCCTCTCTCCAATGGAAAATGGTGGGCTAATAGTGTTGTAGCCCCTATCTATGTACTCCTGAAGTGGGTTTCTCCATATCTCCAAAGTATGATCCTATTCCTTCCTCTTTAGGAACCTTAATCGTCCCTCAATGCTAGACAACTTGGTTGCTGACTTGTCACACACCACTCTAATATCCTCATACTCTACACATATTTTTCCATACTATCAAGATTGTTTGCTTCAATGCCATAAGATTGGTCCTGAAATTCTCAATCTTCTCCTGACGGAAATTATTTGAAAGTACTGCAACCCTATTGGTTACCTTTGCTTCTATTTTCACCTCATCAATGGGTGGACCCATAGATGGATGCTCAACCACCTCCACCACATCTCCAAATTGAGTCTTCAACTAGCTCTTTAAATATTGCTCATCATGCACATTGTGCATATCATCCTCCTCATATGACTCACACTCCTTTATGTGCTCTTCATGTTGGATCACTAGTAGATCATCTTGGAAGTCTCCTTGAATGCCTTCTCCTTGGTATTCTTCACATATGGGGTCAATACATTGTTTATCCTCTTCAACCATTAAACATGGACGCACAGGTGAGTTGTTATCATCATCGTCACTTGATTTATCATGCTCTTCATATATCTTCGTGAAAATTAATGGATTCAATTATAATAGAAGAATCCTCATCAGAATTATCAAAAGGAATCTATATTACCATTTCACCCAACCAGGAGTGATTAGGCTCTCAAGGCCCCTTGCAAATAAAACAAAGTCTTGTCCTCCTTAACTCATTCTTGTTCATGTTTTACCCTTAGCATCCTTGTCTCCACCACAATGGTTTATTAGCTCTTTCTTGGTCAACTTCCTTTTGAACAATTTCATGTTCTTCTCAACCAACCATTTAACTAGTTCATAAGAAGTAGGTGACACAACTTGTTTCTTCCTCCAAATGGAAAAAAATATATATTGCATCATCCTACAAATGGAATCATGGTTACCTATAACTACAACCATGATCTCTAAAATATTGAGCCTCTTGCAAAAGGTAGGACCCAAGTTTTCATGCAACCCCTGAAGATTTTATTCTATTAGTTGGAAAAATTCCCTCATAATGTCATCATTGTAAGGGAGCAAAGGGGAAGTTATTCTGATAATCTCACTAAGAAAGTAGGAAACTATTGGGTGTGGAGCTTGATTATCTTCCTAGTTCAAAGGTCTTGGTTTAGCTACATTTTGATCCCAGTCCCCGACCGGGGGGGGGGGGTGGAGTGGGGGGCTTCCCCCCCACTAGGAGAATTTCCAGGGGGGTCCAGGGAAGGGGGGAGGCTGACAACAATTCTTTGGAGACCCCCCTGGAGACCGTGCCCTTGAAGTGAAAATTAGATGAAATTTTGCATTGTAAAATATTGTAATTTCATAGTCAATATGGGTCATTCATTAGGAAAAATATATGAGAGTAGAAGTTATGTTAATTTAGGGCTTTTTTACCTAGAAGACAACCCTTGGTTTATATGGCGGAATTCTATTATGGTTGTGTATTATTTTGTAAAATAACAAAAGAGGAGAGACTATGTGAGAGAAAAGAGGAAATTGTAGCAAATTTGTTGTAGGTTGTATCTCCTAATTTTGATGGATAATATAAAAGGGAGGATTGGTTGTTTCTTCGTGGATGTATCCCAAATTGGGTGAACCATGTACATATGTCTATCTCTCGTTTTATGTTTTTTTGTGTTATTTTTTTCCGCTATATTTTATCATGTGTTCCATTGCTCTAATAATTAATTTCTAACAACTATAAGTCTTACCCCTTCACAAGGGTGATCCAAGAATATCTGTTGGATCAAGGCAAGCACTACTGGTTTTAGTGCCCAATTTAGAAACCTCAAATATGATTGGCTCACCTTGGAAATTTGTGAGTCTAATTCCTCCAAATTAAGCAGGGATTTCTCAGTCACATTCATGTTTTTCAAATATTATCCAAGTGCAAAAATCCAATTTCCTACCCCCCATTCTTTTTGCAAATCTCTTAGTTTATGTAGTTTTAAAATAGTGTGGACTTGTTTTGAGAAGAATTTTTTGGTCTACCTTTTCTCTGGTCTACAGAAGTATTCCAGCCCAAAGAGTCAACTGATGCATTGTTGCATTGATTGCATTTTCTTTCTAATTTATTCAGTGTTTCATGAGGCCTTCTACGGATTTTTTCCATATGTCATCCATGAGAAAAAAAATCAAATTCCACCTTTACAAAGAGTGAACATGCCAATCACATTTTTTTAATTCCTTATAAGGATTTCTTCCATCTGTCATCCATGAGAAAAAAATCAAATTCCACCTTTACAAAGAGTCAACATGCCAATCACAATTTTTTAATTCCTTCTAAGGATTTATTCCATCTGTCATCCATGAGAAAAGAATTCAAATTCCACCTTTACAAAGAGTCAACATGCCAATCACATTTTTTTTTTCAAATTTCTTCAGAAAATCTCCAAAAGTAATTTCTCTGAAATTTTTTAATAAATTCCAACTATTAAATCACAAATTTTCAAATGAAAAATGCCATGGCAGAAAAACCAACCAATAATACTGAAGAAAAATATATATTTTTTACTTGGAAAATTTAATCATCTAATCCACCAACAAATTGAATTATTTCGATGATTCCACCTCTCCACTAATAAGTTCATCCCAAAAAAATAATTTGACCCAACAAAAGGAATTTGGCATGACAATATAAATTCAGCCCTATAGAATAATTGCATCCCATCAAGAGAAATTCAGCACAGGAAAATAATTTTAGCCCAAAAACAAAAGATTGACACAATAAGATAAATTTGTCCCAACAGAATAATTTCGACGCTAGAAGAGAAATTCGGCACAACAATATAAATTTAGTCAATCAAATAGTTTGGAATTTACAAGAGAAAGTTGGCCTAGAAAAATAATTTCGACCTAGCAAGATGAATTTGCCTCAGAAAAAAAAATTCGACCCAACATAATAATATTTGGCCCAACAAGAAAAGTTCGACACAACGAAATAAATTAGGCCTAACAAAAATATTTTGGCCTAGCAATATAAATTCAAACTAACAAAATAATTTCAGGCTAGTAAGATAAATTCGGTCTAACAAATAGACTTGGCCCAAATAGATAAATACAACTCTAGCAAATAGGTTCCTTCTTCGACACTTGGAGAAAAATCACCTGCAACAATTATTCTCTAAAAAATAGATTAAGAATTTTAACCCATGAATTTTGCTCCTTTAATCTTTAGGAACAATACTAAAATATGACAAACTTTTATTTTAACCCACAACTAGGAAAAATAGTGCTCTAATACCACTGTAATATCCCTTTTGTATTTTTCCATTAAAATATATGAAAAAATTCTTCATAGAAATATGCCATCAACTCTATTCAACAATACCATGACAATGCTCCAAGAAACAACCAACATATAACATATAATCCTAGAAATAAAAAGTGTTGCTACTATGAAAAATTAATAAATATTGAAAATACACAGAATGCAAAATATATGCAACAAAATAAACTTTGTTTATATTGATATAAAATATGATAATGAAATAGTTGAAAGTAGTTGAGAAAATTATGGTCATCGAATAATCTATTGCAATATTTAACCTGGACTCCAAAATAGAAACTAGAAACTAACGACTAAATTAATAATATGAATGATCCTTGCTCCAATCTTCAAATCCATTGCATATCTAATCTCCAATAATATCATTGAATATCCATGAGATCTCTGGGTGAAATATCATCAATGGTGGGTTGGGTTTCCATCTAAATCACAATAGGAAACCCAAGGGTTTTCATTCTAGGGCTTGTTGAAATTTGCGAACCTCATTCCTAAACTTCTCCAATAAGAAAATTTCTCAACTCTAATATGTTCCAAATGATTTTCTTCTCTTCCTTTTATAGATATAATGGATCCCTCTCCAACCTTCTATAATCACTTTAATTTATTATTTTATTCCAATTCTAGAAGATTCTTCCCTTTACTTTATTTAAGTGTCTTTTATTTTATTTTATTTAAGTCACTTTACCCCTTGTAGCCTTTTTAAGAATTTTCTCCTTTTTTATTTAATTAGGTGACTAATTAAAGTCATGTTTAATATAGGAAAAAAGTCCACTGCTACAATCTCTTTGGCCACTAAAAGTAAACTTTCACCATCCCATCATGTAGATTTCTCCATTCACGTTCCAACGAACTATTACATTAAGGTGTTTTATCAAATGCTCCTTCCAAAATGACACCTTAAGAGTATTTAATCAAGATATGCTCAATAATAACCATACTTTACAAGTTTTTTTGGAATGCATTGAAACCAAGAATAAGTTGTGTAGAATTGATCCCAATGATAAATTATGCAAATATAAATCCGTCGTACCCCATAAGACTCCTCAAAAACCCTCTGGGCCAACTGATAATGAAATCTTGCTCCCATTGCCAAGTTGTCACCAACCCTTCCATCCTAGCTACAACATATGGGGAACTGAAAATAGGGAAATTACAACTAAGGACATTGAATTCTACTAGGTTATATTTTTAAAAATAGGAGGGCCTATGATATGGATCTAGGAGGCTTGGATATCGAGAGAGGAGGAGATAAAACATGCATATTTTCCATAAAATTGATCACAAAGAAAATTTACAAGAATGTAAGAATTGAATACATCACAAAAATAGAGAGAGAGAGAGAGAGAGAGAGAGAGAGAGAGAGAGAGAGAGAGTTTTTGGAGAGAGAGAGAGAGAGAGAGAGAGTTTTGGAGAGAGAGAGAGAGAGAGAGAGAGAGTGAGAGAGAGTGAGAGAGAGAGAGAGTTTTGGAGAGAGAGAGAGAGAGTTTTGGAGTGAGAGAGAGATAGAGAGAGAGAGAGGGGGAGAGAGAGAGAGAGAGAGAGAGAGAGAGAGAGAGAGAGTTTTGGAGAAGCAGAGAGAGAGAGAGAGAGAGAGAGAGAGAGAGAGAGAGAGAGAGAGAGTTAGTTTTGGAGAAGCAGAGAGAGAGAGAGTTAGTTTTGGAGAAGCAGAGAGAGAGAGGGAGAGAGAGAGAGAGTTAGTTTTGGAGAAGAAGAGAGAGAGAGAGAGAGAGAGAGAGAGAGAGAGAGAGAGAGTTAGTTTTGGAGAAGCAGAGAAAGAGAGAGAAAGAAAGAGAGAGAGAGAGAGAGAGAGAGAGAGAGAGAGAGAGAGAGAGAGAGAGAGAGTTTTGGAGAAGAAGAACCATTACATGCAATGATGTTAATTTTGGGAACTCCCCTTCTCTAACTTTGTTGGGTTCCCATTTCGTCATACTCTTCAATGATTCATTTAACTTTTTATTGCTCATATCCTACCCTCATAACTGCATTCTTCCCATCCTATTATACATTTATACAATTTTGAAGCCAAAACTGTTTGACGTGCATACAAAGGTAAAAGTTGTTTGTTTATATTAATTCCTAAGTATCTAATGAATTAAATGAGTTTTAAGTTGATAATGATGAATCATTTATCCTAGTTCATGTACCAAAAATTCACTTCTGGTACTTGATTGTTATTTAACATATTTGGACCCTTCCAGATGGAATTCAGTCAGATGGGTTTTGAAGGATGAGGTGTAAATATAATTTTATGTTGTTCATATCACACCTAGGTTAAACGTGTGAGCCTTCAGCTCTAAATCAATGTTACAGGTCAAAGTTTCGAAACATTCAAATTTGGGTAAGATTTTTGAGGTAATTAGGGTGAATATAAATATCATGGAGCATGGATTATGTTCATATTATGGAAAAATATGTTATAAATTGGTTGTGTTAGTGTACAAATGTTCAGTGATCAAATGTACTCTTTCAGGTTTACTTAGTAGTGGTCCTAGGTCAAAATTTCGTGTTTCAAGTCAGTTTTCAAATAAAATTTTGTTCACTGAATATGTATAGGTATAAAATGATACTACCTTCACTCCATTAATGGTCATCATCATTTAATAGGTCATGTAATCCATCAACATCTAGGGTCTGAGGTCATTCACCACACCTTCATTTAGGTCAGAGTCTAGGTCTCTTTTGTTTTGCCACCATAAGAGTCAATTATGTCATAAAAGAAAGTGAACGAAATCTCATTTTCATGATACAAGTCATTTGCATAGGGAGTTAGAAAATATCAGGAAATAAGTGAAGATATCCTCTCTTCTCACCATCATAATCCATAGCTGCCATGGGTTGAAGAAAAATAAGCAAATTTATGCCAACACTACCTGTGCTACACTTCTGGGTGTGTTGCGCTTTTGGTGTTTGAGCTCCAAATTAGTTCTCCAAGGTTAAAAAACACTGCAAAAAGGTTCATACACTTCCTAAACAGTAAGTGGAAACCCTCCATACCTCTCTCAAGTCAAAATTCATCAGCAAATGAGTGGTTTCCTTCATTAGGTTACCTCCACTACATTTTTGGTGTTTTTCATATTTTGTTTGTGTCATATAATAAAAAACTAATATAACCATATAAAACCTTCATATAACCTTCATACACCATACCCTAACATATCCTATCACTCACAACCCTTTTTACCCTCAATTTCATTAAAACCCTAATTTTCACTACATTTTGGCAGGAAAACTAGTCAAACCCCGTGTTATGAACATTTGGGCATCTTTCACATTCCCATTCCAAAAACTTCCACTTGCATAATGTATTCAAATCATCACCCTACCTCTCCAATTTTTTAGGGATTTTTCCCTAACTTCCTTCCACTTCATTTTTGTCCCTAAAACCACTCTACCACTATCCCATGTTTTCCTAATTTTCCACCTTCCCTATCCACTACATCAAGCTAGGAATTTCCTTGTTGAAAAAAATCATGGAGGGTGAGAAGAAGGTCCATAAGGGAGGTCACCATTCCAGGTTTGAGCCAACTCAGACCCATGGCATCATTTTTAGAGCTTTGTGATCAAGCCAGGGTTTACATTACACACAGGGACAATTTGGCTTCAAAATCAGTTTATGGAGAAATGGAGAAGAATTTTAAAAATGTGAAAGATTTTTTTGTCAATAATAGGCCAAAGAACAAAAACATCCTTTAGTTTATGCACAAGATTTATATTTTGAGAGAAATTCTCAAAATATAGTTGCTCTAGGTCATTTTCTACACTTTTTGTTAGGTTGTCTTCTTCATCACACTTCTACTTAGAGTGTGCTACGCTTCTGCAAATGTTGAGCAATCAACTTCAAACTTGTATTCTAAGAAAATGGGAAAGTATTTTGGAAAAATGGAGGAGGTTTTTGTTCATAACATGCAAAAGAAAAAAAACCTCTCTCAATTTTTTAAAAAACGTTATTCTTAGAGAGATATTGATCCATATTTAAGCCCTATGTTTGCAGATTTTTGGCAATTCCTTTGTTACGTTTCTGAGCCTGTTGTTACGCTTCTGGGAAGTGTTGTTACGCTTATGCGAAGTGTTGTTACACTTATGGCACTTGGTTTTTCAACTCCAAAAAGGGTCCATAACTAGGTTTTTGGCTTCAAATCTCTTCAAACAAGCTCAAGGCTTGTGACCATTACTCTTTGGACCCCTCACAAACAATAATTCATTACTCTCATACCCTCCCTTGGTCAAGTTATTGAGTTTCAATTCATTTTTCTGCTTGCTCTATATTTATCCATGACATATAAAGACTTCATTTGATAAACCCTAACCTAATCCAGCTCAATAAACCATAAACCTAGTACCTAAACACTATCCTACACCTCTCATATACCTCACACTCTCATCTCCCACCATCCATATTATCCCTAACATGTCATTTTCATCAAAACCTAAATTCAAAAAAAAATTCGCAGTTAAAAATTGGAAATTTCCTATGTTTTATTGATTTCATAACCCTCATCACATCCATTTCCCTTCATTCCACCCATAACATGGAGCTAACATTACACCCTATCTACTAATTTTTTTGTAGAATTTTCCCTATCTCCATAACCCTCCATCTCACCCTCTAAACCTACACCATGATCCCTACAATCTGTTTTTTCCAGATTTCACTACATATACCCATCCCATCAACATACCCTGGTTTTCATCCTTTCAGTGATAAAAAATATGGAGAATGAGAAGAAGATCTTCAAGGGAGGGTGCCACCTCAGGTTATAACCTTTCACTATGCATGAAATCAATTCTTCACCCTTGGCCAAAAGATGTTTTGAGAGGACTGGATGTTTGAGGTTCTGTGTAAAGCTCATGGAGGAAGGATATCATCTTCAACTAAAAATATTATTTTCCACAATATTCATCATGGGAAAGATCAAATGTAGGACATGGAGGCTGAACCACAACCAAGAAGGCCAAAAACAAGAGGCCTCAAAAGGGTGTTGGAGCTAGAAAGACAGCCAGTTCATCCACATGAAGATTTGACCTTTGATGAGCTTATAACCATGGAGACTAATCAAGACAGAGAAATTTGGTTGTAAAGGGTAAAGGAGCATTTGGAGAGATCTTGAAAAGGTCTAAGAGGGACGATAAACTGCAAAGACACATGTCAAATCATTATCACACCAGGAACACAATTTCTCAAATAAGGCTTAAAAAATTGAAGAAAATGATAAAAGAAGAAAAAATGAAGCTTAAAGAGAAGGATAGATTGGACTTATTAGCTGAAGCTACTTGAATATTTAGCCCATCACTCATAGGTTCTACAGAACCAATTTTGAGAATTTTTGAACAAATTGGTATTTTTGTGATTTTTTCACAATTCTGGAAATTTCTCCTCACAGAAGGGTAACAAACTTTTGTTACGCTTATTTTGGGGGCATACAAATGATACATGGATGGATTTATTTTGATGAGTAAATTACAAACCAAGAACCGCCTTTTCATGACAATCTTTAATTTTGGAGAAAAAGCTCAAAAACCACTCATTTTTCATGTTTCTTCCACCTTTTTGGAGCCATTGTTATGCTTTTGGAGTAACCTTGGGAGAATGGATTTTTGGAGGCTTTACCGTGGGTAATTTTGCGAAAATAAATATGTTTTGGAAACTTGACACACATGGATAGTTGACCATTCTTTCAGAAGTGGATTTGGACTCTTAAACGTGCTTGAAAAGTGCCTACAAATTTCTGTTACACTTCTGCAATTTTTTGTTACCCTTCTGTCATAAATGTTACAAATCAGCATTGGATTCCTCAAGACACTTGTCAAGCTCTGAAGATGTCATAAATTCGAGGTTTTTCTGTCCTAAGAGTTGGAATTAGAGTTATTTAGTTGGTTTTTGTCTCCTATCATGAGGGAATATGTAATTTAATGTAAGGGACAAACACTTCTAGTTCATGGCTAAAATTCAGGGAATGGTTTCTAAACTCTCTAAAATCTAGGAAATGACTCATATTGTGTATTTATGATCCATTTTGGATGGGATTTTGACCTGATAAGGTGTCATGGTCCATATTTTCTATAAGTAGACTCTCTTTAGTCTTTTTTTTGGTTGGATAGTCGTATTTTTCAGTGGATCTATTGTAATCAGCATTTTGGAATGAAATCAAAGACATATTTGTAGAACTTGTGTTGAGAATATTGTGGTATGCTTTGGAGCATTTCTTCTTCTTATGTATGGTTATCTATTCATGCTAAATTATATATCTTCTTCTTTCATATACATCTTTCCATATGTTTATCTTGTAAGTTTATAAGCATAAATCATGTCTGTTCATGCTCTGTTTTAGGCAAGGTTTACCTGATATGTCTATTCACTTCTAAATGAATGAATTCACCTTAGTGCTCATTCATGCTATCTCTCACTTCATCCTATATTAAATTACCCATTAAACATGCTTTTAAACTACCTATCTATCCTCACACATTCTCTACAAATTGACCTTGTAATTCATACCTAAAGACCCTAGACCTAGCCTTCTCACTGACCTTCTATCCAACACTTAAAACATCAAAAAAATCCTATTTACTAAGCTTGCATACCTAGTCTACAAGAATTAGATACTCATTCATTCCTTTGACTGCAAAAGTGACAACGAGAGAGTCCTCTCTAGTCCTGTTAGGACTAGCTACCTGACCTAAAGCTTGGTTTGTGGTTACCTTTCTTCAAACCCATTTTCAGCCTTAGGAATTTGGGGAGAGTGATAACAGGTTGTTTTCCAAAAAACATGGTTTGAGAGATATAATTGATTCTTCAACGTGAATATACCCAAAATTCACAAATTCACCCAGATTAATAACTAGTGGGCCACATTTGAGGAAACACCAAATCAGTTGTCAAGTCAGAAAATGGGAAATAAATATCAACCATCTTGAATTTTAGAAATTGTTTTTTGTATATTTTTTGTATGGGTGGAAAATTACACAATTTGTCTTAGGTGTTATCGTTTTCTATCTTGATTGTATTCTATTGTTAAGAAAATATGATATTGGGGGAATTGGTTTTGATGCACCCCAATGCTCCTCTTGTACAAATACATTGACATATGATAGAGCTATTGGCTTAGATGATTCATTTTGTGATATGCTTGGGAAATGGTAGTTGATTAAGAGATTTATTGTGGCAACAAGCTTATGTGATTCCCTCTTGTAAACAAAGTCAATCTTACATTAAAGAATGTTGCGTGTTCTTAAGTTTTGGTGCATCACTTCAGCCTAATTTGATTGTTATGGAAATGTTAGTGAGGTTGGTAAGGGTGCCTCAATCCTAGGTATAAACACTTTGCCTCTTCAATTTATTAGTTTCGTTTAGGTTATCTCAGTTTAGATTTTATTCCTTTGCATTGATTTATGTTTTTCTGACTTTCCTTAAATTTCCAACATTTGATTTTTGAGAGAATAAAAACTAGAACTAGAACCCTTCACTCCTAAAATCCAACCTGTTATTGAGTGCATGAAAATTGTATCACAAAGAAAAACATTTAACTCTGGGGTTGTGATAGGGGGTTTAAGACAAGGTCTAGCCAAACAAATTTTAGTCTTATTGTTTATCAACATTCAATCTGTTCTTTTATGAACATGTCATTTAATTGTTAATTTCTAGAAATAGTTTCCAACATTATATTAGGATAAATTATGGCTTTAATCCTACATATAATTTTCTTTCATCTCTAAGTCTATGAATTTGGTTCATAATTTAATGTTGGAAATATAAAGCATATAAATTTTCCAATGACCTTCACTCTCTTCGTATTGCCTTCTTATAAAGTTTCTTTTTGAGGGATTCAACTTTAGCTATGGCTTACTCTGTTAGTTACATATCTATAAAGTTCCCTTTTACATTATATGTATGATTAAAGCCATAATTCATCAACATTCACTCTGTTCTTTTATGAACATGTCATTTAATTGTTAATTTCTAGCAACAGTTTCCAACATTATATTAGGATAAATTATGGCTTTAATCCTACATATAATTTTCTGTCCTCTCTAAGTCTATGAATTTGGTTCAATAATTTAATGTTGGAAATATAAAGCATATAATTTTTCCAATTACCTTCACTCTCTTCGTATTGCCTTCTTATAAAGTTTCTTTTTGAGGGATTCAACTTTAGCTATGGTTTACTCCGTCATTTACATATCTATAAAGTTCCCTTTTACATTAAAATATGACATTATGACTTATATACCCAAACTTATAATATTACCCCCAAAAGATTCATATCGAATCCCTCCCCCCACCCCCATTAGAAAATGATGGTCCCCATCATTCAAATTTAAATTAAAGGAGGGAACCCATTATGATTAAAGTACCATCATGATTGAAATATACTATGAGCCAATGAAGTGAAGGGTTTCATGTGTTTAACCCATAGCCATCATTTTTGGATGACCCAGAATCATGATGATTACAATGTTCCAAGTGGTAATGAAGAGAAGGGTTTTGTGTGGTTAATCCGTAACCATGGTTTGTGGATGACCCATAAATAGAGTGGAAATGGTAATATTGGAGAATGGTATTTTGTGGTTTACCCATAACTATGGGTTTATGGATGACCTGAGACTATGGCTTTTTGGTTTCTAGCAATGGACCTGTTACTGCAACTTTGTTGATAACTTTTTCTATAGGTAATGAAATAAAATTCCATCAAAGAACCATTTTAAGTATTGAAAATACCTTACCATTGATATAAGATACTTCATTTGTAATTATATGTGGAGTGAGAATATAATTCCTGAAACTTAAAGTATGTAGGTTGTGATTCTTTACAAACATGACTTCCATTGATGGTATCTCTCAAACCATGAAGTCAAATCAAATTCCATAAAAACACCCATTTGAGCTAAAATAAATTCCCTTAAAATGAGCTATTTTGCACCCTCTAAAGTGCTTTGTAAATGTCATTTCATGTGTTTGAAGTTCACTTAATATTATTTCCATGTGTTCCATCCATTATTGTGCTTCTATGGTGGCCATACCACCATGGACAAGTTGAGATGTAGCTAAAATGAGGTCGTCCAAAATTCTATGTGTTGCATACAATTTTTATATTCTATGGCATGGATGTATATTCTACAATGATAATGGATGTGATAATACCAAATGCATAGGTACCCAAAATATGCCAAGGGTTTGTAGAGAAACATAGGTTTTTGTAGAGGTCATGTAAGAATGATCCTATAATGGTGAGTAGTGAAAATGAGAAGCACTTTTTGGAATTAGGTTTTTATGGTTAATAAGTGTTGGGATAACTAATAATAATATAAAAATTGATGAAAAATAGAATGAAATTCATGTAATACTATACTTTTCTATCTAAAAAAAATAGAGAAAAGTTATTTCTAAGTATGAAAATGTTAATGAATACCTAAAATATGAAAACGTCCAAAAATAAGGAAAAGTGTTACCAAAATTCACATTTTCACATTTTTAAGGGTAGAAAACCCTATAGTGTTTGTGGACTAGCTGTGATGCTTATAGTATAAGGCCAATCAAATCAACTCCAAAAGTGCCAAAAGGAAGTTGGATATTATTGCAAAACTTTGAAACTAAAATATGATTCAAACTCTCATTCCCATGGAATTGTAACCTAATCTAATACCATTAATCTGAATCTTGGGGGCTAAGATATAGGAGGCTTGAACATTAAGAGAGGAGGGGAGAAAACATACAAATATTTCATAAAACTAATCAAAAGAACACTTATAAAAATGCAAGAATTGAATACATCACAAAAATACATAGAGAGAGAGAGAGAGGTATAGGGAGAGAGGGAGAGAGGTAATATTTCTATTAAGAAGAACCATTACATGTAATGAGGCCAATTTTGGGACATCTTCTTCTAGCCCTTCACTTTGTTCCTATTGCCTTGTAATAAGGTGCCTTTTTATTGAGTTAACTTTAACTAGGGGTTACTTCATCAATTACATATCTATAAAGTTCCATTTTACATTGAAATATGGATTCATTAGTCATACCTATTAACTTAGACGATAACTCCCCCAAGATTTAGATAAGCCTATCCTCTTCTGTCACTTACACAAGCTCTTCAATTTGGCAGTGAAGCAAGGCTTCCCTAAACCTTGGACATAGAGCCTCATTGTACATATATTTAAAAGTGGGGCTAAAAACATCCCCTATAATTATAGAACCATTATTATTATCCCTATATTAGCCAAGTTGTATGAAGTTATTTTGGAAACTAATTTTAACTTATGGCTAGAAAGTCACGGTAAAAGAGCTAAAGGCCAACTTGAGTTTGGGATATATCATTGAAATTTGAACCAGTTTTTTACTCTCATGATAATTACAAAGGAGTGTCACAATAATAAAACTAATCTCCTTTGTTGTTTTGTTGACTTTGGAAAATATTTTGACAATTTTCCTAGGAAAACCTTTGCAAGAGGCTAGAAGAGATATTTATTCCTCTTGAGTTGAGAGTTGTTGTGACAAGGTTGTATGATAATGTTATTTGCAAGAAAAATGCCACAAGGATTGGTGAAAAGAAATTAATTTTAATATCAAATTCAAACAATCATGTCTCGTGTCCCCTACCATTTTTGGCATATACATGGATAAGCTAGAAGAGTTTCTGGAAGAATCAAGCTGTTTTTGCCCCACTCTCACTAGTATATTCATCAGTCTTCTTCTTTATGTTGGTGATATTTTTCACAATCTTGGCAAGAAACTAGGAATTCTCCAGGATTTCTGTTCCAATGTACGTATGGTTGTTAATTCTAAAAAACCAAAATAAATGATAATTAAATTTGGAAAGGACATATATAATGCTTTCATATATGACAACAACAACTTGGTGGAATTTTGATCACTTTTTTCTTCAATGAAAATAACAAACATTGAAACAAATTCTTGTGGGGAACTAGAAAGACTCTCCTCATTTTTATAGAGGTGGTACTCCTTTCTTTATATATGGAAGACTCTTCTTATATCCTTAAATAAATGCAATAGATGAGTGCTAAAGAGAAAACCACGAGAAATCTATTAACAAGCTCTCATATAATATGTTGGCTTGTTACACATATAAGGAATAAATATGAATGTAAAGGATTAGTATTTATTGGGTTTTCTTTCAATAGATAAATGATGTGAATCCAGAGTGAACAATGAACCTGTAAGATGAAAGAAAAAAATAGACAAGTAATTAAATAACTTTAAATGATTTTTTATTTTTATTTTTGTATCAAAAAAGTTTGTAAAACATCACATATTTAAGAATCCATTGTTACATCACCACACAAATTCATAAAAACAAGATGGAACTTGAATAATTCTTTGTGGGAGAAATTAACAATGATATTTCAAATGTAACAATTTTAAAAACATTTTAAACAAGAGGATTGAAACAACCATAAAAATAATCCAATGACAAATATATAAATTGAAATTATATCGCATTTTTTTTATTACAAGCAAGGATTTTTCTCCTTTGGACCTGGAATATCATAAAAGTGTTTGAAAGAATATCGAGACATAATATGTCCCAGACCCTCTTGTTATAAAGCAAACATGGAATACCTAACATAAAGAAATATGTAAAAGAAAATATGACAGAGAAAGTTAAGTAGCCTACTTCACTTATTTCTTTGAAAGTCAAAACTTGCCTTTAGCAAAAACTCCTTATAAAAACTAAAAACAAAAAACCTTGTTTTTTAATATGCTTCACATATTTTTATAATATTCTCGAAACTATGTTTTAGTTATGGTATATGTCCTTGTGTGTTAATTTAATTAATTCCGTTTGGTAAATATGAACTTAGAATTCATCCTCCAAACTATGTCCCACTTTAAACAATAAAAAAATCATTTTAATAAATCATTAAAAAAATTTATTGCCAACCTAGAAATAGTTGCGATCATTATTTTAATTTTTAGGGAATTATAAATACCATTTTAGACATAGAAACCATTTGTAAGTTTTTCTTCATGTATCTATATTTCCAATGAGCTCTCACTTGGACAATTTAGGCATTGAGAACTCAAGATATGGCCTCTAGAAGATAAGTATTTAGCTACTATTGATATTTCTTCCACATGAATTTTATCCCTTGATTTGTGAGCTTCCCTTTTATCCCATATCCATTGTGGGAGTGTAATCACAACATGTTTATAAATAATTTTCCTTCCATATTATTTTTGTATGAAGTGGAGAGAGCCATGGAACCTAGTGTGGCTTGTGCATGGTGTAAACCTTTGGTCACCACCTAAATGCCTAGTCACCATGTCAAGTCACTACCTAGTTATTTGCGTCAAATACATACCTTCCAATTGTCAAATAGAGATAGGTCCTCATTTCTTTATTGTTTCATTGAGATGTGTCCCAAATAAAGGGAATGACTAAGCATTTGTGTCCAATCCATACCTTCCAAGTGTCATTGATTGCATGTCATTAGGGGTGTGTGCTAAAGGAATGCAGAGGAAAAGGAATGCATGGAAAATTTACTAAATTAATTCGCATGGAAATAACACTAAGTTAAAATTCCAAAAAATGAGTGGTGAAAATGGGTTATATCTGAGGCATATGACAATTTTTTTTTTAATTTCGTAATGTTAAATGAAGCTAAGAATTAATACTATCAAATGAGAGGATGAACATAGCTAATTTCCTTCTTATTTACTATCCTTCAAACCATCCCCTTGGACCTTGTGTGAGGAAGTATCTACAACATTGAAACTAACTTTTAATTATTAAGGATTTGATCAATTTTCATAATCAATAAGAGAGGGTCATCTAGCCGTTCCATGTTTCAAAATTTAGTCTCCATCTAAAGGGATATAGGTTCAAGTATGAATTGAAATCGCTCTAGTTTATGTGTGACATGAAAATACAACAACAAAGAAGTTCCTTCATAAAAATACCTTGGAATTTGATATTCATCACAGCCTCAAATATAATTATAAGATTGATAAAAGGATTAATGAAGGATGTAAAGTTTTTTATGGGCTTGAAAACAATTGTAAGTTAGCAGATATTAGAATATGAGATTAAAAAACTCCTCTTTTATACTCTAATCACCCATGGTATTTTATGTGGACGTGAAATTTGGGGACGTGGTATCTTTAGAGAGTTGAAGGAAGATAGAACAAATCTAGAAACAATTTATAACCCATAATATCAAGTTTAAAGGAAATACATCCTACCCAACTATCATCCTCATCAAATCATGTCTTTCCCTCATTGGAAGCATGGATATGACTAGGTATCTTATGTATAAGAAGAAGTTAAATAATATGGAAGACAAGAGGTTTCCTAAAATTGCTTTTAAATCTATCCAAATCCACCACCTTTGGTTCAATAGGGGATGGAAGAAGGATACCAAGTCTAGACCATTAGGAGATAAAGGAGAAGATCATTTTGTATAACACATATAATATTAAATATATTTTACATCAAATTTTAATGGGAAGTTGTGGGATGATAAAGAGTTAGAGGGAAAAATGAAACTGAGATATTATAAGGAAGAAATCAACTAAAATTTTGAAAATTAAAGTATGTCTTTGTCTTGACTAGTGTGAAGAAGAAAATAAACATTGCTAAAGTAGAACAAATTCTCGTGATCTCCATAGAGAAATTTGGCATTGGTTAGTTCTCAAAATACCATGGGATTAAAGAGGTTTTCACATTTGTAGATTGTCTAAAAAAAACACTTTCGTTAGATTTTCTAGCTTATACTGAGATTATATCTAAATTTTAAAATATTCATCACAATATCAACCTTATTGATCTCTCAACTAAACAAAACTATAGTGGTTTTGGAACAATGCTCTTAATGCTTTTAAGCATAGAAATAAAATGCTAAAGAATTTTAGGTAATCTCTTACTTTCGTAATGTCTAATTGACCATTCAATTAGTGGAAGTTCTTTATCATCATCATCATCATCATCATCACTATCATAATGCATATTACCTTCATAATTATGTTCACTAGAATTTAAATTTAAAATTTTATCACTTAATATTTAGAAAATAGACAAGAGGAAAAAACAATTTGGTAATTGTAAAATTCATTCAAAAATATTATAATTGCACTGAGAGATGCTCTACAACCCAATGTAAGGGAATTGTTGTCACATAATGCTATATTTAAAAATAATAAAATAATACTTACGATAACAAACTAAAAAAATGGTAATAACAAAAAAAATCAATGTCATAAAATACTTCAATTCCACCTTAATTTTACATCCACTTTATATACAGATAAATTAATTGAAAGTAAGAAAAAAAATATTTGTTAATATTAAAGAGATATGTACTTTCTTCACTACTTAATATGGAGTTGACAAATGCCATGTAAAAATAATACAATTGATATTATATGATATGTAATTTATTCCATTATGAGTTCGCATGTAATAGTTAAAATAGTTAAAGAGAGAGAGAGTCCTATAGATATTTGTCTTCAACTTCCAAATATGACTGGGACATATATCAACATTTAAATGAAATATATTAACATTTTAATGTGTATAATGTGAATCATAAATAAAATATTTCAGTATCAACTATGTATATATTATATAAAACAAAAGGAAATAAATAAATAAATATATATATATATATATATATATATATATATATATATATATAGAGAGAGAGAGAGAGAGAGAGAGAGAGAGAGAGAGAGAGAGAGATTCCATTTTTAAAAATATTTATAACATATATATAAAGAGAGAGAGATTTATATGAATATTTGTTTTCTACTTCCAAATATGATTGGGGCCTATATAAAAATTTCGATGTATAGAATGTGAATCATACATAAAATATTTTAATGTCAACTATGTAAATAGTATATAAACTTAATTATATATGATATTAGTGTGTTGCTAAAAATAAACATGTATGCATCTTAACTTCGAACATACTAAGAGCCAAGAAGAATCAAATATTTCAAATTTCAAACCTTTCCTTAAATTTTGGGTTCAAAAAAAGTTTGCATATTGAGATATTTGATCCCTCTCGTGCTTGGTAGATATGGAGTTAAGATGGATCTATGCTAGCATTTAATTATTTTAATTAAGAAACCTTTAATAAAATTTTTCAATCTAGTAATTAATTTTATTTATTTATAACCAGTGCATACCTCCTTTGTTATGCAGAAAATCCCTTCTTCAAAAAGAAGCGATCCCTCTAGCCCAATGACTAGGTCTAGTAACAACCATGAAAAAGGATACAAAATTTTCTATTTTAACATTGAAAGTAAAATAAGAGAGGGAGATGGCCTACCTCTCTCCTTATGCAATTGTTTCCTCGGTGTCGATGTCGATCCTTTCGCTTCCAGGCTCGTTCCTTGCTGTGCCTTCTGCGTCCAAATACCTGTAAAGAAGATCACTCGAAAAAAGATGAAAGATACATAGTGTATATATTTCAAAGAAAACTACATGATAGATCAAGGAGTATCATGCTAAACCAATTAACGTTAACATATTTATGGGAAGAAAAGTATACTTTGTATTATCAAATGAACAAAGGAAAGCTTACAACTGGTGCCTTGACGTTGAAGGCCTCCTTTAGAGTGGTAATCCAAGTCCAAGCCATGCTCTTCAATCTATTCTACTTCTTCATCAAATCGTTAGCGTGTAGGCGCAATCAGGTAGAAGTAAGGAAACCAACAATTACCAAATAAGACTCACTAGCATGGCACTCTCTTATAGCAAAGCTATGGAGGTTAAGGATCCACTAATGAGGGGGAAAGGTCTTATCTCAAGGGGGGAAAATATTTGGAGATAAGATCAAGGGCCAAACATGGAAGTATTCGACAATATCCTCAACCAACAAGTACCATAACTTAGTTATCGAGAATTCTAGAGGTCGAATATTTTGCTCCATTTTTGGAGAACTTGCATGAAGAGGACCAGCGCGACTTTACTTCTGAATTCCCACACTAGAACCATTGTTCATAGGATAGGGACAGGGTGACAAGCGTGATTTTACTAAGGGGAGGACTGCATTGGGCTAGTAAAATAATGTTTTTTACAAACTGTTACATAAAAGCTTCAAGGAATTTCTCTATTAGGTATTCAGGGATATCTTAAGCATGGTGTCCAGGATGAACAAGTTTATATATATTTTGTTTTTGCAATGTTTGTGACATGGGTGACACAAAAGATGACACTTGGGATAAGAACCGAGGAATGTGACAATATACTGTGTAACATATGCACCCTAAAGCATGAAATCAGAACCAGAAGTGATGGTTGAATCGCTTTATTAGCCATGGCAAGGAATTTTGAAAACCACCGCCAGGAAACCTGTCAGTCAAACACAATAAAATATATGACATCTCTGATATAAACATGCCTAATAACATATCTATGAATAGACATCAAATAACACATGAACCCATGGTATGGGTGCAAATATCTGTTTGAAAGAGATCATGGAAATAGATCCATGGTATGGTCACAACCATCCGTATAGAAAGGATCATGTGTATAATCATGAATACTCAATAACTCCATGCATCCTGGATAATAATAGATGTGATCTAGGATCTTCGTCTCTATCTCGATCTACCGAATGTATGAATCTAACCATGTGAATAGATGGGATGATGTCGAACATGGTAGAAACCACCTAATTATCAGTCGACAATGTAAACTGTTAACAAGCATGAGAGAAACCACCAATAATGATGATGGCCCTTGTTATCACTCTCCTCAACTTCCCAAGGCTAACAGTAGGATTGGAGAAAGGTAACCACAAACCAAACTTAGGTCAGGTAGCTAGCCCTACCCATACCAGAGAGGGCCCTCTCGTTGTCACTTTAAGAAATCAAATGAATGGTTGAGTATCTAATGATTTTAGGCTAGGTATTTAAGCTTAATAAATATAATTTGTTTGATGTTTTGAATGTCGGATAGAAAAGTCAGTGAATGGACTGTATATAAGGTTTTTAGGTCCAAAATTCAAGGTGAAACTGTAGAGAATATGTGAGGAAAGATAGGTAGTTTGAATATAGGGTGAAAATGGAGGAGAGTTTGAATGAGAACTAAGGTGAATTCATTCAGTTTAGAAGAAAATAAACATAATATGGTGAATCTTGTCTAAAACAGAGCATGCATAAACATGAATTATTCTCTTAAACTTACAAGATAAACATATATGAAGAAGAATACATAGTATTAAGCATAAAATTATAAAAATATATGAGAAACACAGATGCTCCAAATCATACCACAAGTATCTCAACACAATTCCTGCAAATTTGTCTTTGATTTCATTCCACAAGTTGATTACAAGAGCTCCACTGCAATATGAGACTATCCAACCCAACCATAAAAAAATAGAGTCTAATTATAGAAAATATAGACTATGACATCTCATCAGGTCGAAATACCATCCAAAATGGATCATAAATGGAAAATATGAGTCATTTCCTAGTTTCTAGGGAGGTTAGAAACCATTCTCTAAATTTTAGCTATAAACTAGGAGTGTTTGTCACATACATTAATTACAAATTCCTTTATGTTAGGAAGCCAAAAACAACAAAATAATCTAATGAAAACTCATAGGACATCATTTCGTCGAATTCATGGCCATTTCTGAGCTTGACAAGTGTCCTAAGGAATCCAATGTTGATTTGTCACAATTTTGATTGAAGATTTTCAAAAACAATTGGCAGAAGCGTAATAGAACTTTGGAGGCACTTTTGAGGCACTTTGAGAAGTCCAAATCCACTTATGAAAGAACGATAAACTAGACCTTTGTGTCTAGTTTCCATATCATCTTAAATTTTTCAAAATGGATCAAGGGAAAGCCTTCAAAAATCCATCCTCCCAGGGTCACTCAAAAGCGTAAAATAGGGTCCAAAAAGGAAGCAGAAACATGAAAAATGGGTGGTTTTTGAGATTTTTCTCCCAAATTGAAGCTTTTCATGCCATGAGGGTTCCTTATCTGTGATGTACACATCAAAATAAATCCATCCATGTAAAAAAATCACCATTTGGATGCCTCCAAAAATAAAAGTCACAAAATTCCATTACCATTCTGTAATGAGAAATTTCCAGAATTCTGCGAAAAATAATATAAAATACCAAAATTACTCAAAAGTTATCAAAATTGGTTCTTTGGCACCTGCAAGAGATAGGATACATAGCTAAGGAATATTTAGCCAATAATTCCAAGCTATCCTTCCCCTTGAGTTTCATTTGTGTCTCTTTAAGCCTCTTCTTCACTTGTTTTAGCCTTATTTGATAAATGGTGTCCCTGGTGCGATAATGGTTTGCCATGTACCTTTGTAGCTTGTTACCCCTTTTATTGTTATTCAGTAGCTTCTCCAAATCCTCATTAACACTTTATAACCAAATCTCTCTGTCCTCATTGATCTCCATGGAAATGAGCTCATCAAAGCTCAATTATTTAGATTGATGAATTAACTGTCTTTCTCGCTCCAACGCCCTTTTGAGGCCTCTTTTTCTTGGTCTTCTTGTGTGCATTTCAACCTCCATCTCCTGCATTTGGTCAACAACAACAATACTATTTCCTTTACCTCTGTTTTCCTCCATTTCAGACTTGAGCTTGCTTTGTAGGAGTTGATTAAATTTCAATTGAAAATTTTCATGGTAAAGGAAAGTAGTTTGGGATTGGGCAATGGAGAAGGCTTCTTTTAATTCTGATATCTCTTTATCTTTCTCTTTGATGATTTCTTCAACTGGTATGACCTCCTCATTCTCTAATACCTCAGCCTCCAATGGAACTGACTCATTATGCTGATGCAAGAAAGGTTTCTCCTCTATCTCACATGTTTCAACATGGGTACCAAGTGTAAGAAAACTCATAGTAAACTTAGGCACAAATACTTGTATCTTTCCTCTCTCATATGTGTGAGAAAATTCCACAAACCTAGGAACATATGAAGGCTAAATAGGCATGCTAGAAGAGCCAATCTCCATTGGCTGCGCTGATGATGTAATAGGCAAGCCAGAAAGCGCTGCTGACAATCTCTCCAAGAAGTTTTCCCAGGTCATGTTTATAGAGGACAAGTAATGCAACACAATGAGCTTGATTAGGCCATGATGAAAAATACTAGTGTGATGATCTTATCTTCTACTTTGAACCTTCTCAGCCATCTTAATCAAGCTCTTGTATAAATAATGAGGAAAATCAAGTGTTTTGACTGAAGTAAAATGCATCAAAAGCCTGATGTGATACATATATAACTTGGAGAATCTTCCTTCACAAGTGAAGTACTTCATTATGAGCATCATCAAAGGAGAATACTTGTTTTTGAGGTGTCTAAAAGGAAAAATAAATTTTGGCTCCTCTCTAGCATGAGGCTTGAGGGATTTCTTGTAGTTTTCAATGTCTAGGTTCATGCCTTTGAATCACTGCTTTCCATGAGAAGGAATACCTGCAGCTGAAGAAATTAGGTCAGATGATAGGTTGATCTCCATACCTACAAGAGTGAAATTTCCCATACTGTAGCTTATTGAAAATAGGCTGGACAACTGAAGATGATACCCCCCTTCCATAAGCCTTTCACAAAATGTCAAACACTGAGCTCTTTCAAAGCACCTTCTGGCCAATGGTGAAGCATTAATCTCATGCATGGTGAATGGCTCAGACATGAGGTGGAAAACTCCCTTGAATATTTTCTTGTCACTTTCCATGGTGTTTTTCACTGGAATGATGAAAAACCTAGGGTGTTAATGAAATGAGTGAATGAATGGAAATCTGGAAAAAACAGAGTGTAGGAAGGTGAGAGTTTGGTGGATGAAATGAAGGGTTTTGAAGCTGAGAAAAATTCTAGAAAAAATTGAGTAGGTATTGTTGTGTGTTAGCTTCAATTTTTAGGTGGAATGAGAGAAAATTGATTTTTATAAGGTGTCAAAATTTCTAAAACACAGGAAATTCCAAATTTTGACTATGAGAATAACATGTGCTATTGTAAGGTAAGTTGGTAATATGAAATGGGGGTCATGGGGTTAAGTAAAATTTCTGATAAAAATCCGGTGGATAGGATAGTGTCTTGAATCCAGAATGAAAGTGGAATGAAGGGAAATGGATAAGTTTAGGGTGGTCAAAACCTCAAAACACAAGAAATTCCCAATTTAGACTGTGGGAAAAAACCAGTGAAAATGTGTTTTTAATGTTTGAGTGCCATGGAGCTAACTAAATATTTTGATAAAATTCAGTGAGGAGTATGGAATCTTATCTCTAATTTGCAAGTGCAATTAGGGTAAATGGATGTGTGTAAGGTGGCCAAAACCCTAAAAAACAGTCAATGCTCAATGTTGACTATTTTCACTGTGTTGAAAAGCTAGAATGAGGGTTTGATTGTGTAAATCATGTTATGAATGGTAATGTAGGTGATATGAATGTAGATATGGAGCATGATGGATGTAGGAATCATGTTTATGTGGTGGACTTAGGGTTTAGGTCAAATAGGATAGGTTAGGGTTTGTCAACACAATTTTTTTTATATGTGGACAGTGAACATATGGACACAACATAAAATGACATGAAAAGATTTTTAAATAATTCAAAATCTGACCAAAAACTAGCATGAGAAGAATCCTTACCCTTTAAAGAGGCTACACCAGAGAATGGATCTCAAGATTTAAAATTTTTGGAGGGTTTTGAGCTTCAAAACACCGGAAACCGCACTCTACAGGAGTGTAACAATGCTCACAAATGCGTACAACACTTACAGGCGCGTAACAAAGGGAGGACGTAGCGCCTGAGCATCACTCTAGAAAGGTAACAATGGCTACGTAGCACTCCCAAAATCATAACAAAGCTGCCGATGAGTGCCATAAGATGTCTAGAAATGTAACAAATATGGTTTTGGAGGGTTGTAAGCAGTTTTGATGGAATTTTGAGGTTGTGCTTTGGATTTTAGAGATTATGGAGGGTAAGTAGAGTGGAGATCTGCTCTCTCATTCACATGAAAGGGTAAATATGAATAAAATGAGGATTTCTACCATTTTATAAACTTGTGAGATTACCTTTACCACTTTTTCCTTTTGACATTTGACTGGAAAAATAGGTAAAATTGACCTCCTTTGAAGATCTGACAGTCAATGATGACTTTTTTTACTTTAAATGAGACAGTGAGACATAATTTTTTTATTTTATGAGACAATGAAACAAAATGGAGTTATTCGGAAATTTTTGGAACTTGAACCATATGAAAAAATAGTGGTAGCCTTTATTTCATATTCATAATCATGCTTGCTCCTTTATTAGGGTTTTATGAGTGGAATGGAGGGATGCTGCCTTATTTTAAGTGGAAATTTGAATATTTTTCAAAGGCATAGATGAAACTAGACATTGACCTATATGAAATGGAGTGACCTAACCCTAGACATCTTCAGTGATGATGATGGAGATGGTGACCTTGAAACTGCTGATGGTGATGAACTTGAAAATGATGGTGGCAATGAATGAAATGAAAGAGTAGTAAACATGATTTAGACCTCTTCAGTAAACAAAATTATTTTATGAGAACTGGTTCAAAAAAGTAAAAACATTTTACCTATGAATTTGTGGAAAAAAATTGAAAGATTAATTTGACCACTGACATACCTAGGCTAACATTGGCTCCATCTCGGGATGGAAACTCCTTCAGGAGGTGTCAAGAACACCATAGATCAGGTAGCCTTACCATTGGGCGATGTAGTCAAATTGGACTTTAAAAAAATTTGACAAACTGGAAATGATGAACTAATTCTGGAAATGACTTTGACTAAATTTTTTTGAAAGAAAACATGAGCTGAACACAAAATTCTGATGGCCTTCTCCTCGAGCTTCAAACTTCTACAAAAAATTCGTTATTTCTCAGAAATCAAATTGAAAATGATATGTGCAATGAAAATGAATTCCGTCTTCAATGATCAACTTAGATAGTGTTTGAGGAACCTACCATTGATTGGTCCTCTCAAACACTTCTTCCCCTTCAAGATCCTCTAGTAGAAATGCTTTGTTACCTCTGAATGTAGTGATATTGTAAGGTCCTTTCCATAGATTTTCTAACTTTCCATGCTTACTGTTATCTTCATTCAGGGCATCCCAATGAAGAACAACATCGCCAAGCTTGAAATCATCTGCTTTGGTCTTCCTATCATAAATATTTTTTATTTTCTCATGAAGCTTTGAAGTATGGCTAAAGACTTCATCTCTTGACTACTGTAGATGGATCATTTGGCTGATTATTTGTTGAATTTCACTAGGATCATTGTCGATCTCATGCATAATTTTCATCATCGGTACAAATAGAGAGGTAGGGAACACCGTTTCAAGACCATACATGAGCTGAAAATGTGACATGTTGATTGATCTCTTCGTTCTAACTCTATCCGCCCATAGAGCATTGGTGATATTTTTGTGCCAATTCCTCTTGTTTTGTTGCAACAACTTCTTGATTATGTTCAGAAAATATTTATTTGACGATTTAAAAATCCCATTGCCCTGAGGATATTATGTTTTTGAATTACCAAGCCTAATGTGATACTTGTCACAAAAGTCAATGATTTTCTTGGACTTGAAGGCAGTTGCATTATCAATTATGATCTGGTGTGTGTTAGAGTTAGTATTTTCATCCTATCACCAGTGATCAAATGGAATATTACCATGTCTTGTTAGGGTCCCATAGTCAATTTTTTTTCATTTCATTATGTCTTCAAGCAAAAATTTTGTCACTGGGTATTAGGTTTAGGACTATTTTCCACTCCTTCCAAAATTTTTAATTGTTGGTCCATGTCATCACTCGGCTGAGTGTATCATCATTCATATATTTTAATCATCATTTTAGTCATCATCACCATGATTTCATTCAGTTTCGTGTCTCCATTAGGTCATTGGGGTTCCAAGGTCACCAAAACTCTCATTTCATGCATAAAATTCGGCAATTGGAGGAGTGGTAATAGCCAATTTGTTTCAATATATTTTGATTTAAAAATGTATTTTTATATTTCTATATGTAATAATTACTTCATGTTCTTAAAATATGCATTTCAAGGTTGTAAAAAGATTCAATGTTCTAAAGAAACTCCCAAAATATAGTTGCTATAGGAGAGTTGTTAAACTTCTGGAGTACTCTTGGGAAAATGAAATTTTCTCTATCATGGAGTGTCCAAATTACTTTATTGATGCATCAAATGATAACTATATAGAAATATCTTTCCAATGAGCTATCATGAGCTCAATTTGGAGTTTAGGAAGGCCTCCAAAAGTGACCTACAACTTCACGCTGCACTTTTTGACTTGTCCTCGGAGAATTGTTTTTTGAGGAGATATACTTAATCATTTTCAGTGCTTGAGGAGTCCATTGTGTATCATAAAAAGAGATATATCCAATGAGCTATCATGAGCTCAATTTCGAGTTTAGGAAGGCCTCCAAATGTGGTCTTCAATCTTATGTTGCGCGTTTCTTAAGGACACGCTGCACTTTTCTTAAGCACGCTACACTTTTTGTAGGGTTCGCTGCACTTTTCTCAAGATCGTTGTGATTTTTGCAGTGAAGGAAATCAAAGGTTTCTAAGCGAAAATCAAAGGTTTCTTCACTCATTTTCAAGTAGGTTGCATCCTCCAAGCCCCTCCTTTCAGCTCATTATCAGAATTTTATGGTGAAAGCCCCTCATTGCTATCCATACCATGTTTTAGTAATTAAACCCTAGTTTTCAAAGTTTGCAAGCTAAATTTGTTTTTCCCTAGAACCATATACCTCCTTCACACTCTATTTCATCCCCCACTACCCTTACATCCCTTAATTTCCCATTCCTAATTCATATTCCCTAAAACCCTACCCCTACACTGCACTTTTCTAGGCAACTAGACTACATCCCTGTAATTGAATTCCCTACCCCATTCCCCTTATCATTTTAACTCCCCATCACTTCCATAATATTACTAAATCCCTTACACCCTTCCTTAAATTTTCCCTCAATTATCCCAAATCCATAACCCTATAATCCCACTCCATTTTCCTTCCACTTCTCCCCTAGGGATCCAAGAAAAATTGAACATTATGGAGGAAGAGAGAAACATCATGGAGGAAGAGAGAAACACCATAGAAGAAGAGAAGGAAACCTACAATAAAGGAGGGATAATTATAATACTTGAGCCATAAAACACTAGGGAATTGATTTCATCACCCCTAGTAGTCAAATGCTTCCAACATGTGGGTTGTTTTGTGAAATGGTCGAAAGAGTGCAAAGCCATCTAGATTTGACTAGAATATTCATCACAAACCTCCAAAAAGACCAAGTTGCCATTGCAGGGTTTTCTTTAATATTCTCATTAGATTCCATATCTCATGCTACAAGAATACCAAAGCATGGTGAGTATTGGTTCAAAGGCATGAACGCAGACCTTGAGTAGTACAAACCCTACTTGAAATCAGAGTGGAAAGGAAACCCTAATTACTCAAAAAGAGTAGGATAAGTTGGAATTACTTGTTGATACATTCATGATAGCATAAAAAACCTTATTTGGCATCTCTGGAGAAATTTTGAGGAAATTTGGAGAAAATTTGGAAAATTTGAAAAAATCCCCGAAGGCACATTTTCCAGAAATGTCGTGTTTAGCCATATTTTTGCAGAACAAATTGTGGCCAAAAAAATATGAATTTTGGGAAACGGGAGGAGGTTGGTGTTCCTAATATATCAAAATTAAATAAAATACTTCATAGTTTACAGATGTATTACAAAATGAGAGATACATTTATATCTTCACAGCCTATTGTTTTGATTGTGGAATGTCCTGTTTAAGTGACAGTTTTGCAGAGAATATTGTGGACAATAAGAGAAGAATATTGGAAAACTGGAGGAGGTCTGTGTTCCTAACATGAAATATAACAAAAAAATCTCTCTGTTTTTCAAAAAATTTCATGATTAGGGAGATATCGCTCCATCTCGGAGGCCTATTTTTGCAGAAAACTCAGAAAATTTACACTCAGACTGCAAAAAGCGTAGCGCGGGCCATGCTGTGATTTTTCTAGAGGCCTCTAAATGATGAAAAATCACTTGGGTTGGAACGATAATGGCCTATACAACACATTTTTACTCTTTTAAATAAAAAATCTAAGGTTTTGACAAGTGGAAAATCCCAAAAACATCCTAAAAACACCTTTCTACCTTGTTTTTTGAGGCCACACTGTGCTTTTTGACTAGTTTTGGAAAAATGGTTTTTCAGGAGCTTAAATCCATAATTTTCACTTCTTAAGGACATTTTGGATAACTAGACAGGAACATGTTTTGAATGAGCTATCCGGAGCTCAATTTGGACTTCAAAAAGTCATTCAAAATTCAGCTTGAAGGTCATGCTGGGCTTTCTCAGGGGCACGTTACGCTTTTTCCAGATTGCCTATCATCTTTAGAATTTTGACTTTTTCTCAGTTGGTTGATGAATTCCATGGAGTTTTATTGATTTAAATGTGAAAATAAAATGTAATTATGTTTATTATAGTCCCTAGATGTAGATACATAAAGTAAAATTATATTTTTAGGTCAAGTGAATAAGTTTCATCAAGGATGGGGATGAATTTGTTGACCTCCCTAGTCATTAGGATTCCAGTTGAGGAATTTCGGGAATATCTCCACAAGTCATATATTCGACCCTAAGAGTGGGAGAATTTTTTTTGGTCTATATATTTCATTTTATTTTCCATTCGAATGGTTGGATGTTGTAGAATTGATCTTGGAACACTAGTGTATTTAGTCATTTTGGCAGGAACTAATAGACGAAGTTGCAGCTATTGTGGTGGTGTTCATGTTGTATGTGTTTTATAAATGTTTTCTCTTATGTTTTCATATGTTTGAATGTATTATGCCTTCCATATTCATGTCAATGTCTTATGTGATTGATTTCTAAGTTGATAAGCTGAATTCATTATTTTGATACTCTGTTTTGGAGAAATGATCACAATTATGTTTCACTTTCTTCTGATATTAAAAAATTCATGATTTTCATGCTATTTTTGAAAGCTAAATCAATATATCACACTCGCCAAGATACCCTAAAGTGATAAAGTGTGTGCCTACCTTTCCTCATCACATCTCCGCAAGTCTGATTTTCATTGCCCAAACCTAATCTTTCCTAGACCTAATTTACCATCCAACACCAGATCCAAATCAATCAAACCCTAGAGCCTACTATACGCAGGCTAAAATCCTCATTATCCAATCAATTTGGTTGTGATATCATGGAGATATCCCTCTCCTACTTAGTAGGGCTAGATACTTGGCCAAACCGGTCTGTGGTTACCTTTGTTGATCTCCTTCTCAGCCTTCGGAGATCCGGTGGAGTGATAACATCTTGGCGACCATACTGGGGAGAAGAGTGACAGATCTTCCCTAGGAAAGAATGAAAAGGATGAGATTGGGTTGTTGATGGTGAATAGTGACCATACACACAAAGGCTGAAATCATTCACCTGGCGACTCCATATTTGTTTCAAAATCAAATATACGACTCCACTGGAGAATGAGCCTTGCCAACTAAAACATGAAAAGACAACATGGGAAGATCAGGTATTCAACTTGGACTTTCATCCAAGACTTCATGTTCTTTGTCGTGAATTATTTTTTCTCTTTTCCCAAGAATTTCAAGAAGTTTTTTCAAAGTATATTGTATTTGAGAAAAGATCCCAGATCTATATTTGATTCATTCCCTCTAAAAATTGTGGATTCAAATTCTCCTTACGCCTTTGATCTCAGTCAAGAGCCTTCTTCCGAATATTATGATGACCATATTCCTCCTGATAAGCCTCAGGTGATCAAGACTAATCTTACAACTTTTGTACATACTCCTATACCTTGTAAAATTCCGGATAGATACAAGCCACTCATCTTACCTCATATACTCCATGATTTCCCTGAAAAATATTACAAATATATTCCCAGGTTTAACATAGAATATGGTAACATCACTGCTAAGAAACACATTCAGGGTTCTGAAAATTTTCTCGATATTTTTTATGTTGATGAAGATGATGTTAGTATCAGGATATTTTCTCTATCTTTGCAAGGTGAACGTAAGGAATGGTTCAAAAACTTTCCAGTTGCAAGAATTTTTTATTTCCATCAGTTTTTGAAATTATTTCTTGATAAATGGGTGATAAAGAGGAATCCTTTTCATATTTTACAAGAATATAATCATTTGAATAGACGGCCAGGAGAAATAGTGCACCACTTTTTAGCTAGGTTTAATCAAACATACCATTGAATCCTTGCTAATATAAAACCACCTCCTGGTTTAGCTCTCTTACACTACCTAGAGGAATTTGATCCGGAAATGGAATTTGAATAGAGAGAAAGGAACGCTACAACGCTCAAATAAATACAGGACAATGCAATAGATGTGGAAGCTAATTTTATAGTCAAAAGGTTAAAGTTAAAGGTAGAAGAAAGGGAGAACATAGAAAAGGAATACATGACATATTCAGAAGTAAAGCTCGACACTTTGGTAAGTACCATGGAAAAATTAATGCAAAATATCACCATGAAAGATGAATTTTCTGATAAAAAAAACCATGTTCCACTTATTGCAGAAGAAGAGGTTGTTGTACCTAAAATTTTTCCTGCTAATCCCAGTTACCATAGATCAGAAAATGATTGTTGTTTGTATTCATTTATGGAAAATCATGAAAATGGATTTGTATATCAAATTGAGGAGAAGCAATATGCTGATCTAATGTGTATCATTTGATGACATTACTTATATTGATGATTTACCCAAGTTTTATTAGTATGACGATGATTATGTTCTCCAAATTGAAGCTAACTTTGCAGAGAAATCAAAAGTTGGTTTGTAAGAGTAGGAAGCTCAGTTTCATCAACTAAAATGTAGAGATAGACCAGTGTATATATGTGATGACAACGATGAGGAAAATGAAGAAAAATTAAAAGTAAGTGAAGGATATTTTCCCTTAAGTTTTGCTTCATTCCAATTCACTAGAGAAATTTTTTCTAAGATCAGAAATCCGTAGTATTTATGTGCTGATATTGAGCATGAAGAACACAATGAAATTATTGATCAGGACTCCTTACCCTTGTGTTTCTCCTCATTTGCGAAAATAAGAGAAAACTATAAGCAAGTAGATAAGTGAGTTATCAGCAGTATAAATGGGCATCCTTCTCATCAATTGGTTTAGGAGGTCACTGATGATATGCAAGCTTCTTTCACTCTAGAATCCCAGCCATTAAGTTACATTGAGTTTCAAATCACAAATGAAAGCTTAGAACCTAAAAAATATTATGAATTGATGCAGGATGATTCTTTACTGTTAAGTTTTGACTCATTTGATTTTTTGAAGAGACATTTTCATAATATCTCTGAAATAAAGAATCATAAGCCTATAGAAAATCATCTAATCTCATTGGAACCAATGTATGATAAGTTGCAATAGTCATCTCAAGTTATCCATGATCCAATAGATGATTTTTGGGATGATATCTGTAATCAAAGTCCTTCTCCATTAGTTGGTTATGAGCTTCAAAACAGAGATGATAAAACTTCGATCCGACACCTGTTATCATTGTCTTGTTCAGCATGAGTCTCATTACAAATCTCATACAATGATTTGCAGTCATATTAGGAGAGTACTGAAGAAGATTCTTGTTTTGTTGTTGATCATCAGGAAAATTAGTCATTCACAAGTTTCAGGATCCTTTTGTCAACTTGTTGCAGCCATCAAGGGAGGATAGCATGAATGTTGGGAAAATTTTAAAATAAAGGTACGAAGACTACCTAGAGTAGAGCAGTAATGTATTAGATGGGTTGGAAATTAATATGTATTCCTATGAATATCCTTTTGCAACATTATTGAGGTCAGGCGGTGGGCTCATGCTTTGCAATTTCATTAATATTCAATCTGTTGACAAGTTTTCATAGGAGTTGCCTTTCAGTATTTTTCCTTTCTTGCTCATGAGCAAGCACTTGCGATGAATTCAACTAGCAGACAAAATTCTTACATGGTTGCATTGGCTGTTCCATTTCACTTGATCAAGTGATGTATGGATCAATTAGAGTAGGTGTGATGAATAAGATGAATTCTCAACATTTGTTTTAAAAAGTATCTTCTAGTAAATTTTGAAATTAGTCTACAGTTCAGTTTTTCAGTTGGTTTGAAATATCGAGACTCGTATTTTATTTATGACTCCATGCCCAATGGTTAAGGCTACTTGGTCTACGGTGTTCTTGACACCTCCAAGGAGCTCCCATCCCCAGCCGAAGCCAATGTTAGTGTCAGTATTTTCATCGTGTCACCAACGATCAAATGGACTCTTATCATGTCTTGTTAGGGTCCCATAGTCAATTTTTTGTCATTTCTTTAGGTCTTCAAGAAAAAATTTGGTCAGTGGGTATTAGGTTTAGACTATTTTCCACTCCTTCCAAAAATTTTAAATTGCTGGTCCATGTCATCTCTCAGCCGAGTGTATCATCATTCAGAGATTTTCATCATAATTTCATTCATCATCACCATGATTTCATTCATTTTCGTGTCTCCATTAGGTCATTAGGGTTTCAAGGTCCCCAAAACTCTCATTTCATGTATAAAATCTGGAAATTGGAGGAGTGGTAATAGCCAATTTTGTTCAATAAATTTTGATTTCAAAAATACAATTTTATGTTTCAATATGTAATAAGTAATTCATGTTCTTAAAAGTTGCAGTTCAAGGTTTCAAAAAGATTCAATGTTCCAAAGAAACACCCAAAATATAGTTTCTACAGAAGAGTTTCTATACTTATGGAGTACTCTTTGGAAAATGAATTTTTCTCTATCATGGAGTATCAAAATGACTCGTGTTGGGCCAAGAAGAAGGTATATTTCATCTTATCTTTACCACGATTTGTTATGTACTTCTATGAATTTTCCCCTCATCTTAGCAATAAAGTAAAGGGAAGTAACGTAAATTCAAGACAAAATGAACTGATGATAAAAGGAATGTTTAACAATGGAAAATTGACTTGTTGTATCTTTATTGATAGGGAAGCAAAGAAACAGGACTGCTGATAACCGAAAAACAGCTGACAAGAGAGGCAAACAGGGTCATGATGGCTCCTATGGACTGGAAAGAGATGGAAAGGCACATCCACGCTTGGAGGACTCAAACGACAGCCACGAACAATAGTATCCCATATGGAAAGGACTCATAACTACTTTTGAATTCGCCTTTAAAAGGTCAAAGATGAACAAGATAGACAAATCTGCATAGAGATTTTCCTCTGTAATAGACATATCGGGACAGAGTTGTCAAGTTGTATTGATTTATTAATCTCCAGCTTAATAAATATTTTGGCATTTTTGCAATAGTCAATCTCTAAGTTTTCCTTAGAAGTAGACTTCTGGTGGCTTTGGGCCCAACCCTGGGAGCTTCTCTACTACTTCTGTGCTATACATTTAACTATAGAACTTGCGTTTCCAGTCATCTAATTAATTTCATAAGAAATCATTTAATTGGTTAATTGTGAACATAAGATGTTACGACTTCCTCTTTCATTAGAATAGTTCAACATTCATGCTTTCTCGCTTACACTCAATGTTTCCATAATTGTTTAGATGATTTCATCATTTCCCAATGCTTTTATAATTGTTTGATTAGTTTTAGCATGACTGCTATTCAATTCTACATATAGTTAATGTTGGATCTTTTCATTATAATTGTGAAGCGTTTTGTTGCTGTTTGATTCAGAGGGATGTAATTTATTGGTTTAAAAGAGAATTCCATTGTAAAATTTTGATAAATAATTGATGTTCAATTTATTAGAGTTGTTGTTCAATTTATTAGGATTGTTGTTCAATTCACCGTAGTATGTTGTTCAATCATAATTTTCTCTTTTCATCCGAGATAGTCATTTCTGCATGTGCTTAGAACAGAATATTCAAAAGCATTCTATAATTCCCTTCCAATTTGATTTGATTGAACTTCAAGAATTAGATAGTCTTCCTTATGATAATTTAGAGTAGTTGACCTTTGATATCACTTTCCTATACCGTGCTTACACTCTTGAAATAACAAGAATTTCCTTGGGTTGATAATCAAATGAGAAGCATTGAAGTTACATGTAACAGTCACCTTTATTACCCAACATTTTTGGTGTCGTTTCCGGGAAGAGTGTTTGAGAGTGATGTCCTTTATTTCTTTTCCCTTTTGCTGCGTAGAATTGGGTATTGAAAACGAGAGGTAAGGACCTACATACCAGCAAGCAAAACACTTTCTCTCCAGCCCGATTTTTAGCAAATGTGTAGAGGTTAGTAGGGTAGGTGCTCTGGTTTTATGACTAGGAAGAAAAAGATAGAAACAAATCAAAATCCCCCACTTAAATCCACAAAACCCAAAGGGCTGGTGATCCTTGACAGAACAACATATATTGATGAAATCATTAAGAAGGCTAAATCCTAGGCATCCGTAAGACCCAGAACCATTCCTACTCAGAGTCCTACTACACTCCCTCAGGCAGAAGCCTCACCATCTATAGCCCACACCGAGATTCACAATGAAACATAAGGGTCTGAACAAATCCTTCAGACCATTGATCAAGTAAGTCCTGACCGTTTTAGAGAGGGATATTCTTGCAATTTACAAGAAGGAGAAGGAGAAACCAACAGTGTAGTACAAGTAAAAACTCCAGAGCCTGGATCCCTTAAGAGAGTGGTTGAAATAGAGACACCCAACATCCCAAACTAGGGAAGTGTTGTAAGGCTTCCTCCGCATCCAATCCCTAATTCCACTGAGATTATTCTTCCAGAACAAGAAATCCCCGAAGATTATTGGCATATCTTTGATCAAATGGCAAACAACCAGAACTAGAACTAGAGGCAGACATCAACGTTGGAGTATCCCATTGTTGATCCTTCTGCAAATTCCCCTATGAAAGCCATTCCATTACAAAACATCCCCACCTTCCATGGGTTGACCCCAAGATCGTGATGAGCTTCCTATTTAATTCAATGTTTATGTAGATATTATTACACCACTAACCCTCGTAAACTAAAATTATTCTATTCCCTCTACATTGAAGGGAACAACAACATTACATTTAAAATGGGTCTTGGTGGAGGAACCATTAATAGCCGGTATCAAATGAAAAATTATTTTCTTAATAAATATCAAGTCTACCGTCGGAATCGAGAACTAAAATATGAAATCTTCAATATGTCCGCAAATAAAATGAGACATTAGAAGAATACATCAAAATATTCAATATAACTTGCAAAGGTCTCCAGTATACTACACTATCTAAAGATATCTTAAAAGCAACAACGATTAAGGGAATGAAAGAAGAATGCGTTGAAACATTAAACATAATAGGAAAATGGGACATCTACCAAGAAGAATATGATGATATTATTTCACTGTGTATGAAGTGTTCTCGGGGTAGTACGCGAAGTAGGCCAACCGGGCGAGACTCAGCTACAAGGAATCCTAAGAAGGTCGGTAGCAACATGACTAGAGCTGAATTTGGTAATATTTTAGAATATTTTAAAACTAATATCTTGGGCACCCTGACAATGTAGCTAGATGTCCTACAAGCCAAGCAGAAGCAAGCTATAACATAACAAAACTTGGTTGTATTTTTCCCACACTGTCGGAAGAAGCACAGCCAACAGGAATTTCCATTAGACATGGTCCAGACATGTGCTATTTGTACCAAGGACCATGCCACTGACCATTTCCCTTCACTTCCAGGGCTGAAATTGGTTTTTAAAGAAGCAGAAGAAGAGACGGAACCAGTCTATATAATGAATCAACGCTGACAATGGCAAACACGACCGGGTATGCCACAAGACCTACCTCATTTATTTTCGTCTCCACAGTTTAACTAGCAGAACCCTTCAAAAAATTTCCAAAACTAATCACCTTTCTCTACATGGTCATCCAAATCATTTCCTATGTCTCCTTGGCCGAAAAAACCCTCTTCAGGTAATAATTGGCCAAGTTTTCCTTGTTCTCCCCCTTATTGGAAAAAAAATCCCTATTAGTCCCAGTGGCCTGCCTCCCCTTCAAAAACCACAAATTGGCCTAAAAAATGGCAGCGACCTCTGGGAATGACTAATCTACCGATGGGCATAGGGGTTTAGTATCAACCTACATTACCAGCTCTATACCCATTCCAGCACAAATCTTAGCCTATCATATAGCTTCAACTACTGACTCAACCCAATCCTAATCCTAACAACAGGTCAGTTCAACTAATTCAGATTGTTGAAAACCCAAACCCCGAAACTGAGCAGAAGCAATGCAATGAACTAAGGCTGAGATCAGGATGTATTATATCACCAAAAGAAGATACAACCTTGCCACAAATTGAATCTAGAACTCTAACAAAGCCTAGACAAACAACTATTCCTGAAATAGAGGTAGAGCAGGGAAGGGAAACGGTTGACCAAGGGAGACCTGAAAACCTTATGATTTCTCCCCCTCCATTCCCTGAAATATTAACACTAACTAGACCAATAGTCTCTCCAGATTTCTACATCCTACGGGAATTAAAGAACCTTTGCATTAAAATTCCTCTTTGCAAGCTATACAAGACATTCCTATCTATGCCAAGACAATTAAAGAGTTGTGCGGAAAAAAATAGGTGATGAAAGCAAAAAATTCACCCACTGCTCATGGTAGGGGCACTATCATAATTACTATTGGGTAAGGAAACACCCGTGAAATAATGAGGATCCAAGGAACCCCATAGTACTTGTGCTAATCTCTCGGGACACTCCTTTCTAAACACATTGGTTGACTTAGGGGCGACCATCACCATCTTAACTACAGACCTCGCAAGAAGTTAGGCATAACAACGTTGTAACCCACAACTACCTTGCTGAACTTTTGACGAATCTGTTATTAGCCGAGAAGGAATATTAGAAGACATCTTGGTTTCTGTGGACTCATGGGAGTATCCAACTGACTTTTTAGTTATTAACCCAAATAGTAGGATGGATGGACACCCTCTGATACTAGGTCGGCCTTGGTTATCAATAGTCGATGCTTACATAGGCTGTTGGACAGGTAGCATGACCACTGTTAGAGGTGATTCCATAAAAAACATTATCGTTTACCCACCTGCAAAACCAAGTCTACCCACAGTAAATATTCACAGGCATCCACATACATACTGGGAACAAAATATCTGTTCACCACTAACAATAGTTGAAGCTCCTGAATTCAAAGATAAAACTGAAGACGATGTAATCAATAACTTCATGAATCAACCATTTGCGCCTGGAAACTTAAAATTACAAATGTTAAGAATAGTTCTTGATGATGAAACACATGAATACCCCTTGGCAAACATTGATATTTAGCATATACCCATGACTGTTGTTCGCAACAGTATACCAATTGAAATTGAGTCAGGGAATATTCTAAATATCAGTGGCAGTCTAGACAGTAACCAAAAGGAAAAGCTCATAAAGTTTTTACAAAAATATTAGGGAGAATTTTCTTGGGACTACCCAGAAATGAAGGGTATAGATCCTCAAATATGCACACATCATATTTATACTGATAAGGAATCTCGACCTATTCGACAGCCTCAACAGAGGCTAAACCCGCATCTGAAAGATATTGTAAAAGATGAAGTGCAAAAGCTGTTGGATGTAAACTTCATTTATCCTATCTCAGACAGAAAATGGGTTTCTCCTTTAGTATTTGTTTCTAAGAAGAATGGGAAGTGGAGAATTTGTGTGGATTACAGGGAACTGAATAAAGCAACACAGAAGGACCACTTCCCCCTTCCTTTTATTGACCAAGTCCTAGATATATTGGAAGGAAAATGGTTCTTTTCCTTTCTTGATGGGTTTAGCGGTTACAATCAAATCCAGATAGCCCCCGAAGACCAGGATAAAACAACCTTTACCTATCCATGGGGTACATTTTCCTATAGGGTATTACCATTTGGATTATGCAATGCCCTAGCAACCTTCCAGAGAGCCATAATCAACATTTTTTCTGATTTAATAAATGAAGGACTTGAAATTTACATGGACGACTTTACCATATACGGAGATGATTTTGATCAAGCACTAGAAACACTAGAAAAATTATTGGAATGATGTATTTCTATCAGATTGTTTTTAAGAAATGAAAAATGTCACATTATGATGACCGAAGGAGTAATCCTAGGACACTACATCTCTGCAGCTGGAATACAGGTAGATCTGGAAAAAATAGAAGTAATCCTTTTATTAGCCACACCTTGTATGCAGACAGAGGTACGCAACTTTCTTGGATATGTAGGGTACTATTATAGGTTTATAAATAATTTCTCACAAATTGTTGTGCCCTTGTATGCATTAACTGGAAAGTTTGAATTCCATTGGTCTGATAAATGTGGCACTGCTTTTACAAATTTAAAGAACCTGGTCTCAACAACACCAATCTTACGCGGTCCTAACTGGAAGTTTCCCTTTCACATTTATTCAGATGCATCGGAAATAATGATAGGGGAAGTTCTCAGTCAAGAAGAAGATAAAAATCCCTATGCTATTTATTATATCAGCAAGAATCTCACTCCTATTGAATTAAACTATAGAGTGATTGAAAAAGAGTTCCTGGATGTCATTTATGCTATCAATAAATTTAGAAATTATATAGCTGGCTATCAAGTACTCCCGTATACTGATCAGTGATATCTAGCCAATAAACCAAATACAAATGGGAGAATAACTTTTTGGTTGCTGATTTTGCAGGAATTCGACATAACTATCAAAGATCGTCTAGGGAAGGATAACATGGTTGCAAAATTCCTATCCATAGTTCCCAGATCAGATGACACACTAGCGGTGGATGAGAAGTTTCCCGACGAACATCTATTCGTTGTAGTAGTGAAAACACCATGGTTAGAAGATGTAGCAAAATACATGGCAGTAAGAAAGCTGCCAGACATTTGACATCAAGGGAGTGGAAGATGATTATTTAGTGCAGTGCTAGATTCTCCTGGATCGATGGATACCTCTTTCATATAGGAGCTGATATGCATATACAGAGATGCATTCAGGAAGATGAGATTTATGACATTCTACGGGCCTATCATGATGAACCTTGTGGTGGCCATTCTATAGATCACAGAACGGGGCACAAAGTATTGAAAATGGGTTATTATTGGCCTACGATTTTTAAAGATGCCAAGAAATATGTCCAAGCCTGCGATAGTTGCCAAAGAATGGGCTGCTCAGGCCAAGATGATGAAATTCCATTACAACCAAAATTGGTAGTAGAGCCATTCGAACGGTGGGCCCTAGACTTCGTTGGACCATTCAACCTACTATCAAACCAGAAGATCTACATACTGGTTGCCATAGATTACGTAACAAAGTGGGTAGAAACAATGGCTTTATAGAGAGCTACGGTAGAATATGTGATTAATTTTCTTTTTGAGCTATTTGTGCGATATGGCTTACCACAAGAAGTGATAACTGATGGGGGGGCACAATTTGTGGGAAATAAAATTACGGACACCCTGAAGAACCACCATGTCATCCATAGAGTCACATCTCCCTACCACACATAGGAAAACGGGCAGGTTGAAAGTACCAACATAGTCCTTGAGCAAATTCTCACTAAAAAAATATCAACACATTGTCGAGATTGGGCTGCTAGACTACTAGAGGCCTTGTGGGCTTACCAAACAACATGGCGAAACACCACTGGATATTTTTTGTACCATCTGGTATGTGGAAGAGAACCAATTTTTCCTATCGAATTCGAAGTAAAGACTCTAAGGACAACCCAAGAGGTAAGGTTGGACTTGACGGAGGCCCAAATTAGAAGACTCCAACAAATAAATGAATTAGATGAAATACGACTACTGGCTCTGCATCACCCCACAATCATTCAACAAAAACAAGCTAAGTGGCATGACAACCTCATAAAAAACAAGACATTCCAGAAAGGAGATTTGGCACTTCTCTATGACTCCAAATTCCAAGACTTTCCGGGAAATTTACAAACAAGATGGCTCAGTCCATACGAAATTTAGGAAGTACTCAACAATGGTACCCTCACCTTGACCACCATAGACAGATCTGGTTCTACATTTCGATTCAATGGGCACTAAGTGCGCATCTATCACAAACCACTTACAAGGGAGTCTTTCTACCAGCAGGTACACAATGATCCCACCATCCATATTTTAGCAACAGGGGGTGCTATCCCCATAACTTTAAGTGCATGAAAGCTTGCTACTTTCTCTTGTAAATATTGTATATAATTCCCCTGCAATTTATATTTTTCTCATTTTGTTGTACATTCTTCATAATCAAAGTTGTATTCTTTTCCTTCATCCTTCCTTTTGTTGTTTATTTTTGTTGTTCAAATATTTTAACGGATGTTGTTCAATCCAATTGAAAAGTTGCGGTTCAATCAGATTGAATATTTGTATCCTTTTGTGTGTTTATTTTTGTTGTTCAAATATTTGAACGACTGCTATTCAATCCAATTGAACAGATGTTGTTCAATCAGATTGAAAGTTGTGTCCTTTTGCGTGTTTATTTTTGTTGTTCAAATATTTGAACGGTCGTTTTTCAATCCAATTTAACAGCTTCTGTTCAATCAGATTGAAAAGCCATGTCCTTTTGCGTGTTTATTTTTTCTATTCAAATCTTTGAACGACTGCTGTTCAATCCAATTGAACAACTGCTATTCATTTGGATTGAATAGTCGTGTCCTTTTGCGTGTTTATTTTTTCTATTAAAATATTTGAATTACTGTTGTTCAAACCAATTGAATAGGTATTGTTCAATCGGATTGAACAACCATGTGCTTCCATGTTTATTTTTGCCGTTCAAATCCTTGAACGACTGTTGTTCAATCCAATTGAACAATTGTTGTTCAATCAGATTGAACAGTCGCGTGTTGTTTTTGCTGTTCAATCGGATTGAACAACTGATTTTTTTTCCCTTTCTAAGCATGATATTTCTTTTTTTATGATCTCTTCTTGAATATCCACTCCTCATTTCACACCCTGGCTATAAAAGACATTTCTAGACAGGAATTGACAATTGAAAATGAGAAAACCGGTAATGTTACTAATATGATGATCCTTTGGAACTTTGATTGAAATATCTACTCTAGAAGATGACACGATTTATCTATGCAATGAAAGGCTAAGACATCTCCTGCTCAAACATGTTATCATACAATTCATAGTCTTATAACGATATATCTTTCTACACTCTTGAGTAGTATTTCCACTTTCATATAGGAATAAGGAGTATTAATTGTATTGGCATTATTTTTACTTCTCACACCATCCCTAACTCTTAAGGAGTTAATGAGCCTCCCTTCATGTATAAAGAATAAGAAATATTATGTTTATATGAAAATTTTTAAGAGAGAATAGGGGGTCTCATCACAAGCCAGGCTACCACGATCATATGGATTTAACAGGTGACATGCCCACAATGGCCAACACACCAAGGTAATGGCCTTCTCGATAGCTCAAACTTCTTGAAGGATAGGAGGTCTCATCACGAGCCAGCCTAATCACTCTGTTACAATCCCAGTGAATAGCACTGTGACTATCGGGCCACCACACCACCACAGTGGTCTCTTCATAAAACAAAGAAAAATTCCTACTTTTCAAAAAGAAATATTATGTTTATATGCAAATTTTTAAGAGAGAATGGGGGGTCTCATCATGAGCCAGCCTACCATGATCATAAGGGTTTAACAAGTGACATGCCCATAACGGCCAACACACTAGGGTAGTGACCTTCTCGGCAACTCTAACTGCTTGAAGGATAGGAGGTCTCATCACGAGCCAGCCTGATCACTCTATTACAACCCTAGTGAGTGGCACCTTGACTATCTGGCCACCACACCAGCACGGTGATCTGTCCATAAAATTGGAAAAATATCTACTTTTACATAGAGGATTCTGGCTCATTTTTTGGGTTAAAATAGCAACCATGTCGAGGCTATGAATTCTTGCTGGCAGCAATGGCTCTACTTGTGGTATGTGATTATTTTTTTAACAATAGCCAATTACTTTTATATATGCATTATTTCCTATTTTCATCCATTTCTGAGATAAATTCACTACTCGAATAAGTGATAATACTATTTACCTGCATAATTAACTATGAATGAATTATCCTTTCATGTTTCAATTAAGGGATGACAACACCAATCATTATCCATCATTGTCATGCTTCCGTCATGCAATACCATTAAATAAGGACATCCTATCATAAAATTGCTATATCGCTTTCTTCCCTTCTTCGGTCATTTCCACCTGATATACACTTATAATAATTACCAATTCTGACCTTTGCATTGCATGCATTCATGATTTTTGCAATATCTCCTCTTTTCTTGATCTCCAAGGCCACAGACGCCCTTCTCTCGTACAAACTGTGATTATTGATTTCTAACCTTTTCCCCCATACGCATTCATGATTACTCCAATCTCTCTTGTACTTAAGGACATGGACACCCTTATTTCGAGAGAGGGGGTGTAAATATACATAAATAATAAGCATGAAAATTACCTGCACAACTTCCCTTGGATACACTTATGGGACCAAAAGATCATTGCATTTACGATATGAAGTTACATACATTTACGACATAAGGTTGCAATTTCTTTTTTTTTCTCACATGCAGTATTTATTCTAACCAACAAGGCTGGAAGAAACATAGACAAAGGGAGAAATTAGTTCAGATAACACATCAACCATGGGAGGAAATTCTCTCTGAAATCAACCCACAACCTTCCAAATCTTAGACGCAACTCGCACCATTCTCCAGCAAGTTTGTTGGTTGCCATACCTACACAAATTGCAAGGGTTTGACACATAAAAAATAGTTGAATTCCTGTAGAACCTATAGGAGGGACATACCAGAATTAGAGGAAGGATTATATCGTTCATAGAGGATATCATCGCCGAGGTCTTCGGAATACCAGCAGAGGGAGAAAGATGGACCTAAAATCATATCCTCCTACGTGAAGCAGTCTTAGCATACTAAGACCCAAGAGAACCATTGGAACAGAAAGGAAAGGGGATTAACCCTGCGTGCCTACAACAACCTTGGCAATAATTGACAATGTTTATTTAAAGATACATCACATGCGATGGACGCCAAGATGTGGTAAAATTTCAGTTAATCTACCTTCTTTATTGAATTCTATATTGCATGACACTGTTGTTCGAATTAGAAAGGCAAAAAACCCCCAAGCAGTTGTCAACCACCATGGCTTAATCAAATTAATTATCATTCATGAGCTAGGAAAATAGTAAACATATTGGGACAAATTTGTTAATCCTACCCTGCATGCCCCTGAGGAAAACCCTGTCAGAACAAAAATTGAGCTTCCTAGAATAAACATAACTAGGAAAGAAATAGGGAAAAGGGCCCGTGCTTCGACCTTAGAACCAAGGAAATGAAGAGGTCTGAAAGACTGCAATTATGGAAAGACACCTCAAAATTTCCAAATGAGGTAGGGCCATCCCATACACCGCCTTCAAGCCCTCAAAACATGCCCTTACAAGACTATGAAGAAGAAATGGCTCAAGTCCTGGAGAAAATGAGGACATCCCGTGAAATTAGAAGTCCATCTAGATAAGCTGAGGAGAAAGAAGACCCATTGAATCAATCTGCCACTGCCAAAAGCTCTGGTCACACTGAAATATTACCCCACCAGGATGAATCGCAGGCTTTTAGGGCCTTATCTCCTCCCGAGAGTGATTGGGTGAATAGGGAAGACCAGGCAGAAGAGATATCAGAATCTAAAAATCTGTTGGGAGACATTGTCCCATTAGAACAAAACGAAAGCATGGAGACAATCCCCCTAACACCTAAAGGGAAAAATATCTCACCCAGTCGAGACATTAATGCAGAAATAAACTATGGAGCACAGGAAGAAAATATCATCACTGATAACCTTAGAATTAGCACCACCATTCCTGAAAAGGAACCTGTTGCTCCTCCATCCCCTGCCAAAATCTTTCCAGAAGAGAAATCAGCTGAAAAGAAGCTAAGAAAAATGAGTAGGACCTATAGGAGGTTAAGAAATATGATAAAACATCTGAAGAAACAGTTGAAGGAAGTGAGCAAGGCTTGGAAGCCTAAGAAGGAATTGGCTACAATAGAAACCCAAACAGAGTTTGTCACCCCATTGATAGACACTGCCAAGATTGAGGTACAGACTGACCTAGTGGACATTGCTGAGATTGAGGTACAAACTGACATAGTGGAAACTACTGAAGATTCTATGAAAACTAGTTTGGAACTTACATAAGAAAAGGAAAATCAAACGGAGGAGACACGTGCCTACACTCCCATAGTAGAAAAGGCTGCCAATCAAAAATTGCATAACGAATTAATTCAAACCCAACACGAATTAGCCCAATACAGAAAGGAATTATTACCTGCACAAGAAAATCATGCACTATTGAATAAATTCAAAGGCATTTCTGCAACTGAGGATGAGACATTTTACCAACTCATAGAAGAAAAGGTGAAAGTAAAGAAAGCACAGGATCAGGTGGAACAAGCTAAGAAGCAAACCAGTATGGTTTTCTCTCTTTACTCTGATGAACTAATGTGCAGGGCACCAACCACCAACTATGCTCTATTCTTAGTAGAATGGTATTTAATACTAAAAATCAAGGCTTCCAGGGCAGGGAAGCCCACAACTTTTAAAACCGTTGAGGAATTCGTCCAATGTTGCAGTAAGTAGAATGAGCAGGTCCAATATCTTTTGTGAGAATTATACTTACAAAATTTCTTTCTAGAGGAGGACAGGGAAAATAATCCCAACCCCTTTATAGGGGATTTTCAATTCCCCTATAAAGCCTACAACACCTTCCAGAAGAGGGAGCATGGCCTAGACCTATGGGTTAGGGGGGAGCCTACTAAACCCTTGTACCTATTCACCCAACATAAGAACTTCATGCAGAGGAAAGGAGTGATCTCCAAGCTGGGGCCTATTCATAGGGATATAGTGCACCATGGGCAGGAGTAGTTCCAAGACATTTAGGGAGAAGCATTGGCAGCAGCTAAACAGAGATGACTAGCCTCCATGAATAATGTGAAAAACAAAGAGCCATTTGGTTACAGGAACTTCAAAGTAGCTTCTTCCAAATTCCTTCTATAAAAAAATATAATATTAAACATGGGTCCTACATGGATAAGGTGCAGATACACGTGCCCTCTCATCTGGTACCCCCCTGAGGATTATCATCACGATTATGAGCTGTTAGAGGGGCACACAAACTTTGCCTTTGCAAAGATCAGATAAAGACACGGCTTCAGACTCTATAAAGAAGAGGTCTACCTTGCATATTCTCTAACCCAGTTACACCTCAACCATTTTTTTTCACGAGTACCTACAAATAGGCAAGAAGGGGAGTATGTTGGGCCAAGAAGAAGGTATGTTTCATCCTATCTTTACCATGATTTTTTATGTACTTCTATGAATTTTCCCCTCATCTTAGCAATAAAGTAAAGGGAAGTAATTTAAAGTCATGGAAAAATAAACTGATGATAAAAGAAATGTTTAACAATGGAAAATTGACTTCTTGTATCTATTAGCCATCTATAAATTTTATTATACCTCATGATGGCTAAATAGGCTCCTTAGTTTTCCAGAAACTAACTTTATGAAAAATTTTGTGAGTTCTTGAAACCTCATTGTGTTCAATATCTTCAAAAGAATCATTTCACTGATAAACTTCACTCAAAGCCTCTAATTTACCCTACCAATACCAAAAGGAACTATTTTTAAGCCATTTTCCATCATTCCATAAACTCATTTCACCCACTTTTTCATCCATTTTTACCTATCCTAACCAATCATTTCTTCCTCTGAAAAATCCCTCCTTTCCCTTCATTTACCCTTCATTCCCTCTTAAAAAACCCTCTAAACCTCATAAAACCCCTTTTTATATGGTTTAAAACCCTTCTTTTATACCTATCAGAACACTAAAAATGCTAAAAACCCACTTTAAAAGCCTAACTCTGACCCATTTATAAAATAAGGCCTTAATCCCACATCTCTTAAGCACCTTAGGTCCTCTCCTCCATATAACCGTTCGCCCCGCTTCGTTTAGCCCCCTTCCTTTGTCATTTCACTCCTCAACACCACGTTTTCCTGGTGAGATCTTAACCGTCAATCATGACGATCCAACGATGATTGCGTCCTAACCATCACCCTTCCTCTCGACCATCCCCTTGCCCATGCATCTTTGTGAACCCATCACAACCGTTGATCGTAAAGATCCAACGATCAACATGCTCCCCCGACGTTTCAACCTCGCCCATTAACATTTCGCTACCCGACACCTTAGTTGACATCACCCCCAGGTCCCACCCCACCTTTCCCCCTACTGAGCACCTTCTCCCGTCGTGCTCATCCTCCACTGTCGATCTGGCTCCCCCAAATCAAATGGCCCACAATCAATTTCGCGCACATTTTGCCAAAATGTTTCAAAACCCCATTTCAACGCGAAATAGGCGGTTTTGGATTGGACAAGTGTCACCCAGCTAGTAGTATCGCATTCGTCGGGGCCAATACCACTTACCACCTGACCTCCGCGTGAATACCACTCCGTTATTTCCCCAAAACCACCCTTCACCATTTGCGCCCAAATTCAAATTCATCCCTGTTCTTCATCATTCCACCATGAATTTCCCCCTCTGCACACTTTCCCCCTCTAAAAATCTTTCCATCGCCATCCCGAGCCTCTGAAAGTATTTTTATCCACGAATGCAGGTTTTTATAATATGGCTTTATGTTTAAGTTGCAGGCCCTCCCACAACCCCATACTAGTGGCAGAAGCCAAGGATGACGATCCCGAGGCCGAATCAACAAAGAATGGGAGATTCAGGGTTTGGTCGTAATGTTTGATCAGTGCCTCATGAACACCAGTCGAGTAATGAAACCCTCCAGTGCAGAGAAAAGCCACCTACACACAGAAGAAAAATAAAGAAGACCAGTGAAGATTAGAGGTTAAAGTCAGAGCCAGAAGATTAAAAGCTTAACCAAACTGATTAGAGACAAAGAGCACAATTAAAGATAAATTAATTAAAGGATAAAATAGTCAGCAAAGTGACAGAGATAGAAGATGATAAAATAAGGCCAAAAAGAATTATCAGAGGCCTAAAACAGAGTTTAAAGAGATAATCAAACATATCAGCAAGAAAGAATGCTTTGAATGACAAATCACTGAATAAATTGCTCCTCCAAAAGACTAAAAATACCACCTACAAGCCTAATTTGCCTCAAAAGGCACATAAAGTTATTACAGTCAGAGATATTTCCAATAGACAGCTCAAAAGTGATTTCCAGCCTACCAAATAAGCCTAAAAGTCAACAAAAGCAACTAAGTAGTTCAAAGAGTTAATGTAATATTCATTATGCAGAGTTGGTCTTAAATACATTTTTGCCTTGAGCCTTGCATGGTCTCAAAGGTCAAAAACATTTACTCTGTCATTTATGAAACATTTAAGGACCCATTCTTCACCCCACCTCCTCATTTTCATCTATAAATATCATATGAGGAGCTCATTGTAAGTGTTGGTTAGATTATTATTAAGTGTTGGGTCGTAGTTGATTGTTGTTGAAGAGCCGCTGAGTAGTTGAAGAATACTAGGCTGAGAAGAGAAATTTCGAGTTGTAAAGACCTGCTGGACTTGAAGTATGTAACCGGTTTTAACATCAATAATACAAGCTGATTCATGGGATCCTGGTCTATTTTAATGGTGATGTTGTTCCTCTCTTTATTTGTCTTTCCTTATGTTTTACATGCTGTCCATTTTCTCTGATAAAGAACAAAAAATTTAGATTAGGATTTACTATCAAAGTACCCTATTTCTGTCTGAAAGCTTTATCTTTATGTTTTCCTCTACTAAGTTCTAATTGGAGGATTCTTAATTTCCCTCTGGTTTTATCCAGCTTGTTGTTTTAAGAATGATCCAATAGAGTATAACTAGGGAGAAATGTTGGTGAGCCCATGTCTATCTGAGTATAGCTTGAGATATTGTTTTTAAAGATCCTTTTCAAAGCTTGCTAAGTAGAGTATAAACCAGGGAAGTCTGTGGTTAGCCCTGTCCTCTGGTCAATCTTTAACAGTTTCTTTGAAAAATCCCTTGAGAGTATGCCAAAAGCAGGCTAGATTCATAGTTTCTGTCTGATCTTAGGATATTTTTCTTATTCTCTTATATGTTTTCTCCTTTCTGAAAGTAGTCTTAAGATTATTGGATTGTTGTCTTAAAAGTTTGCTTTATTACAAGTCTACCCAAAGAAGTCTATGGTTTTCCCTGTCCTTTGGCTTACTTCGAATAGTTACTTTGAAAGGCTTTTCTTGTTTAGTGTAGTTAATAGATTCTTAATTGATTGTTAGCTTTGCTTCTTTCAAAATATCTTAATGTTTCATATCACAATTCAATCTAAAGATCCTTTGATATAAATAACCTTCCTTATGGAAACCCTTGAAGAATTGTTGTGCAATTAAATCCTTTTGTGACTCCATAGCCCAATGGGTTAATACTATTTCATGACCTATCTTTTCAGCCGAAACATTCTTTCAGTTTACTCTGACCTTCACCCTTCAACTGACCTCTTCAGTTAATGATATCCATCCCAACCAAACAAACAAGTTCCTAAGAGCTTCATAACTAGCCTAATATCACAAAAAAATCCTAACTATATATCCTTTGAAAACACTTAATAGAGAGATCCCTCTCTGAATCCAGGAAGGCTAGGTCCTAGGATTCCAAAGTGATTCTGATGTGGCCCCCTGTAGCATTTATTCTTGCCATTCTTGTAAATCACAGGTAGCAAACATAGTGGTGACCATACTAGGGATAAATTGAGTAATAGATAACTTCACAACTCAGAAAAATCCCCTCTTAAAATGAATCAAGTGTCTGCCAAGAGTGGTTTCTGATTGTTGATGGTGGATAACAACCAATCCTAGAAAACAAGTAAAAATCTTCCACTTGGTGACTCAAATATTTTTCAGTAGGCTTGCTGACCCCATTGGTGGTCCAAAGACTCCACTGGGAAACTTATTTGATCATTAGAAACATCACAAAACCCAGTTAAGAAAACTTTGTGGTTTAAATTTTTTCTTACACAGATTATTTTGCCTTAAAAAATATTGTAATATTTGGCTAACTTTTCTTATCTTGGGTTCTAAATCCTGGCTTCCAAAAGAATCCATACTAGATCCCATCCTAACCAAAATCCTCCTACAATAGTTGATAATCTTGAAAACATTCTTAGGAAGTCTCCTTCATCTAAAAACCAAACTATTGTCAGACCAATCCACAGAGCAAGTTCAATCCTTGAAAACCTTATAAACTTATAGAATACCCAATTTTACTTACCTAATATCAAAATATTATCCAGAACTAAATCACAAAGTGGTATAGATTAGATAGACTTTGAGCCTGTAAATTCACAGCACACTAGCAATAGATAAGCCTCCCCTTCCACACCTCCTGATCTCCATTTCATTCACAACTTTGGTTTCTCTCATCCTAAATCTACTCAACAGTACTTAACTGGTCCTAGTGCTTCTGTTACATTCACCCACACATCCACAGTTCAAACCACTTCACCTCATCATCAACCTCCTATCACAAATCCTCCACTTGTAAACCCCCCATTGTTTCCACAAGTCCATATCATGCCAACATGGTATGCTCCCTTAGTCCTTCCTTTACCTTTAGTTGCTCTACCACAAGAATATCAATCCAAGATTCCATTATATGATGCTATTATTTCTACTACAACTCAACAACATGTGGATAGAATGAATGATTACTTTGAAAAACAAGAAATAGATGATGAAACTATAAAACTTAGGATGTTTGCTCAAAGTTTAGGGGGGAAAGCAAGAAAATGGTTCAAAGGCTTAACCCCTAACAACATCAATGACCTTCCTGCTTTCCATCAATTATTCCTAAACAAATGGGAAGTCAAGATAAATCCCCTTCAAATCCTGTCGGAATATAATTATCTTAAAAGAAATACTGGAGAGAGTATTCAAGATTATTGCACTAGATTCAATAGTGTTTATAATGCACTCCCTCCACAAATGAAACCACCACAAGGCTTAGCCTTAATAAATTTTCCTGAAGGATTTGACCCAAACATGTGTTATAAATTAAGGGAGAGAGAACCCCTCACATTAGAAGACACACAGAAAGGGGCAGTAAGTGTAGAAGCTAACCTTAATGCCAGAAGGGCTAGATTGAAAGCAGAGAAAAAGGTTACCTACAAAGATGAAGCTGGACCTTCCACATCAGACCCCAAAATTGATAATTTTGTCAGAAGCATGGAGATGATGATGGAAAGAATAAACATGAATGAGAGAGCTTATCCTAAATAAAACCAAACAGCTCCTCAAAATAAAAATCAAAATCAGAATCATAACTTTAGAAGGAATCCCCCTCAAATTAGACAAGGAGACCCTGATCAACAAGTCAGACCTCCTTTCCAACAGAATTACGCTGATGAAGATGAGGGAGTGATTGAAGAAACAAAGGGAAATCACATAAACATGTTGGGAACAAATGATGAGGATACTATCTTCCTCACTAGGAAAGAACAAGTCATATATACCCCTTATGAAGAAGAGAGCCTAGAGTTTGCAGACTACCAAAAAGGCTTTGAAAATTCCATAATATAAGTACATAAAAAATATGACTTAAGGATTAAAAATAACCACGAAGTTCCCAAGAAAAATACCTTTGAAATTTCTACAAAAAACAGCCCTGTAAATACTCCCAAAAATACACCAAAAAACCAGAAAGCAGTGGCTGAAAATTCTGATAAAAAAAAGGGAAAAACAATCAATTTTTTAGCAAACATAATGGTGACCCTAGAAGCACTATAACCTTAGCTAATTCTCTTGATAAAACCATCATGACTGATGTCCATAATAAAAACTAGCAAACTGATTTTGTTGAGAAAACAGTGACTAAAAGGGCTAAGTTAATCATTTCCAAAAATCAGACTCCTTTTAGCATAGAGAGTGAAATTGCCAAAATTAAAATCTTTATTCCTCTCACAGAGTTAGTCACACAAAATGTATATAAATCCAAAATATTAATAGCCTTGAACATAGGAGACTACAATGATTCTATTAACTTAAATGATGACAAACCTGAGCTTTTGTTTGGACCAGAAGTGGAAGGGAAATTTCAAGAAGGAGGTGTTCCTCCATTTTATGTCAGTATCAACATCCATGATAAAATTTTTCACAATGCCATGCTTGATTCGGGAGCATCACATAATCTCATGCCCAAAGTGATAATGGAAATATTAGGCCTTGAGGTGACTAGGCTCTATAAAGATTTATACTCCTTTGATTCTAGTAGAGTTAAATGCCTAGGCCTAATAAAAGATCTCTATGTCAACTTAGCACAAATCCCAGCCAAAAGCTTAGTAATGGATATAGTAGTAGCTGATATACCTCCCAAATATGGCTTGCTTCTTTCAAGATATTGGGGTGCCAAACTTCAAGGCACTATGCATATGGATATGGCTTATGCCACCATCCCTGTCTTTAGTCAACCCAGAAGACTATATATGGAAACCCACATGAAATACATGGTGAGTAGTCAAGAAAAACCAAAAAATTCCCCTCTTTATTCTATTCATACAGACCTTGACGCATTCATTCTTTACAATGATGAAATCCCTAATGATCAAGGATTAGAACACAACAGACCAACCAACATAGTGGCAGCTACAGAAGAAGAGGAATGGAAAGAAAAATCATCCAAAAAGTTTGCTAATTCAGAAAAATACAACAAACAAAATAAAGTTCATGAGCTACAAAATAGTCATCAACATAGTGTCAACCATGATAATCAAAGAAAAAATCCTCAATACATTGAAAATATTGAGGAACAAGTTAAAAATCAACATAGTATAGACCCTCAAAAAGAACATAATGGAATTCAAGACAAACTAAAAACAGAGGACAGAAATGAAATTAATGATAAATCTGAAACTAGTGCTCTTTGGAGTATGAGTTTTGATGGATCTTGTAGCAAGACTGGTGTAGGATCAGGAATATGGGTGCATAATACAGAGAATAACTATGCTGAAGGCCATTCATACAGATTAAATTTCCAATGCACTAATAACATAGCATAGTATGAAGCACTCCTCTTAGTACTACATTTACTAAAAAAATTAGGAGCCAAGAGGATAACTGTGCATGGAGATTCAGAACTAATAATTAGGCAAGTAAACAAAGAATACACTGCCAAACATCCAAGACTAAGAGCCTATAGAGATGATGCCATGGACCTCCTAAAAACCTTTGCAGAGTTTGAACTCACCTTTGTCCCTAGAAACCAAAATATCCTTGCCAATGGTTTAGCCTTTGCTGCTAGCACATGTCTGAGACCCCAAGAAAAAAAAAATATTCAATCCAAGTCAAATATAGACTAGTAGTCCCAAATAGTGAAAAATACTGGTATATTTTTAAAGGAGATAAACAAATAGAAGACTTCCTTCAGTCCGGAAATGAGTTTGAAATGCCAAATTCAAATTCAGAGTATGATGAAGACTATCCTATAGAGGAAAAATCACTTTTTGAAGAAGAATAAACTCCTGAGATGGCTGATATAAATCTGTTAACCAAAGTACCCAAACATAAAACAAAGAACTACACAGATTTAGAAAAAGAAGATCTAGAGGTGCAGCAATCCAAAACTGAAATTTTGCCAAAGGGACTGGTACCTTTAGAAGAATTGTTCGATTTTAATGATGTTGCCAAAAAGCCAAATTAGAACCCACTGAAACTGATGTAGAAGAGTGTAATATAAGTAGTAAAGAAAGGCCTAAAATGATCAAATTATCCAAAACACTGCCAGCTCACATTAAACTGAAATACCTTGAGCTGTTTAGAGAATTTTCTGATGTGTTTGCTTGGATTTATGAAGATTTAAAATCATATGATACGGAAATAATTCAACATAAGATACCCCTCAAAGAGAACCAGAAACCTTTCAGACAAAAACTACATAGAATAAACCTTGTGCAATTACCTCTGGTTGAGAAAGAAATAAGAAAAATGTATGATGCTGGAATTATTATCCCTGTGAGATACTCGGAATGGGTATCCAATATTGTATCTGTTAGGAAGAAAAAATGAGAGATAAGGCTTTGTATTGACTTCAGAAACTTAAACAAGGCCTCATTAAAAGACAACCATCCCTTGCCCAAAATGGATCACCTCTTACAAAGGGTAGTAGGTTCTAGAAGAATTTATTTGGTAGATGGCTTCTCAAGATACAACCAAGTATTGGTACATCCAGATGATCAACTTAAAACAACCTTTACCACACCTTGGAGCACTTTCATGTATATGAAAATGCCTTTTGGTTTAATGAATGTCGGTGCCACATTCCAGATAGCCATGGATATTTCATTCTCAGAAGAAATAGGTTACTTCATTGTGATTTACTTAGATGACATAACTATCTATTCCAAAATAGATGAAGAACACCTAATACACCTAAGGAAAGTCTTTGAGAAATGCAGAAAATATGGTTTATCCTTAAACCCAAAGAAAACATTGTTTGGTCTCCAAGAAGGAAAACTTCTTGGCCATATCATATCTAAAGAAGGGATAAAGATAGACCCAAAGAGGATTGAAGGTATATTTCAAATCAATCCTCCTAGAAATATCAAGGAACTTCAATCTTTCACTGGGAAGATTAATTTCTTGAGAAGGTTCATACCCAATCTAGCTGAACTCCTTAGAAACATGACAAATATGCTTAAAAGAGAAGAAGGAGTTAAATGGACCTTAGAATAAATAAATCCTTTGAACTGGTAAAACATGCACTTATACACACACCAGTTCTTATTATTCCTAATTTTGCTAAATATTTCTTCATATTTTCATTTGCATCAGAACACACAGTGGCTTCTATCCTCCTACAGAAAAACATTAAGGGACAAGAGCAGCCTATTTCATTTTTTAGCAAGGCGTTAAGAGATGCACTTTTGAAGTATAATATAATGGAAAAACAATCTTTTGCTTTGGTCAAAGCCTTAAAGGATTTTAGAGTTTACATTTTACACTCACACATCACTGCATTTGTGCCTCATTTAGTGGTGAAAGACATCTTTACACAAGATCCTGATGGAAAAAGAGGAAAGTGGATTACTGTAATACTAGAATATGACTTAGAAATCAAGCCCAATAAGCTCATCAATGGTAAAGGGTAACTCCCCTTGAAACACAACCATCTTGCGGACTTGTACACACTTCCACTCCCCCTGACACACAACCATCCTGTGGACCTATACACACTTCTACTCCCCCTTTATCACTAGTACATTTGGCAGAAATTCCGACACTTTTGTCATAATGTCAGAAATTTCCCCAATTTCTATCAATTTTTCAAATCCTGCCACAAACCGTCGCTATACTGATGTTTAGGGATATCGTCGCTTTTGCGACATTTATGTTTGTCGTCGGAATTGCAATTTTTTAAACATTTCGTTGGTGTTACGACATTTATGGGATGAAACGTCGGAATTGCGACATCGCCTACACATCCGTTGGTCTTGCGACGGTTGGGAGAAACTGTCGGAAAAGTGACGTTTCTCATATAGACGTCGGTCTTACGATGTTGTGAAGCCAAATGTTGCAAGACCAACGTCTATATGAGAAATGTCACTTTTCCGATGGTTTCTCCCAAGCGTCGCAAGACCGACGTTTAAACAACACAACATTTTAATATGAAAACATTTGTTTGGTTGGACAAAAAACTTGGACATAAAAAAAAATTACATGCGTGGACATGTAAAGTATTACTTTATTAACAATTGTTCAACATTTGAATATGAAAAAATTATATTATTTAACATTTTGTTTATATAAATATGATTTGTTTGGATATAATGAGTATTACATTATTGGATAATGTTTTTTTTTGTTGGAAAACATGCTTATACATCAAAAAATTTACATTACACTTATACATGAAAACTTGCACATTTTGGTATATTATTCCAAAGGCTAGGACATGCTTGGGATCTTTTAAATCCTTGATTACAACTTGATGAGATGAAAACTCTACTATTTTACCTTTACTTGAATAAGTGATTTGATATTTTAATTGAAGGTTGCAACAAAGACTCAGAACACATAATACATTATTGAAATGTATGTTATATTCCTTAGTTGTTATAGACCCTACATCACCAAAAACAGAAAAAAAAAAATTGGTGTTACAATCATTACAAGCAATAAAATTGCATTTATGCTTAACCATATAATAATATGCTCTAGAATAAATAAGCCACTCATTGGAATAAGAAGTAGAGGATGCAATGAAATAGAAACCAAAAGCAGAAGTGTATTTCCAAAAGCGCTAAGCCAGGGTGAAATATTTTATGGAAACAAAAAACATGATAAGTATATTTTCGGGTGGCCCGTTTTCCATTTTCTCCCATTTGGCATCGTTCGTTTGGGGGCGTCGTGTGGCGCCGTGTGAGATCGCCCGACTGGGCACGTTTGGGTCAAGTCATTTCGTTTGAGGGCGCCCGTATCAATTTTGCTAAGTTGTGACCGCCCAAGTGCCTTGTGCATGTTCAGGCGGCCCGTTTTCCATTTTATCCCTTGTGGCATCGTTCGGTTGGGCGCGCCGTGTCGTGCCGTGTGAGGTTGCCCAACCGGGCACATTCGGGTTGGGTTTGGCCATTTTTTTCGAGGGAACCCATATCAGTTTTTCTAAGTTGTGACCACCTGGGTGCCTTGTGCACGTTCGGGCGACCCGTTTGCCATTTTCTCCCTTGTGGCATCATTCGGTTGGGCGCGCCGTGTGAGGTCGCCTGAAAGGGTGCGTTCGGGTCAGGTTGGGTCGTTTCGTTTGAGGGCGCCCGTATAAGTTTTTCTAAGTTGTGACCGCCCGGGTGCCTTGTGCACGTTCAGGCGGCCCGTTTTCCATTTTCTCCCTTGTGGCATCGTTTAGTCGGGCACGCTATGTCGCGCTGTGTGAGGTCACTCGACCGGGCGCGTTCGGGTCGGGTTGGGTTGTTTCGTTCGAGGGCACCCGTATCAGTTTTGCTAAGTTGTGACCGCCTGGGTGCCTTATGAATGTTCAGACTGTCCGTTTGCGAATTTTTTCCCTTGTGGCATCATTCGGTCGGGCGCACCATGTCGCGTCATGTGAGGTCGCCTGACCGGGCTCATTCGGGTCAGATCGAGTCATTTCATTCGAGGTCGCTCGTATCAATTTTACTAAGTTGTGACCGCCCGAGTGCCTTGTGCACATTCGGGCGGCCCGTTTACCATTTTCTCCCTTGTAGCATCATTCGGTCGAGCGCGCAGTGTCGCGCCATGTGAGGTCGCCCGACCGGGCGCGTTCGGGTCATGTCGGGCCATTTCGTTCAAGGGCGCCTATATCAGTTTTGCTAAGTTGTGACCGCCCAGGTGCCTTGTGCATGTTCAAGTGGCTCGTTTGGCATTTTATCCCTTGTGGCATCGTTCGATCAGGCACGTCATGTCGCTCCATGTGAGGTCGCCCGACCAGGTGCATTCGGGTTGGGTTGTTTCATTTGAGGGTGCTCGTATCAATTTTTCTAAGTTGTGACCGCCCGGGTGCCTTGTGCACATTTAGGCGGCCTGTTTTTCATTTTCTCCCTTGTGGCATCGTTCGGTAGGGCGAACCATGTGAGGTCGTCCGACCAGGCGCATTTGGGTCGGGCTGTTTCGTTCGAGGGCGCCCGTATCATTTTTGTTAATTTGTGACGGCTCGGGTGCCTTGTGCACATTCGGGCGGCCCGTTTGTCATTTTCTCCCTTAATGTGGCATCGTTCGGTCAGGCGCACCGTGTGAGGGCGCCTGACCAAGCGTGTTCGGGTTGCACTATTTCGTTTGAGGGCGTCTATATCAATTTTTCTAAGTTGTGACCGCCCATGTACCTTGTGCACATTCAGGCGGCCCGTTTGCCTTTTTCTCCCTTGTGGCATTGTTCGGTCGTGTTGGGTATGTGTTATATTCTTTCCACGACTAATCACGTGCAGGGGGGGTAAGAATGGGGGCGATAGCCCCCCCTGTCGGGGTCTGGGGCAGTGCCCCAGCGAAAATTATTTGGTCCTTAATTTCCGGTGGGTGGTATGCGCCCATGGTTTTGTGCATGGTTTTGCACATGGTTTTGGGGTATGATGGTTTTCGACCCCTGGTATTTGAGTAGATCCGGTCAAGGGAACTATGCTTATGTTCTAATCCAGGGTTAATGGATTGGGGTTTATGTATGCTTTGGCATGTATATATATATATGTGTGTGTGTGTGTGTGTGTGTTGTAACACTAAAAGGAATATAATGAAATATCAAGCTGGTCGTTCCGATTTTGGATCCAGGGGAAAATCTTTGTGTTTATCTATTTTATGTTTAATGCTCTCACTATTGCTTATTTTATGTTATAATATTCATGTGTAGATAATTTCTATTCAGGGTTAAAACCTACATTTGGTATCAGAGAAGTTTCGACTTCAAGGGGACGCCTTTGCTGCTGAGGGGTTTTTTGCTCGGGCCTGAGGTAGACCCTGTTCAGTGGGAGATCTGCAGGATCGATTCTTGCAGTGAAAGAAGATGGCGAGTGGTGGAAAGATAGGGATCGAGAAATTTAATGGTCAGAGTTTTTAGTTGTGGAAGCTCAAGATGGAGGATCTGCTGGTGGATAAAGATCAGTGGATCGCGGTAGATCCAGGTACTAATCCAACGACAATGTCAGATGAAGACTGGAAGAAACTGGATCGGAAGGCTAAGAGCACAATACAGTTGTGTGTCTCAAATTCAGTATTGTTTAATGTATTTGGGGAAGTTATGGCGAAAAAATTGTGGGAAAAACTTGGGACTTTGTACCAATCTAAGTCTCTGGTGAATACGTTGTTCCTGTGGAAAAGGTTGTATAACCTGAGGATGAAGGATGGAGACTCGGTGACAGAGCATCTAAACGCCTTCAATACTGTGGTAAGTCAGCTGTCATCTATTGATATTAAAATCTCAGATGAAGATAAGTGCATCAGTTTGTTGTGTTCTCTACCAGACTTGTGGGACAGTCTAGTTATTGCAATAGGTAGCAATACAACTACCTTGAATTTTGATGACATTATCTCAGCCTTGTTGTCAGAGGAAATGGGACGAAGAAATATGGAGGGCCATAATGGAGATGCCTTATCTGTACGAGGAAGGTCCCAAAATAGAAACAAGAATAAGGTTTCGAGTGGGAGATCCAAATCTAGAGGGAGATCTAAATCTCCTGGAAAGTTTGTAAAGGTATGCTCGAAATGCAGAAAGGAAGGGCACTACAAAAGGGACTGCAGATCTAAAGCTCCTGAGAAAGGAAAGGGATCTGATGATGCTCCTTCTGCAAAGGCAAAAACCACCTTGGATGAAGGTGGGGATGTGTATTTGGCTTCTTCTTCAAATACACATGTAGATCATGAGTCATGGTTGATTGACTCAAGTGCATCCTTTCACTTCACTCCCCATAGGGAGTGGTTTTGTGAGTATGAAAAATATGATGGTGGTGATGTCTTCCTAGGGGATGATAGGAAGGCCAGAATCATCGAACGTGGAAAGGTCAAGCTGAAGCTGCAAGGTGGAAGGATTAGAACACTTCCTGGTGTTTTGCATATTCCTGCATTAGACAGAAATCTGATTTCTGTAAGCAAGATGGATGATGCAGGTGTAAAAATAGTGTTCGAGAAAGATACATACAAGATGGTTCGGGGTGCACTGGTATTAATGCAGGGAGTTCGGATTGGAACTCTGTACAAGCTACAAGGTAGCACTGTTATTGATGGGTGTAACAGTTCTGTGGTTCCTGAAAGTGGAGTGGAAAGCCTAGCTGTCTCTGGAGAAAATACCATGCTATGACATCAAAGGCTTGGACATATTGGAGAGAAGGGCCTTCGGATACTGTATATAAATGGTATGGTAGAAGGTATGTCTAATTTCTCTCTAGATTTAGATTTATGTGAACATTGTGTATATGGGAAGCAGAATTGGGTGAGTTTTCCTTCTGGTCCTAAGAGGGCGAACAAGATATTGGAACTTGTGCACAGTGATGTGTTTGGACCTGTGTCAGTTCCATCACTGGGAAAGTCTGTGTACTGTGTTTCATTCATAGATGACTTCTCAAGGAATACATGGATATATTTCTTGAGGAAGAAATCTGAAGTATTTGACAGATTTAAAGAATTTAAGGCTTTGGTGGAAAACCATATAGAGAAGAAGATAAAGGCGTTGAGGACAGATAATGGTGGGGAGTTCTACAAGAAGGAATTTGAAGAGTTCTGTAAGAAGTGTGGTATATCACAGTAGAATAATACTCGATACACACCTCAAAAAAACAAAATTGCAGAAATAATGAACATAACACTGATGTAAAAGGCAAGAATCATGCTCAGTGGTACCAGGTTAGGACAAGAATTATGGGCAGAGGCAGTAGACACTGCATGCTATCTGGTTAACAGATCACCTTCATTAGTGTTGGAGGATAAGACTCCACATGAGGTATGGACTGGTAAGAAACCATCTCTTTCAAATCTAAGGGTATTTGGATGTGATGCATATGTACATGTTCCAAAGTAGAAAAGGACCAAGTTGGATAATAAATCTGAAAGGTGCATCTTTATTGGGTATAAGGATGGTTTAAAGGGTTACAAGCTTTGGAACCCAGAAACAAGGAAGGTTGTGTACAGCCGATATGTGGTGTTTAGAGAAGTGAAAGATGTTGTTAAACATGAAGTCCTACCAAAGGAACCTGAGAAGATAGAGTTTGAGCTAAAGGAGGATGAATCAGACTCTACAACAGAAGAAGATTCAGAAGAGGAAGAGCCACAAACCCCAGCTTTGAGAAGATCAATTCGGGAAAGAAGGCAACCAGAAAGGTATAGTCCATCTGCTTTTTGTTCAGGTTTTGCCTTAACTATAACCGATGATGATCCCAGAACTATCCGGGAGGCAGTAGATTCAGAGGATGGAAAACTCTGGAAGGAGGCCATGGTTGATGAAATGGCATCCTTGCACAAAAATGAGGCATGGGATCTGGTGGAGTTGCCGGCTGGAAGGAAGCCCATCGGGAGCAAATGGGTGTTTAAGAAGAAGATGAATGTATAAGGCAAGGTGGAGAAATACAAAGCTCGGTTGGTAGAAAAAGGTTATTCCTAGGTGCCGGGAATTGATTTTGGTGATATTTTTTCTCTTGTTGCCAAGGTTACTTCTATTAGATTACTTTTATCTGTTGCTGCTGCATTTGATTTTGAGATAGAACAGATGGATGTGAAGACAACATTTCTTCACGGGGATCTAGAAGAGGAGATCTACATGAAGCAACCCGAAGGCTTTATGGTGAAGGGTAAGAAAGAACTGGTATGCAGGTTGAAGAAGTCTCTGTATGGGTTAAAACAGTCACCAAGGATGTGGTATCAGAAATTTGATACCTATATATGGGGACTTGGCTTCACCAGAAGCAAGGAGGATCACTGTGTTTATTTTAAATTAATTGGTGACCGTGTTATTTATTTTTTCTTGTATGTGGATGATATGTTTTTGATTAGAAATGAAAAAGAAATTATCCAAGATTTGAAGACCCAATTGTTCTCCAAATTCGACATGAAGGATCTTGGTGCTGAAAACTATATTTTGGGCATGGAAATTAAGAGAGATCGGGCAAAGAGGAAGCTCTGGTTAAACCAGAGGAAGTATGTCGAGACTATTCTGCAGAGGTTCAATATGTAGGATAGTAAACCGGTGAATGTTCCTATTCCTGTAGGTGTAAAGATGTCTGCTGAATAGTGTCCCAAGACACAAGAAGAAGAGGAGGATATGTCCCGTGTTCCATATGCAAGTGCAGTGGGTAGCCTGATGTATGCAATGGTCTATAATAGACCAGACATTGCACATGCAGTGGGAGTATTGATTAGGTTTATGTCAAACCCAGGGAAGGAGCATTGGACAACAGTGAAGCGGGTTTTTAGATATTTACGTGGCACTAGTGATTATGGCTTGTGCTACCAGGGAAGACCAGGATTGGAAAGAATGTTGGACATTTGTGGTTTTGTTGATGCAGAATGGGTTGGAGATCTGGACCAAAGAAGATCTACAAGTGGGCATGTGTTTAGCCTATTTGGAGGCGCAGTCAATTGGATAAGTAAAAGACAGACTGTAGTGTCTCTTTCAACTACATAGGCAGAATACATGCCAGCCACTCATGCAAGCAAGGAAGAAATTTGGTAACAGAGATTGTGTTCAAGTATGGGGTTGGTACAACAAGCTATAAGGATAGACTGTGATAGCCAAAGTGCAATTTTCTTGGCTAAGAACCTTGCTTATCATTCAAAGACAAAGCACATTGATGTTTAATATCACTTTGTTAGAGATATGGTTGAGGCTAAAAGGGTGTTATTGGTAAAGGTGGACACTTTGAAGAATTTTGTAGATGCATTGACGAAGTCGGTGAGCACTCAAAATTTCTCTTGGTGTAGAGAAACAATGGGTGTTGAAGAATTGGGCCAATGACTAAGCTCTCCTGTGGCCCCGTGCGGAATTAAAACAACAAGTGGGAGAATGTTGGGTATGTGTTATAATATTTCCACGACTAATCACGTGCGAGGGGGTAAGAGGGGGGGTGATAGCCCCCGCTATCGGGGTCCAGGGCAGCGCCCTGACGAAAATTTTTTGGTCCTTAATTTCCGGTGGGCGGTCCGCGCCCATGGTTTTGTGCATGGTATTGCACATGGTTTTAGGGTATGATGGTTTTCGACCCCTGGTATTTGTGTAGATTCGGTCAAGGGAACTACGGTTATGTTCTAATCCAAAGTTAATGGATTGGGGTTTATGTATGCTTTGGCATGTATATATATATGTGCTATAACACTAAAAATAATATAATGAAATATCAAGCTGGTCGTCCCGATTTGGGATCCAAGGGAAAATCTCTGTGTTTATCTGTTTTATGTTTCATGCTCTCGCTATTGTTTATTTTCTGTTATAAGATTCGTGTGTAGATAATTTATGTTTAGGGTTAAAACCTACAGGTCGGGCACACCATGTCGCGTCGTGTGAGGTCGCCCGATCGGGGGTGTTCGGGTCAGGTCGAGTTGTTTCGTTCGAGGGCGCCTGTATCAGTTTTTCTAAGTTGTGACCGCCCGGGTGCCTTGTGCATGTTCGGGTGGCCCGTTTGCCATTTTCTCCCTTGTGGCATCGTTCGTTCGAGTGCACCATGTCGTTTTCTGTGAGGTCTCCCGACCAAGCATGGTCGGGTCGGGCCGTTTCGTTCAAGGGCGCCCGTATCAGTTTTGCTAAGTTGTGACCACCCGGGTGCCTTGTGCACGTTCGGGTGGCCCATTTTCCATTTTCTCCCTTGTGGCATCGTTCGTTTGGGTGCACCATGTCGCGCCATGTGAGGTTTCCCGTCCGGGCGTGTTCAGGTCGGGTCGGGCCATCTCTTTCGAGGGCACCCATATCAGTTTTGCTAAGTTGTGACTGCCCGGGTGCCTTGTGCACGTTCGGGTGGCCCGTTTTCCATTCTTCAGACTTAAATGTGTGACAACACTATGGCTAAGTTTGAAACTGGATATTGAGCATACATTTGGTTTGATTGCAATACAAATTTTCATCAATAAATGTAAAGCAATGGCTAACAAATACTATAAATTAATAAATAAATAAGACATGGAAACAAGCTGCAACAATACTTACAAAATTGTTATAATGAGACGCAAAGAATAAGCAACTAATTTAACCCCTAACCCATTTAACCCCTAAACCATAAACCTCTAAACCCTTAACCCCTAACACATTTAACCCCCTAAACCCTAAACCTATAAACCCTTAACCCCAAACCCCTTAAACCCTAAACCATTAAACCCTTAACCCTAACCCCTTAAACCTTAATTACCGACCCCTAACCCATCTAACCCCCTACAAACTAACCCTATTAGCCCCTAACTTCTAACCCCTAAAATCCTTAACTGCTAAATCCCCTAACCCATTTAGCCCCTAAACCCTAAACCTATAACCCCTTAACCCCTATTAACCCATTAAACCCTAATTCCCAACCCATAACCCATTTAACCCCCTAAACCATAAACCTCTAAACCCGTAACCCATTTAACCCCTAAACCATAAACCTCTAAACCCTTAACCACTAACCCTTAAACCCTTAAACCCTAACCCATTTAACCCCCTAAACCCCTAAACCCCTAACTCATTTAACCCCCTAAACCCTAAACCTCTAAACCCTTAACCCCTAACCCCAAACATCTAACCCCTAAACCCCTTAAACCCTTGATCTGCTAGGGGCTGGTTACCTTGATATTAACGGTGGTGTATTCATACTCTTTCTGAATAACCAATAAAGGGTCAAGGAAATTGACCAATATGTTGTCAAGTTTTATCTTATCCATCTCTGGGGTAAGCTTCTTTTTGGCTAACTCCACTGCTTTTGATCTCAATTTTGTGTTAGGTCCCTATATTACAAGTATAGTCCCTTATTTTTGTTAGTGTAACCCCCTTATTGTTATTATTGTACCCCTGTAACCCCCATATTTTTATTATTGTGCCCTTAAATTATTATTGTTAGGTCGGCTAGGATTACATTATGGCCCCACTAGGATTACATTATGGCCCCATGGACTCCTATATATAGAAAGGAGGTTTTTTAATTTGTATCATCCAAGAATTATTCATTCATGTAATGTATTGGAGGTTTCCCCCTCGTAGTGGCTTATTTATAAGGTGTTGATATCTCTTTTCTTCTATTTTTGGAGCTAATTTCACAACATTTGGTATCAAAGCTTTGGATTCTAGGGTTTCGTTGCTCCAAACAGGTCATCGTGGAATTTTCGCTATAACCTTTTTTATACGAAGTTTCAGAAGCTAAAAATTTTAGGGTGTGAAGAAGAAATCCTGAGGAACATCATCAAAAAATTTTAGAGCTTGGTTTGCAATATTTTCGGAGATATGATCTGTGGAAGTTATCTCTTTTTGCAGGCTCCTCAATTTAATCTAAACAGTTCATCGTGGAATTTGTGCTATAAATTTTTTTCTACGAAGGTTTAGAATTTGAAATGTTTAGGGCGTGAAGCTAAAATACTAAGGAAACTCGTTGAAAAATTTCAGATCTTTTTTCGCAATATTTTCGGAGATATGATCTGTGGAAAGTAGTGATTTTTCAGGCTCCTGAATTTCATCTCAAAGAGGTGATTGTGGGAAAATATTCATAACTCTTTCTCTGAGCATCAGATTGGAGTGCCGTAAAAATTATTTGGAAGTACATGGACTGTAGTTTCTTTTCTATCAATTTCAGATCTAAAAGACGAAACAGTGACACGTGGCAAGTTGTACAAGTTCGCTCTACTGAACCTATCCATAATTAGGTCATTGTGGGAGATTGGACATAACTTTGCCTTGGAGAATCCAAATCAAGTCAAACCTGTGGCATTCGAAATATAATTCATAAGGCTACCTAAGTGCCTAATTTCATATATTGAATAGCTTCAATCACAAATATAATCTAATTTCAATATCAATCTCCTCAAAAGCAAGAAAAAGGTGTGTATTTTTTTTTACGAATTGCATAAGTCTTGTTTGGAGAATCAATTTGAATTGATTCCAAGGGCATATTGTAGAATATATAACAGTATTGGGTTAAAAAATAATTCCCCATAAAAATAATTCAACACCCATTAAGCCTTCAGAAGGCTCTACTATGACTCATGAAGATGAAGAATTACAACATGATCTATCAAAATTACATGAGCAAGTGCACCAAATTTCGCTCTCGCAAAGAGAAAAAAAAATGAAATGGATGTTTTGAAGAAAGGTGTGGAATCTAAGATAGATGGAATGGAATCTAATATGGATGACATGGAAGCTAAGATCAATGAAAAAATGAAAGAAAACATGGAAAACATGAAGAATGATCTAAAAGCAGACATGGAAGGTTTGACAAAGTTGATACAAGAAATGTTTCCTAATGGTGAAAATATAGTAGAGGAAACTCATGATGAGAACAAAATAAATGTTAATCGTGACTTCATAAACTCTAATGTTAGTGGGAAGAACCACCATATTCCAAAAATGGATATGAGGAAGTTTGATGGAAAGGATCCTGTAACATGGATACTACAAATGGAGCAATATTTTGATCTCCATAATGTGCAAAACACACAAAAGGTACGCATTGCAACTTTACATTTAGAACAAAATACATTTGTATGGTATCGATGGCTTTGCTCCCTTAAAAAAATTGTCACTTGATCTATTTTTACGGAGGAAATGATAGCACATTATGAGGATACAAAGAGAAACACCTTCTTTAGCCAATTGATAAACCTCAAACAAAAGGGTTTAGTGGGGGAGCACAATGAGGACTTCCAAAAATTGAATATAAGGGTAACTGATATTCCAGAGGAACACAAGATTGATCTCTTCATAGGTACTTTAAAGGATAACATCCAACATGAAGTTCGCGTTTTGGAACCTGATTCATTGGAGAAGGCATTTGGGTTGGCAAGAAAAATTGAATGTAAAATTATGGCGACAAGGAAGCCTACCACTCACTTCTATAAAGAAGGAAGTGTTGCTACGCCTAGATTTCCACAACCTACAAGGTTGACACCACAACAATTGGAAGAAAAAAGAGCAAAAGGGCTTTGCTACAGTTGTGATAGCAAATACACTAAAAGTCATAAGTGTGCTGAGAAGAAATTATTTTACATAGATTGTGAAGAAGAAGAAGAAAATGAACAAGAAGAGGATATACACCAGGAACCACCCCTAGAAGAGGAAGAAATGAATCCGACCATATCGTGTAATGCACTGGCAGGAATTACCACTCCTCAAACTCTCAAGATAGAAGAACATATAAAGAAGAAAAGGGTAATAGTGTTGATTGATTCAGGTAGCACCCATAATTTTATTCATTATAAGGTAGCCAAGGAATTAAATTGTTTCCTATACCCAGCACCAGAATGTCAAGTGATGGTTGCAAATGGAGGAACTATAAATTTCTCCGGAAAATGCCATAATATCAAGCTAACCATGGGGGAATATGTATTGACTAGTCCAATGCTTTCCATTCCTATGGGAGGTGCTGATGTTGTACTAGGTGTACAATGGTTACAATCTTTGGGGACGGTAGCTTTTAATTTTCAAGAACTTTTCTTGAATTTTTTTTCAGAAGGAAAGGAAGTCGAATTACGGGGTATTGAAGGGAAGCTAGGAAGGATAATAAGCTCTAATGTCATGACAAAGCTTCTAAAAAAAGAACAACGAGGCGTAATTGCACAATTATGCTCACTAGAAGTTCCGACATCAAAATCATCTATTTCTGCAGATCTCCAACAAGTCTTGGACAATCATTCCAGGGTGTTTGAAACTCCCAAAGGACTCCCACCTATTCGTGATCATGATCATGCTATTCATTTGATTCCAGGAAGTGTTCCTCCAAACATCAGGCCTTATAGATATCCTTATGTACAAAAGAGCTAAATTGAACGTATGATTGCAAAAATGTTAGAGGCGGGTATAATTCAACATAGTCAAAGTTCTTTCTTTGCTCCTGTAGTATTGGTACACAAGAAGGATGGACTGCATGTTCATTTATCAATATCCTGCATTGCTGAAAGATAAATTTCACGTTCAGGATTTAATAATTAATAATAACACAGAAATTATTACAAGATTCGTCGTATACCAACAAATTTCTTGAATGACCAAGAGACTCCAAAAACTAGTATTTTTCTAACCCAAAAGAGGTCATTACATTTTATCATGCCTTCATTCTTACTAATGTAATCTTCTCACATTTCAAGGATAATTCCATTTGTAAACCCTTCCTCATAAAATTTGTATTTTTTGATGATATACTAATCTACAGCAGGTCTTGGAAGGATCATGTTGAACATGTTGACAGGGTGCTCAAACTATTGTAGGAGGAACAATTATATGCAAAAACATCCAAATGTTTCTTTGGAGTACAAGAGGTGGAATATCTGGGTCATATTATATCTCATGAGGGTGTTAAAGTAGACCCTAACAAAATTAAAGCCATTAAGAAATGGAAATTCCCCACAACCATAAAGCTTGCGAGGATTTCTGTGTTAGTAGGGTATTATCGAAAGCCTTTTAAGCACCAAAATAGCGCACTCTCATACAACATTATTGAAGAAATATGCATTTTCATGGACTCCTGAAGCAACTAAGGCCTTTGAACATCTTAAAGAGGCAATGTGCCTAGCACCGGGCTTAGCTACGCCAGACTTCACAAAAACCTTTATTGTGGAATGTGATGCCTCAGGAAATGGAATTGGTGCAGTTTTAATGCAAGGAGGAAGACCCATTGTTTTTGAAAGTCGTCCAATCAAAGGAAAGTATCTAAAAAAACCTATTTATGAGAAGGAAATGTTAGCAATACTGCATGCACTAAAGAAATGGTGAACTTACCTAATGGGAAGACACTTCAAGGTAAAAACTGATCATGATAGTCTTAAACACTTTTTTCAACAAATACTATCTTTAGAAGAGCAGCAAAAATGGGTCACAAAGATGTTGGGTTATGACTTTGAAATAACCTACAAAAGTGGAGCTAAATTCTGTTGCAGATGCACTCTCAAGAAAGGATGAAGAGGTGGAAGCATTGCTTTGTTGCATTTCTATTATCCAACCGGATTGGATAACCGAAGCAAGGGATGAATGGAAGAAGGAAAAAGAAGTGTGGACACCCATTCAAAATTTTCAGCAAGATCCTAGTACATCCGATACATTTAGTTGGAAAAATGATTCCTTATGGTACAAAGATCGCTTATATTTTTGTAAATATTCCCAACTAAAACAAAATATTCTTTTGGAATTTCACACTTCTCCTTTAGGAGGACACTCAGGATTTTTAAAAACTTACCACAGGGTGAAGAAAGAATTTTTTTTGGGATGGCCTTAAATCTGATATTCAAAATTTTGTGGTGGAATGTTTGGTTTTCTAGTAGAATAAAGTTGAGACAATTAAGACCCCAGGTCTTCTACAACCTTTATCCATTCCAAGTCAACGTTGGGAGGAGATTTCAATGGATTTTATCACAGGTTTACCTAAGTCCAAAGGAAGGAGCGTCATCATGGTGGTAGTTGATAGACTTACCAAGCATGCACACTTTTGTGCATTATCTCATCCATTTAAAGCAAGTACATTTGCTACTACATTTATGGACACAATTCAAAAGCTACATGGAAACCCAAGGGTTATTGTGAGCGACGGAGATCCCATTTTTACTAGAAATTTTTGGACGGAGTTATTTTCTTGTTTGGGTACTTAATTAGCTCATAGCTCATCTTATCATCCTCAATCCGATGGTCAAACTGAGATAGTAAATAAATGTTTGTAAGGATATCTTCGTTGCTTTGTATCTGATAAACAAACACAACGGGTCAAGTGGTTACCTCTCTCTGAATAGTGGTATAACACTTCCTTCCATACTACAGAAAAAATGAACCCATTTATGGCAATTTATGGATATCATCCACCATCCATCACATCATATTTAAGAGAAAATTCGAAGGTTCAAGAAGTGGAAGTGACCATCGAGCATCAACAAGAAGTTTCAACTCTTAAAGGATAAATCCTTCCGAATTTGGCAAATGAGAGAATTTTTTATGTAGGAGATCGGGTATTTTACGACTACAACCATACAAACAAAATGTCCATCAAACAAGCTAATAAGGATAATAAATTATCTGGTAAAAATGAGAGAACAACAGCAGATCAACATTGCCGAGAGAAGTTTCTAATGTAGGAGACCGGGTACTTTTACGGCTACAACCATACAAACAAATGTCCATCAAACAAGCTAATAAGGATAATAAATTATCGCCAAAGCACTATGGTACTTACAAGGTGTTGCAAAACATTGGTACTATGGACAACAAATTGGAGCCTCGCTTCTTCACGAGTGCATCTTGTTTTCCATGTTTCATGCTTAAAGAAGGTTATAGGTGAAATTCTTCCAGCTTCAAAACAATGTTGACAATATTTCCAGAACTTGATGAGGAAGGAAAAATCATATTGGAACCTGAAGCGGTCACGGAAACAAGAACTCAACAGCTACGAAATCGATCAATTTCAGCGTATCTCATCAAGTGGAAGAAATTACCCACTGAACATTCTACATGGGAGGATGAGAATTTTATACAGAAGCACCCAGAGCTACTCAAGCGTTGAGGACAAAAAATTTTTGAAGGAGAGGGGCATGTTAGGTCCTTATATTACTAGTATAGTCCCTTATTGTTGTTAGTGTAACTCCCTTATTATTATTATTGTACCCCTGTAACCCCCATATTGTTATTATTGTGCCCTTAAATTATAATTACTAGGTCAGCTAGGATTACATTGTGGCCCCATGGACTCCTATATATAGAAAGGAGGTTTTGTAATTTGTATCATCCAAGAATTGTTCATTCATGTAATGTATTGGAGGTTGCCCCTCGAAGTGGCTTATTTCTAAGGCGTTGATATCTCTTTTCTTCTATTTTTGGAGCTGTTTCAAAACATTTTGCCAATTGCTTCCTTCTCTCATATGATACATGAGCCTTTGCCTTTCTCTTCCCTTCTAATTCCGTAATAGTGTCATAATGATGCCAGCCAACTTCTTTGGAAAGCCTTCCTAGCAGACAATACTTGTGACCTGGCTGAAGCCTCAACACTTTTAGACCATCTCGAATGACCTCTCTCTTCCTAAATCTCTCTCTCTCTCTCTCTCTCTCTCTCTCTCTCTCTCTCTCTCTCTCTCTCTCTCTCTCTCTAACCTCCAATCCTCTCACATATATATCCCTCCCTCTATCCTTCTTTCTGCCCCCCTTCCATCTTTGTGTCACTATCTCCCTCTCTTACCCTTCTCTACCTCTCTCACTCCTCTCGCTCTCTCTCTCTCAGCTGATCCATTCCTTCTCCCCCTTGTCCTTTAGTTTATCTCCATCTCTCCCTTGTGACTACCCTTGTCTCGCCACCTCTATCAATCTATGTATTTATAATTATTCCTTCTCATATATATATAGAGTTAATATATATCATGGCATATTGGGACCTACGATTGGGTTAATTCCGCCTTGTTGGAAAGGTTAAAATGGTTAATATTTGATAGACAAAATGTAGATCAAATATTTCATCAAAAAGAGGGAACCATACCCTATATTCTTCCAGGCTATGCCTATCAGTTGCTTATCCTCTTCTTGCTCTCACATGAATGTAGTCTTGCTTGACTGGTACAGAAGAAGGTTTCACATTATCAACTATTTGTTTGGGACAAATTTTAGTTGTTTCAACATTGCTACATTCTAATTCAAGCTTATCCTTTAAACCATCTTAGTATTTTGTACTCTCTTCAACTTTGTAGTGCTTTCCATTCCTCTCAGTCACATATGTTTCCTTGGTCTGTTAAGGGACACGATCGACAACATTAGGATGTTTTTTCAATAAACAAGGGTATTTCTAGCTACACCCTAAACCATAAACCTCTAAACGTCCCTTAACCCCTAACTCCTAAACCCATAACCCCTAACCCATTTAACCCCCTAAACCCCTAACCCATTTAACCCCCTAAACCCTAAACCTATAAACCCTTAACCCCTAACCCCTTAAACCCTAAACCATTAAACCCATAACCCTAACCCCTTAAACCCTAATTCCCGACCCCTAACCCATCTAACCCCCTAAAACCTAACCCCATTAGCCCCTAACTTCTAACCCCTAAAATCCTTAACTGCTAAATCCCCTAACCCATTTAACCCCCTAAACCCTAAACCTATAACCCCTTAACCCCTAACCCATTTAACCCCATAAACCCTCAACCTCTAAACCCTTAACCCCTAACCCCTTAAACCCTATTTCCCAACTGGCCTAACCCATTTAACCCCCTATATACATAATACATAAATTATAAAGAAAATATATATATATATATATATATAAAAGAGATTAAAACTCCAAATATTTAAAATACAACATAATTTAATAGTGTAAAGTTTAAAACTCCTTTTAATAAAGCATGATGATTTAGTAGGGCAGAAGGATTACTATATTAAAAAATCAGTCCATTATTTACTCCTATAACTTTAATTGCTTCTCAAAAAGATATATATGTATATATATATTTATTGTAAATATTTTTAAACAATCAAAATAAACAAAAAATTAATTATTTAGAAATTATTTTAATTATTTAAAATGATTATAATTATTAAAAAATATTTTTTTTTTAAATAATTTGAGTGGCCTTAAAAAAACACACGTGTTTCATTTCAAAATGTAAATTTTTTTTAAATATCAAAAGTTTTAATTTCCCTCGTTCATTTCCCTCTGGTTGCATGGTTTTTCCAGGGAAGGAGGGAGGATTTGATCAAAATTTGAGTTGGGTTGATAGAAAAAATGCCAGAGATCCATCACATTCAGGGGGGCCAATGTGGCAACCAGATCGGATCTAAGTTTTGGGAAGTGGTCTGTGAAGAACACGGGATGGATCCTACTAAGAGATATCAGGGCACTTAAGATCTACAACTTGAAAGGGTTATGGACAGGTCTTCAGACCCGATAAATTCGTTTTTGGCCAATCTAGGGCTGAAAAAACAACTCGGCCAAGGGGCATTACACGGAAGGAGACGAGCTCATTGATTTTGTGCTTGATGTCGTTAGGAAGGAAATTGAGAACTGTGATTGCCTGCAAGGTATGTGTCTTTTTCAAATTTGAATCCTTGACCTTGTGTTTTTGAAATGTAGGATTTCATTTGCTAAAATGATGTGGGTTTTTTTTGTGTATAGGGTTTTTTTTGTGTACAGGGTTTCATAAAAAGTCCCAATCTGAAGCCTCAGAGTGTTTTCATCCATGTCTCTGCAAGTCCCAATCTCAAGCTGCAGAGGTACGATCTCGTTCATGCTTTATGTTTTTTTTTAATGCATGAAGTAAACTGTTGAACTGCTTCACATAATCATTTGGAAGTAAACTCTGACCCAGATACAATCATGTCCTCTGATCCAGAAACAATCATCTCCTCTGATCCAGTGTAATGTTCCCATTTTAGCACATGGCTAAATGGAACATTAAAATTTTGCTTTTATCATATTGCAACTAAATAAATGGGTAAGGAGGCCCATGCTTATGGAAAAACATGAATAAAATCCCTCATAATGTAAAATTTGATCATTAGAATAGCTTCATTTTTCACCCCCAAGTGTGAAAAGGGGCAAATGCATGAAGGCAAGGTCATGTTTGACCAAGTCAACACCGCTGCCATAGTAGGAGTGGCTTACTTAGGAAGCCAACGTAGTGTGAATGAGGAAGATGATATTTGGTGGAGGAAACCCTAATGGATGGGGCCCATGGAGAGGAAGCTTTCATTGTATAAAAGGGGAGCAAGGAAACCATTGTTATTCATGCTATGGTTTATTGATTTCATTGTCTATTCAAAAAATTGTGCATTCTTTGTTGTTTAGCAAGAATTGTCGTGAGGAATTCCTGTTTAGGATTCTTCCAAATTCTTGAGAGGTCTCTTGAGGGATTGCTTAGATTTTCCTTAGAAGTAGACTTCTGGTGGCTTTGGGCCCAACCCTGGGAGCTTCTCTACTACTTCTGTGCTATACATTTAACTATAGAACTTGCGTTTCCAGTCATCTAATTAATTTCATAAGAAATCATTTAATTGGTTAATTGTGAACATAAGATGTTACGACTTCCTCTTTCATTAGAATAGTTCAACATTCATGCTTTCTCGCTTACACTCAATGTTTCCATAATTGTTTAGATGATTTCATCATTTCCCAATGCTTTTATAATTGTTTGATTAGTTTTAGCATGACTGCTATTCAATTCTACATATAGTTAATGTTGGATCTTTTCATTATAATTGTGAAGCGTTTTGTTGCTGTTTGATTCAGAGGGATGTAATTTATTGGTTTAAAAGAGAATTCCATTGTAAAATTTTGATAAATAATTGATGTTCAATTTATTAGAGTTGTTGTTCAATTTATTAGGATTGTTGTTCAATTCACCGTAGTATGTTGTTCAATCATAATTTTCTCTTTTCATCCGAGATAGTCATTTCTGCATGTGCTTAGAACAGAATATTCAAAAGCATTCTATAATTCCCTTCCAATTTGATTTGATTGAACTTCAAGAATTAGATAGTCTTCCTTATGATAATTTAGAGTAGTTGACCTTTGATATCACTTTCCTATACCGTGCTTACACTCTTGAAATAACAAGAATTTCCTTGGGTTGATAATCAAATGAGAAGCATTGAAGTTACATGTAACAGTCACCTTTATTACCCAACATTTTTGGTGTCGTTTCCGGGAAGAGTGTTTGAGAGTGATGTCCTTTATTTCTTTTCCCTTTTGCTGCGTAGAATTGGGTATTGAAAACGAGAGGTAAGGACCTACATACCAGCAAGCAAAACACTTTCTCTCCAGCCCGATTTTTAGCAAATGTGTAGAGGTTAGTAGGGTAGGTGCTCTGGTTTTATGACTAGGAAGAAAAAGATAGAAACAAATCAAAATCCCCCACTTAAATCCACAAAACCCAAAGGGCTGGTGATCCTTGACAGAACAACATATATTGATGAAATCATTAAGAAGGCTAAATCCTAGGCATCCGTAAGACCCAGAACCATTCCTACTCAGAGTCCTACTACACTCCCTCAGGCAGAAGCCTCACCATCTGTAGCCCACACCGAGATTCACAATGAAACATAAGGGTCTGAACAAATCCTTCAGACCATTGATCAAGTAAGTCCTGACCGTTTTAGAGAGGGATATTCTTGCAATTTACAAGAAGGAGAAGGAGAAACCAACAGTGTAGTACAAGTAAAAACTCCAGAGCCTGGATCCCTTAAGAGAGTGGTTGAAATAGAGACACCCAACATCCCAAACTAGGGAAGTGTTGTAAGGCTTCCTCCGCATCCAATCCCTAATTCCACTGAGATTATTCTTCCAGAACAAGAAATCCCCGAAGATTATTGGCATATCTTTGATCAAATGGCAAACAACCAGAACTAGAACTAGAGGCAGACATCAACGTTGGAGTATCCCATTGTTGATCCTTCTGCAAATTCCCCTATGAAAGCCATTCCATTACAAAACATCCCCACCTTCCATGGGTTGACCTCGGAAGATCGTGATGCATTCTTATTTGAATTCAATGTCTTATGTAGGGGATATTACTATACCATTAACCCTCAGAAACTAAAATTATTCCCCTCTACATTGAAGGGAACAACATTACATTTGTGCATGGGTCTTGGTGGAGGAACCATTAATAGCTGGGACCAGATGAAAAATTATTTTCTTAATAAATATCAAGTCTACCGTCGGAATCGAGAACTAAAATATGAAATCTTCAATATGTCTGCAAAATAAAATGAGACATTAGAAGAATACATCAAAATATTCAATATAACTTGCAAAGGTCTCCATATACTACACTATCTAAAGATATCTTAAAAGCAACAACGATTAAGGGAATGAAAGAAGAATGCGTTGAAACATTAAACATAATAGGAAAATGGGACATCTACCAAGAAGAATATGATGATATTATTTCACTGTGTATGAAGTGTTCTCGGGGTAGTACGCGAAGTAGGCCAACCGGGCGAGACTCAGCTACAAGGAATCCTAAGAAGGTCGGTAGCAACATGACTAGAGCTGAATTTGGTAATATTTTAGAATATTTTAAAACTAATATCTTGGGCACCCTGACAATGTAGCTAGATGTCCTACAAGCCAAGCAGAAGCAAGCTATAACATAACAAAACTTGGTTGTATTTTTCCCACACTGTCGGAAGAAGCACAGCCAACAGGAATTTCCATTAGACATGGTCCAGACATGTGCTATTTGTACCAAGGACCATGCCACTGACCATTTCCCTTCACTTCCAGGGCTGAAATTGGTTTTTAAAGAAGCAGAAGAAGAGACGGAACCAGTCTATATAATGAATCAACGCTGACAATGGCAAACACGACCGGGTATGCCACAAGACCTACCTCATTTATTTTCGTCTCCACAGTTTAACTAGCAGAACCCTTCAAAAAATTTCCAAAACTAATCACCTTTCTCTACATGGTCATCCAAATCATTTCCTATGTCTCCTTGGCCGAAAAAACCCTCTTCAGGTAATAATTGGCCAAGTTTTCCTTGTTCTCCCCCTTATTGGAAAAAAAATCTCTATTAGTCCCAGTGGCCTGCCTCCCGTTCAAAAACCACAAATTGGCCTAAAAAATGGCAGCGACCTCTGGGAATGACTAATCTACCGATGGGCATAGGGGTTTAGTATCAACCTACATTACCAGCTCTATACCCATTCCAGCACAAATCTTAGCCTATCATATAGCTTCAACTACTGACTCAACCCAATCCTAATCCTAACAACAGGTCAGTTCAACTAATTCAGATTGTTGAAAACCCAAACCCCGAAACTGAGCAGAAGCAATGCAATGAACTAAGGCTGAGATCAGGATGTATTATATCACCAAAAGAAGATACAACCTTGCCACAAATTGAATCTAGAACTCTAACAAAGCCTAGACAAACAACTATTCCTGAAATAGAGGTAGAGCAGGGAAGGGAAACGGTTGACCAAGGGAGACCTGAAAACCTTATGATTTCTCCCCCTCCATTCCCTGAAATATTAACACTAACTAGACCAATAGTCTCTCCAGATTTCTACATCCTACGGGAATTAAAGAACCTTTGCATTAAAATTCCTCTTTTGCAAGCTATACAAGACATTCCTATCTATGCCAAGACAATTAAAGAGTTGTGCGGAAAAAAATAGGTGATGAAAGCAAAAAATTCACCCACTGTTCATGTGGTAGGGGCACTATCATAATTACTATTGGGTAAGGAAACACCCGTGAAATATGAGGATCCAAGGAACCCCATAGTACTTGTGCGAATCTCTGGACACTCCTTTCTAAACACATTGGTTGACTTAGGGGCGACCATCAACATCTTAACTACAGAGACCTGCAAGAAGTTAGGCATAACAACGTTAGAACCCACAACTACCTTGCTGGAACTTTTTGACAGATCTGTTATTAGCCGAGAAGGAATATTAGAAGACATCTTGGTTTCTGTGGACTCATGGGAGTATCCAACTGACTTTTTAGTTATTAACCCAAATAGTAGGATGGATGGACACCCTCTGATACTAGGTCGGCCTTGGTTATCAATAGTCGATGCTTACATAGGCTGTTGGACAGGTAGCATGACCACTGTTAGAGGTGATTCCATAAAAAACATTATCGTTTACCCACCTGCAAAACCAAGTCTACCCACAGTAAATATTCACAGGCATCCACATACATACTGGGAACAAAATATCTGTTCACCACTAACAATAGTTGAAGCTCCTGAATTCAAAGATAAAACTGAAGACGATGTAATCAATAACTTCATGAATCAACCATTTGCGCCTGGAAACTTAAAATTACAAATGTTAAGAATAGTTCTTGATGATGAAACACATGAATACCCCTTGGCAAACATTGATATTTAGCATATACCCATGACTGTTGTTCGCAACAGTATACCAATTGAAATTGAGTCAGGGAATATTCTAAATATCAGTGGCAGTCTAGACAGTAACCAAAAGGAAAAGCTCATAAAGTTTTTACAAAAATATTAGGGAGAATTTTCTTGGGACTACCCAGAAATGAAGGGTATAGATCCTCAAATATGCACACATCATATTTATACTGATAAGGAATCTCGACCTATTCGACAGCCTCAACAGAGGCTAAACCCGCATCTGAAAGATATTGTAAAAGATGAAGTGCAAAAGCTGTTGGATGTAAACTTCATTTATCCTATCTCAGACAGAAAATGGGTTTCTCCTTTAGTATTTGTTTCTAAGAAGAATGGGAAGTGGAGAATTTGTGTGGATTACAGGGAACTGAATAAAGCAACACAGAAGGACCACTTCCCCCTTCCTTTTATTGACCAAGTCCTAGATATATTGGAAGGAAAATGGTTCTTTTCCTTTCTTGATGGGTTTAGCGGTTACAATCAAATCCAGATAGCCCCCGAAGACCAGGATAAAACAACCTTTACCTATCCATGGGGTACATTTTCCTATAGGGTATTACCATTTGGATTATGCAATGCCCTAGCAACCTTCCAGAGAGCCATAATCAACATTTTTTCTGATTTAATAAATGAAGGACTTGAAATTTACATGGACGACTTTACCATATACGGAGATGATTTTGATCAAGCACTAGAAACACTAGAAAAATTATTGGAATGATGTATTTCTATCAGATTGTTTTTAAGAAATGAAAAATGTCACATTATGATGACCGAAGGAGTAATCCTAGGACACTACATCTCTGCAGCTGGAATACAGGTAGATCTGGAAAAAATAGAAGTAATCCTTTTATTAGCCACACCTTGTATGCAGACAGAGGTACGCAACTTTCTTGGATATGTAGGGTACTATTATAGGTTTATAAATAATTTCTCACAAATTGTTGTGCCCTTGTATGCATTAACTGGAAAGTTTGAATTCCATTGGTCTGATAAATGTGGCACTGCTTTTACAAATTTAAAGAACCTGGTCTCAACAACACCAATCTTACGCGGTCCTAACTGGAAGTTTCCCTTTCACATTTATTCAGATGCATCGGAAATAATGATAGGGGAAGTTCTCAGTCAAGAAGAAGATAAAAATCCCTATGCTATTTATTATATCAGCAAGAATCTCACTCCTATTGAATTAAACTATAGAGTGATTGAAAAAGAGTTCCTGGATGTCATTTATGCTATCAATAAATTTAGAAATTATATAGCTGGCTATCAAGTACTCCCGTATACTGATCAGTGATATCTAGCCAATAAACCAAATACAAATGGGAGAATAACTTTTTGGTTGCTGATTTTGCAGGAATTCGACATAACTATCAAAGATCGTCTAGGGAAGGATAACATGGTTGCAAAATTCCTATCCATAGTTCCCAGATCAGATGACACACTAGCGGTGGATGAGAAGTTTCCCGACGAACATCTATTCGTTGTAGTAGTGAAAACACCATGGTTAGAAGATGTAGCAAAATACATGGCAGTAAGAAAGCTGCCAGACATTTGACATCAAGGGAGTGGAAGATGATTATTTAGTGCAGTGCTAGATTCTCCTGGATCGATGGATACCTCTTTCATATAGGAGCTGATATGCATATACAGAGATGCATTCAGGAAGATGAGATTTATGACATTCTACGGGCCTATCATGATGAACCTTGTGGTGGCCATTCTATAGATCACAGAACGGGGCACAAAGTATTGAAAATGGGTTATTATTGGCCTACGATTTTTAAAGATGCCAAGAAATATGTCCAAGCCTGCGATAGTTGCCAAAGAATGGGCTGCTCAGGCCAAGATGATGAAATTCCATTACAACCAAAATTGGTAGTAGAGCCATTCGAACGGTGGGCCCTAGACTTCGTTGGACCATTCAACCTACTATCAAACCAGAAGATCTACATACTGGTTGCCATAGATTACGTAACAAAGTGGGTAGAAACAATGGCTTTATAGAGAGCTACGGTAGAATATGTGATTAATTTTCTTTTTGAGCTATTTGTGCGATATGGCTTACCACAAGAAGTGATAACTGATGGGGGGGCACAATTTGTGGGAAATAAAATTACGGACACCCTGAAGAACCACCATGTCATCCATAGAGTCACATCTCCCTACCACACATAGGAAAACGGGCAGGTTGAAAGTACCAACATAGTCCTTGAGCAAATTCTCACTAAAAAAATATCAACACATTGTCGAGATTGGGCTGCTAGACTACTAGAGGCCTTGTGGGCTTACCAAACAACATGGCGAAACACCACTGGATATTTTTTGTACCATCTGGTATGTGGAAGAGAACCAATTTTTCCTATCGAATTCGAAGTAAAGACTCTAAGGACAACCCAAGAGGTAAGGTTGGACTTGACGGAGGCCCAAATTAGAAGACTCCAACAAATAAATGAATTAGATGAAATACGACTACTGGCTCTGCATCACCCCACAATCATTCAACAAAAACAAGCTAAGTGGCATGACAACCTCATAAAAAACAAGACATTCCAGAAAGGAGATTTGGCACTTCTCTATGACTCCAAATTCCAAGACTTTCCGGGAAATTTACAAACAAGATGGCTCAGTCCATACGAAATTTAGGAAGTACTCAACAATGGTACCCTCACCTTGACCACCATAGACAGATCTGGTTCTACATTTCGATTCAATGGGCACTAAGTGCGCATCTATCACAAACCACTTACAAGGGAGTCTTTCTACCAGCAGGTACACAATGATCCCACCATCCATATTTTAGCAACAGGGGGTGCTATCCCCATAACTTTAAGTGCATGAAAGCTTGCTACTTTCTCTTGTAAATATTGTATATAATTCCCCTGCAATTTATATTTTTCTCATTTTGTTGTACATTCTTCATAATCAAAGTTGTATTCTTTTCCTTCATCCTTCCTTTTGTTGTTTATTTTTGTTGTTCAAATATTTTAACGGATGTTGTTCAATCCAATTGAAAAGTTGCGGTTCAATCAGATTGAATATTTGTATCCTTTTGTGTGTTTATTTTTGTTGTTCAAATATTTGAACGACTGCTATTCAATCCAATTGAACAGATGTTGTTCAATCAGATTGAAAGTTGTGTCCTTTTGCGTGTTTATTTTTGTTGTTCAAATATTTGAACGGTCGTTTTTCAATCCAATTTAACAGCTTCTGTTCAATCAGATTGAAAAGCCATGTCCTTTTGCGTGTTTATTTTTTCTATTCAAATCTTTGAACGACTGCTGTTCAATCCAATTGAACAACTGCTATTCATTTGGATTGAATAGTCGTGTCCTTTTGCGTGTTTATTTTTTCTATTAAAATATTTGAATTACTGTTGTTCAAACCAATTGAATAGGTATTGTTCAATCGGATTGAACAACCATGTGCTTCCATGTTTATTTTTGCCGTTCAAATCCTTGAACGACTGTTGTTCAATCCAATTGAACAATTGTTGTTCAATCAGATTGAACAGTCGCGTGTTGTTTTTGCTGTTCAATCGGATTGAACAACTGATTTTTTTTCCCTTTCTAAGCATGATATTTCTTTTTTTATGATCTCTTCTTGAATATCCACTCCTCATTTCACACCCTGGCTATAAAAGACATTTCTAGACAGGAATTGACAATTGAAAATGAGAAAACCGGTAATGTTACTAATATGATGATCCTTTGGAACTTTGATTGAAATATCTACTCTAGAAGATGACACGATTTATCTATGCAATGAAAGGCTAAGACATCTCCTGCTCAAACATGTTATCATACAATTCATAGTCTTATAACGATATATCTTTCTACACTCTTGAGTAGTATTTCCACTTTCATATAGGAATAAGGAGTATTAATTGTATTGGCATTATTTTTACTTCTCACACCATCCCTAACTCTTAAGGAGTTAATGAGCCTCCCTTCATGTATAAAGAATAAGAAATATTATGTTTATATGAAAATTTTTAAGAGAGAATAGGGGGTCTCATCACAAGCCAGGCTACCACGATCATATGGATTTAACAGGTGACATGCCCACAATGGCCAACACACCAAGGTAATGGCCTTCTCGATAGCTCAAACTTCTTGAAGGATAGGAGGTCTCATCACGAGCCAGCCTAATCACTCTGTTACAATCCCAGTGAATAGCACTGTGACTATCGGGCCACCACACCACCACAGTGGTCTCTTCATAAAACAAAGAAAAATTCCTACTTTTCAAAAAGAAATATTATGTTTATATGCAAATTTTTAAGAGAGAATGGGGGGTCTCATCATGAGCCAGCCTACCATGATCATAAGGGTTTAACAAGTGACATGCCCATAACGGCCAACACACTAGGGTAGTGACCTTCTCGGCAACTCTAACTGCTTGAAGGATAGGAGGTCTCATCACGAGCCAGCCTGATCACTCTATTACAACCCTAGTGAGTGGCACCTTGACTATCTGGCCACCACACCAGCACGGTGATCTGTCCATAAAATTGGAAAAATATCTACTTTTACATAGAGGATTCTGGCTCATTTTTTGGGTTAAAATAGCAACCATGTCGAGGCTATGAATTCTTGCTGGCAGCAATGGCTCTACTTGTGGTATGTGATTATTTTTTTAACAATAGCCAATTACTTTTATATATGCATTATTTCCTATTTTCATCCATTTCTGAGATAAATTCACTACTCGAATAAGTGATAATACTATTTACCTACATAATTAACTATGAATGAATTATCCTTTCATGTTTCAATTAAGGGATGACAACACCAATCATTATCCATCATTGTCATGCTTCCGTCATGCAATACCATTAAATAAGGACATCCTATCATAAAATTGCTATATCGCTTTCTTCCCTTCTTCGGTCATTTCCACCTGATATACACTTATAATAATTACCAATTCTGACCTTTGCATTGCATGCATTCATGATTTTTGCAATATCTCCTCTTTTCTTGATCTCCAAGGCCACAGACGCCCTTCTCTCGTACAAACTGTGATTATTGATTTCTAACCTTTTCCCCCATACGCATTCATGATTACTCCAATCTCTCTTGTACTTAAGGACATGGACACCCTTATTTCGAGAGAGGGGGTGTAAATATACATAAATAATAAGCATGAAAATTACCTGCACAACTTCCCTTGGATACACTTATGGGACCAAAAGATCATTGCATTTACGATATGAAGTTACATACATTTACGACATAAGGTTGCAATTTCTTTTTTTTTCTCACATGCAGTATTTATTCTAACCAACAAGGCTGGAAGAAACATAGACAAAGGGAGAAATTAGTTCAGATAACACATCAGCCATGGGAGGAAATTCTCTCTGAAATCAACCCACAACCTTCCAAATCTTAGACGCAACTCGCACCATTCTCCAGCAAGTTTGTTGGTTGCCATACCTACACAAATTGCAAGGGTTTGACACATAAAAAATAGTTGAATTCCTGTAGAACCTATAGGAGGGACATACCAGAATTAGAGGAAGGATTATATCGTTCATAGAGGATATCATCGCCGAGGTCTTCGGAATACCAGCAGAGGGAGAAAGATGGACCTAAAATCATATCCTCCTACGTGAAGCAGTCTTAGCATACTAAGACCCAAGAGAACCATTGGAACAGAAAGGAAAGGGGATTAACCCTGCGTGCCTACAACAACCTTGGCAATAATTGACAATGTTTATTTAAAGATACATCACATGCGATGGACGCCAAGATGTGGTAAAATTTCAGTTAATCTACCTTCTTTATTGAATTCTATATTGCATGACACTGTTGTTCGAATTAGAAAGGCAAAAAACCCCCAAGCAGTTGTCAACCACCATGGCTTAATCAAATTAATTATCATTCATGAGCTAGGAAAATAGTAAACATATTGGGACAAATTTGTTAATCCTACCCTGCATGCCCCTGAGGAAAACCCTGTCAGAACAAAAATTGAGCTTCCTAGAATAAACATAACTAGGAAAGAAATAGGGAAAAGGGCCCGTGCTTCGACCTTAGAACCAAGGAAATGAAGAGGTCTGAAAGACTGCAATTATGGAAAGACACCTCAAAATTTCCAAATGAGGTAGGGCCATCCCATACACCGCCTTCAAGCCCTCAAAACATGCCCTTACAAGACTATGAAGAAGAAATGGCTCAAGTCCTGGAGAAAATGAGGACATCCCGTGAAATTAGAAGTCCATCTAGATAAGCTGAGGAGAAAGAAGACCCATTGAATCAATCTGCCACTGCCAAAAGCTCTGGTCACACTGAAATATTACCCCACCAGGATGAATCGCAGGCTTTTAGGGCCTTATCTCCTCCCGAGAGTGATTGGGTGAATAGGGAAGACCAGGCAGAAGAGATATCAGAATCTAAAAATCTGTTGGGAGACATTGTCCCATTAGAACAAAACGAAAGCATGGAGACAATCCCCCTAACACCTAAAGGGAAAAATATCTCACCCAGTCGAGACATTAATGCAGAAATAAACTATGGAGCACAGGAAGAAAATATCATCACTGATAACCTTAGAATTAGCACCACCATTCCTGAAAAGGAACCTGTTGCTCCTCCATCCCCTGCCAAAATCTTTCCAGAAGAGAAATCAGCTGAAAAGAAGCTAAGAAAAATGAGTAGGACCTATAGGAGGTTAAGAAATATGATAAAACATCTGAAGAAACAGTTGAAGGAAGTGAGCAAGGCTTGGAAGCCTAAGAAGGAATTGGCTACAATAGAAACCCAAACAGAGTTTGTCACCCCATTGATAGACACTGCCAAGATTGAGGTACAGACTGACCTAGTGGACATTGCTGAGATTGAGGTACAAACTGACATAGTGGAAACTACTGAAGATTCTATGAAAACTAGTTTGGAACTTACATAAGAAAAGGAAAATCAAACGGAGGAGACACGTGCCTACACTCCCATAGTAGAAAAGGCTGCCAATCAAAAATTGCATAACGAATTAATTCAAACCCAACACGAATTAGCCCAATACAGAAAGGAATTATTACCTGCACAAGAAAATCATGCACTATTGAATAAATTCAAAGGCATTTCTGCAACTGAGGATGAGACATTTTACCAACTCATAGAAGAAAAGGTGAAAGTAAAGAAAGCACAGGATCAGGTGGAACAAGCTAAGAAGCAAACCAGTATGGTTTTCTCTCTTTACTCTGATGAACTAATGTGCAGGGCACCAACCACCAACTATGCTCTATTCTTAGTAGAATGGTATTTAATACTAAAAATCAAGGCTTCCAGGGCAGGGAAGCCCACAACTTTTAAAACCGTTGAGGAATTCGTCCAATGTTGCAGTAAGTAGAATGAGCAGGTCCAATATCTTTTGTGAGAATTATACTTACAAAATTTCTTTCTAGAGGAGGACAGGGAAAATAATCCCAACCCCTTTATAGGGGATTTTCAATTCCCCTATAAAGCCTACAACACCTTCCAGAAGAGGGAGCATGGCCTAGACCTATGGGTTAGGGGGGAGCCTACTAAACCCTTGTACCTATTCACCCAACATAAGAACTTCATGCAGAGGAAAGGAGTGATCTCCAAGCTGGGGCCTATTCATAGGGATATAGTGCACCATGGGCAGGAGTAGTTCCAAGACATTTAGGGAGAAGCATTGGCAGCAGCTAAACAGAGATGACTAGCCTCCATGAATAATGTGAAAAACAAAGAGCCATTTGGTTACAGGAACTTCAAAGTAGCTTCTTCCAAATTCCTTCTATAAAAAAATATAATATTAAACATGGGTCCTACATGGATAAGGTGCAGATACACGTGCCCTCTCATCTGGTACCCCCCTGAGGATTATCATCACGATTATGAGCTGTTAGAGGGGCACACAAACTTTGCCTTTGCAAAGATCAGATAAAGACACGGCTTCAGACTCTATAAAGAAGAGGTCTACCTTGCATATTCTCTAACCCAGTTACACCTCAACCATTTTTTTTCACGAGTACCTACAAATAGGCAAGAAGGGGAGTATGTTGGGCCAAGAAGAAGGTATGTTTCATCCTATCTTTACCATGATTTTTTATGTACTTCTATGAATTTTCCCCTCATCTTAGCAATAAAGTAAAGGGAAGTAATTTAAAGTCATGGAAAAATAAACTGATGATAAAAGAAATGTTTAACAATGGAAAATTGACTTCTTGTATCTATTAGCCATCTATAAATTTTATTATACCTCATGATGGCTAAATAGGCTCCTTAGTTTTCCAGAAACTAACTTTATGAAAAATTTTGTGAGTTCTTGAAACCTCATTGTGTTCAATATCTTCAAAAGAATCATTTCACTGATAAACTTCACTCAAAGCCTCTAATTTACCCTACCAATACCAAAAGGAACTATTTTTAAGCCATTTTCCATCATTCCATAAACTCATTTCACCCACTTTTTCATCCATTTTTACCTATCCTAACCAATCATTTCTTCCTCTGAAAAATCCCTCCTTTCCCTTCATTTACCCTTCATTCCCTCTTAAAAAACCCTCTAAACCTCATAAAACCCCTTTTTATATGGTTTAAAACCCTTCTTTTATACCTATCAGAACACTAAAAATGCTAAAAACCCACTTTAAAAGCCTAACTCTGACCCATTTATAAAATAAGGCCTTAATCCCACATCTCTTAAGCACCTTAGGTCCTCTCCTCCATATAACCGTTCGCCCCGCTTCGTTTAGCCCCCTTCCTTTGTCATTTCACTCCTCAACACCACGTTTTCCTGGTGAGATCTTAACCGTCAATCATGACGATCCAACGATGATTGCGTCCTAACCATCACCCTTCCTCTCGACCATCCCCTTGCCCATGCATCTTTGTGAACCCATCACAACCGTTGATCGTAAAGATCCAACGATCAACATGCTCCCCCGACGTTTCAACCTCGCCCATTAACATTTCGCTACCCGACACCTTAGTTGACATCACCCCCAGGTCCCACCCCACCTTTCCCCCTACTGAGCACCTTCTCCCGTCGTGCTCATCCTCCACTGTCGATCTGGCTCCCCCAAATCAAATGGCCCACAATCAATTTCGCGCACATTTTGCCAAAATGTTTCAAAACCCCATTTCAACGCGAAATAGGCGGTTTTGGATTGGACAAGTGTCACCCAGCTAGTAGTATCGCATTCGTCGGGGCCAATACCACTTACCACCTGACCTCCGCGTGAATACCACTCCGTTATTTCCCCAAAACCACCCTTCACCATTTGCGCCCAAATTCAAATTCATCCCTGTTCTTCATCATTCCACCATGAATTTCCCCCTCTGCACACTTTCCCCCTCTAAAAATCTTTCCATCGCCATCCCGAGCCTCTGAAAGTATTTTTATCCACGAATGCAGGTTTTTATAATATGGCTTTATGTTTAAGTTGCAGGCCCTCCCACAACCCCATACTAGTGGCAGAAGCCAAGGATGACGATCCCGAGGCCGAATCAACAAAGAATGGGAGATTCAGGGTTTGGTCGTAATGTTTGATCAGTGCCTCATGAACACCAGTCGAGTAATGAAACCCTCCAGTGCAGAGAAAAGCCACCTACACACAGAAGAAAAATAAAGAAGACCAGTGAAGATTAGAGGTTAAAGTCAGAGCCAGAAGATTAAAAGCTTAACCAAACTGATTAGAGACAAAGAGCACAATTAAAGATAAATTAATTAAAGGATAAAATAGTCAGCAAAGTGACAGAGATAGAAGATGATAAAATAAGGCCAAAAAGAATTATCAGAGGCCTAAAACAGAGTTTAAAGAGATAATCAAACATATCAGCAAGAAAGAATGCTTTGAATGACAAATCACTGAATAAATTGCTCCTCCAAAAGACTAAAAATACCACCTACAAGCCTAATTTGCCTCAAAAGGCACATAAAGTTATTACAGTCAGAGATATTTCCAATAGACAGCTCAAAAGTGATTTCCAGCCTACCAAATAAGCCTAAAAGTCAACAAAAGCAACTAAGTAGTTCAAAGAGTTAATGTAATATTCATTATGCAGAGTTGGTCTTAAATACATTTTTGCCTTGAGCCTTGCATGGTCTCAAAGGTCAAAAACATTTACTCTGTCATTTATGAAACATTTAAGGACCCATTCTTCACCCCACCTCCTCATTTTCATCTATAAATATCATATGAGGAGCTCATTGTAAGTGTTGGTTAGATTATTATTAAGTGTTGGGTCGTAGTTGATTGTTGTTGAAGAGCCGCTGAGTAGTTGAAGAATACTAGGCTGAGAAGAGAAATTTCGAGTTGTAAAGACCTGCTGGACTTGAAGTATGTAACCGGTTTTAACATCAATAATACAAGCTGATTCATGGGATCCTGGTCTATTTTAATGGTGATGTTGTTCCTCTCTTTATTTGTCTTTCCTTATGTTTTACATGCTGTCCATTTTCTCTGATAAAGAACAAAAAATTTAGATTAGGATTTACTATCAAAGTACCCTATTTCTGTCTGAAAGCTTTATCTTTATGTTTTCCTCTACTAAGTTCTAATTGGAGGATTCTTAATTTCCCTCTGGTTTTATCCAGCTTGTTGTTTTAAGAATGATCCAATAGAGTATAACTAGGGAGAAATGTTGGTGAGCCCATGTCTATCTGAGTATAGCTTGAGATATTGTTTTTAAAGATCCTTTTCAAAGCTTGCTAAGTAGAGTATAAACCAGGGAAGTCTGTGGTTAGCCCTGTCCTCTGGTCAATCTTTAACAGTTTCTTTGAAAAATCCCTTGAGAGTATGCCAAAAGCAGGCTAGATTCATAGTTTCTGTCTGATCTTAGGATATTTTTCTTATTCTCTTATATGTTTTCTCCTTTCTGAAAGTAGTCTTAAGATTATTGGATTGTTGTCTTAAAAGTTTGCTTTATTACAAGTCTACCCAAAGAAGTCTATGGTTTTCCCTGTCCTTTGGCTTACTTCGAATAGTTACTTTGAAAGGCTTTTCTTGTTTAGTGTAGTTAATAGATTCTTAATTGATTGTTAGCTTTGCTTCTTTCAAAATATCTTAATGTTTCATATCACAATTCAATCTAAAGATCCTTTGATATAAATAACCTTCCTTATGGAAACCCTTGAAGAATTGTTGTGCAATTAAATCCTTTTGTGACTCCATAGCCCAATGGGTTAATACTATTTCATGACCTATCTTTTCAGCCGAAACATTCTTTCAGTTTACTCTGACCTTCACCCTTCAACTGACCTCTTCAGTTAATGATATCCATCCCAACCAAACAAACAAGTTCCTAAGAGCTTCATAACTAGCCTAATATCACAAAAAAATCCTAACTATATATCCTTTGAAAACACTTAATAGAGAGATCCCTCTCTGAATCCAGGAAGGCTAGGTCCTAGGATTCCAAAGTGATTCTGATGTGGCCCCCTGTAGCATTTATTCTTGCCATTCTTGTAAATCACAGGTAGCAAACATAGTGGTGACCATACTAGGGATAAATTGAGTAATAGATAACTTCACAACTCAGAAAAATCCCCTCTTAAAATGAATCAAGTGTCTGCCAAGAGTGGTTCCTGATTGTTGATGGTGGATAACAACCAATCCTAGAAAACAAGTAAAAATCTTCCACTTGGTGACTCAAATATTTTTCAGTAGGCTTGCTGACCCCATTGGTGGTCCAAAGACTCCACTGGGAAACTTATTTGATCATTAGAAACATCACAAAACCCAGTTAAGAAAACTTTGTGGTTTAAATTTTTTCTTACACAGATTATTTTGCCTTAAAAAATATTGTAATATTTGGCTAACTTTTCTTATCTTGGGTTCTAAATCCTGGCTTCCAAAAGAATCCATACTAGATCCCATCCTAACCAAAATCCTCCTACAATAGTTGATAATCTTGAAAACATTCTTAGGAAGTCTCCTTCATCTAAAAACCCAACTATTGTCAGACCAATCCACAGAGCAAGTTCAATCCTTGAAAACCTTATAAACTTATAGAATACCCAATTTTACTTACCTAATATCAAAATATTATCCAGAACTAAATCACAAAGTGGTATAGATTAGATAGACTTTGAGCCTGTAAATTCACAGCACACTAGCAATAGATAAGCCTCCCCTTCCACACCTCCTGATCTCCATTTCATTCACAACTTTGGTTTCTCTCATCCTAAATCTACTCAACAGTACTTAACTGGTCCTAGTGCTTCTGTTACATTCACCCACACATCCACAGTTCAAACCACTTCACCTCATCATCAACCTCCTATCACAAATCCTCCACTTGTAAACCCCCCATTGTTTCCACAAGTCCATATCATGCCAACATGGTATGCTCCCTTAGTCCTTCCTTTACCTTTAGTTGCTCTACCACAAGAATATCAATCCAAGATTCCATTATATGATGCTATTATTTCTACTACAACTCAACAACATGTGGATAGAATGAATGATTACTTTGAAAAACAAGAAATAGATGATGAAACTATAAAACTTAGGATGTTTGCTCAAAGTTTAGGGGGGAAAGCAAGAAAATGGTTCAAAGGCTTAACCCCTAACAACATCAATGACCTTCCTGCTTTCCATCAATTATTCCTAAACAAATGGGAAGTCAAGATAAATCCCCTTCAAATCCTGTCGGAATATAATTATCTTAAAAGAAATACTGGAGAGAGTATTCAAGATTATTGCACTAGATTCAATAGTGTTTATAATGCACTCCCTCCACAAATGAAACCACCACAAGGCTTAGCCTTAATAAATTTTCCTGAAGGATTTGACCCAAACATGTGTTATAAATTAAGGGAGAGAGAACCCCTCACATTAGAAGACACACAGAAAGGGGCAGTAAGTGTAGAAGCTAACCTTAATGCCAGAAGGGCTAGATTGAAAGCAGAGAAAAAGGTTACCTACAAAGATGAAGCTGGACCTTCCACATCAGACCCCAAAATTGATAATTTTGTCAGAAGCATGGAGATGATGATGGAAAGAATAAACATGAATGAGAGAGCTTATCCTAAATAAAACCAAACAGCTCCTCAAAATAAAAATCAAAATCAGAATCATAACTTTAGAAGGAATCCCCCTCAAATTAGACAAGGAGACCCTGATCAACAAGTCAGACCTCCTTTCCAACAGAATTACGCTGATGAAGATGAGGGAGTGATTGAAGAAACAAAGGGAAATCACATAAACATGTTGGGAACAAATGATGAGGATACTATCTTCCTCACTAGGAAAGAACAAGTCATATATACCCCTTATGAAGAAGAGAGCCTAGAGTTTGCAGACTACCAAAAAGGCTTTGAAAATTCCATAATATAAGTACATAAAAAATATGACTTAAGGATTAAAAATAACCACGAAGTTCCCAAGAAAAATACCTTTGAAATTTCTACAAAAAACAGCCCTGTAAATACTCCCAAAAATACACCAAAAAACCAGAAAGCAGTGGCTGAAAATTCTGATAAAAAAAAGGGAAAAACAATCAATTTTTTAGCAAACATAATGGTGACCCTAGAAGCACTATAACCTTAGCTAATTCTCTTGATAAAACCATCATGACTGATGTCCATAATAAAAACTAGCAAACTGATTTTGTTGAGAAAACAGTGACTAAAAGGGCTAAGTTAATCATTTCCAAAAATCAGACTCCTTTTAGCATAGAGAGTGAAATTGCCAAAATTAAAATCTTTATTCCTCTCACAGAGTTAGTCACACAAAATGTATATAAATCCAAAATATTAATAGCCTTGAACATAGGAGACTACAATGATTCTATTAACTTAAATGATGACAAACCTGAGCTTTTGTTTGGACCAGAAGTGGAAGGGAAATTTCAAGAAGGAGGTGTTCCTCCATTTTATGTCAGTATCAACATCCATGATAAAATTTTTCACAATGCCATGCTTGATTCGGGAGCATCACATAATCTCATGCCCAAAGTGATAATGGAAATATTAGGCCTTGAGGTGACTAGGCTCTATAAAGATTTATACTCCTTTGATTCTAGTAGAGTTAAATGCCTAGGCCTAATAAAAGATCTCTATGTCAACTTAGCACAAATCCCAGCCAAAAGCTTAGTAATGGATATAGTAGTAGCTGATATACCTCCCAAATATGGCTTGCTTCTTTCAAGATATTGGGGTGCCAAACTTCAAGGCACTATGCATATGGATATGGCTTATGCCACCATCCCTGTCTTTAGTCAACCCAGAAGACTATATATGGAAACCCACATGAAATACATGGTGAGTAGTCAAGAAAAACCAAAAAATTCCCCTCTTTATTCTATTCATACAGACCTTGACGCATTCATTCTTTACAATGATGAAATCCCTAATGATCAAGGATTAGAACACAACAGACCAACCAACATAGTGGCAGCTACAGAAGAAGAGGAATGGAAAGAAAAATCATCCAAAAAGTTTGCTAATTCAGAAAAATACAACAAACAAAATAAAGTTCATGAGCTACAAAATAGTCATCAACATAGTGTCAACCATGATAATCAAAGAAAAAATCCTCAATACATTGAAAATATTGAGGAACAAGTTAAAAATCAACATAGTATAGACCCTCAAAAAGAACATAATGGAATTCAAGACAAACTAAAAACAGAGGACAGAAATGAAATTAATGATAAATCTGAAACTAGTGCTCTTTGGAGTATGAGTTTTGATGGATCTTGTAGCAAGACTGGTGTAGGATCAGGAATATGGGTGCATAATACAGAGAATAACTATGCTGAAGGCCATTCATACAGATTAAATTTCCAATGCACTAATAACATAGCATAGTATGAAGCACTCCTCTTAGTACTACATTTACTAAAAAAATTAGGAGCCAAGAGGATAACTGTGCATGGAGATTCAGAACTAATAATTAGGCAAGTAAACAAAGAATACACTGCCAAACATCCAAGACTAAGAGCCTATAGAGATGATGCCATGGACCTCCTAAAAACCTTTGCAGAGTTTGAACTCACCTTTGTCCCTAGAAACCAAAATATCCTTGCCAATGGTTTAGCCTTTGCTGCTAGCACATGTCTGAGACCCCAAGAAAAAAAAAATATTCAATCCAAGTCAAATATAGACTAGTAGTCCCAAATAGTGAAAAATACTGGTATATTTTTAAAGGAGATAAACAAATAGAAGACTTCCTTCAGTCCGGAAATGAGTTTGAAATGCCAAATTCAAATTCAGAGTATGATGAAGACTATCCTATAGAGGAAAAATCACTTTTTGAAGAAGAATAAACTCCTGAGATGGCTGATATAAATCTGTTAACCAAAGTACCCAAACATAAAACAAAGAACTACACAGATTTAGAAAAAGAAGATCTAGAGGTGCAGCAATCCAAAACTGAAATTTTGCCAAAGGGACTGGTACCTTTAGAAGAATTGTTCGATTTTAATGATGTTGCCAAAAAGCCAAATTAGAACCCACTGAAACTGATGTAGAAGAGTGTAATATAAGTAGTAAAGAAAGGCCTAAAATGATCAAATTATCCAAAACACTGCCAGCTCACATTAAACTGAAATACCTTGAGCTGTTTAGAGAATTTTCTGATGTGTTTGCTTGGATTTATGAAGATTTAAAATCATATGATACGGAAATAATTCAACATAAGATACCCCTCAAAGAGAACCAGAAACCTTTCAGACAAAAACTACATAGAATAAACCTTGTGCAATTACCTCTGGTTGAGAAAGAAATAAGAAAAATGTATGATGCTGGAATTATTATCCCTGTGAGATACTCGGAATGGGTATCCAATATTGTATCTGTTAGGAAGAAAAAATGAGAGATAAGGCTTTGTATTGACTTCAGAAACTTAAACAAGGCCTCATTAAAAGACAACCATCCCTTGCCCAAAATGGATCACCTCTTACAAAGGGTAGTAGGTTCTAGAAGAATTTATTTGGTAGATGGCTTCTCAAGATACAACCAAGTATTGGTACATCCAGATGATCAACTTAAAACAACCTTTACCACACCTTGGAGCACTTTCATGTATATGAAAATGCCTTTTGGTTTAATGAATGTCGGTGCCACATTCCAGATAGCCATGGATATTTCATTCTCAGAAGAAATAGGTTACTTCATTGTGATTTACTTAGATGACATAACTATCTATTCCAAAATAGATGAAGAACACCTAATACACCTAAGGAAAGTCTTTGAGAAATGCAGAAAATATGGTTTATCCTTAAACCCAAAGAAAACATTGTTTGGTCTCCAAGAAGGAAAACTTCTTGGCCATATCATATCTAAAGAAGGGATAAAGATAGACCCAAAGAGGATTGAAGGTATATTTCAAATCAATCCTCCTAGAAATATCAAGGAACTTCAATCTTTCACTGGGAAGATTAATTTCTTGAGAAGGTTCATACCCAATCTAGCTGAACTCCTTAGAAACATGACAAATATGCTTAAAAGAGAAGAAGGAGTTAAATGGACCTTAGAATAAATAAATCCTTTGAACTGGTAAAACATGCACTTATACACACACCAGTTCTTATTATTCCTAATTTTGCTAAATATTTCTTCATATTTTCATTTGCATCAGAACACACAGTGGCTTCTATCCTCCTACAGAAAAACATTAAGGGACAAGAGCAGCCTATTTCATTTTTTAGCAAGGCGTTAAGAGATGCACTTTTGAAGTATAATATAATGGAAAAACAATCTTTTGCTTTGGTCAAAGCCTTAAAGGATTTTAGAGTTTACATTTTACACTCACACATCACTGCATTTGTGCCTCATTTAGTGGTGAAAGACATCTTTACACAAGATCCTGATGGAAAAAGAGGAAAGTGGATTACTGTAATACTAGAATATGACTTAGAAATCAAGCCCAATAAGCTCATCAATGGTAAAGGGTAACTCCCCTTGAAACACAACCATCTTGCGGACTTGTACACACTTCCACTCCCCCTGACACACAACCATCCTGTGGACCTATACACACTTCTACTCCCCCTTTATCACTAGTACATTTGGCAGAAATTCCGACACTTTTGTCATAATGTCAGAAATTTCCCCAATTTCTATCAATTTTTCAAATCCTGCCACAAACCGTCGCTATACTGATGTTTAGGGATATCGTCGCTTTTGCGACATTTATGTTTGTCGTCGGAATTGCAATTTTTTAAACATTTCGTTGGTGTTACGACATTTATGGGATGAAACGTCGGAATTGCGACATCGCCTACACATCCGTTGGTCTTGCGACGGTTGGGAGAAACTGTCGGAAAAGTGACGTTTCTCATATAGACGTCGGTCTTACGATGTTGTGAAGCCAAATGTTGCAAGACCAACGTCTATATGAGAAATGTCGCTTTTCCGATGGTTTATCCCAAGCGTCGCAAGACCGACGTTTAAACAACACAACATTTTAATATGAAAACATTTGTTTGGTTGGACAAAAAACTTGGACATAAAAAAAAATTACATGCGTGGACATGTAAAGTATTACTTTATTAACAATTGTTCAACATTTGAATATGAAAAAATTATATTATTTAACATTTTGTTTATATAAATATGATTTGTTTGGATATAATGAGTATTACATTATTGGATAATGTTTTTTTTTGTTGGAAAACATGCTTATACATCAAAAAATTTACATTACACTTATACATGAAAACTTGCACATTTTGGTATATTATTCCAAAGGCTAGGACATGCTTGGGATCTTTTAAATCCTTGATTACAACTTGATGAGATGAAAACTCTACTATTTTACCTTTACTTGAATAAGTGATTTGATATTTTAATTGAAGGTTGCAACAAAGACTCAGAACACATAATACATTATTGAAATGTATGTTATATTCCTTAGTTGTTATAGACCCTACATCACCAAAAACAGAAAAAAAAAAATTGGTGTTACAATCATTACAAGCAATAAAATTGCATTTATGCTTAACCATATAATAATATGCTCTAGAATAAATAAGCCACTCATTGGAATAAGAAGTAGAGGATGCAATGAAATAGAAACCAAAAGCAGAAGTGTATTTCCAAAAGCGCTAAGCCAGGGTGAAATATTTTATGGAAACAAAAAACATGATAAGTATATTTTCGGGTGGCCCGTTTTCCATTTTCTCCCATTTGGCATCGTTCGTTTGGGGGCGTCGTGTGGCGCCGTGTGAGATCGCCCGACTGGGCGCGTTTGGGTCAAGTCATTTCGTTTGAGGGCGCCCGTATCAATTTTGCTAAGTTGTGACCGCCCAAGTGCCTTGTGCATGTTCAGGCGGCCCGTTTTCCATTTTATCCCTTGTGGCATCGTTCGGTTGGGCGCGCCGTGTCGTGCCGTGTGAGGTTGCCCAACCGGGCACATTCGGGTTGGGTTTGGCCATTTTTTTCGAGGGAACCCATATCAGTTTTGCTAAGTTGTGACCACCTGGGTGCCTTGTGCACGTTCGGGCGACCCGTTTGCCATTTTCTCCCTTGTGGCATCATTCGGTTGGGCGCGCTGTGTGAGGTCGCCTGAAAGGGTGCGTTCGGGTCAGGTTGGGTCGTTTCGTTTGAGGGCGCCCGTATAAGTTTTTCTAAGTTGTGACCGCCCGGGTGCCTTGTGCACGTTCAGGCGGCCCGTTTTCCATTTTCTCCCTTGTGGCATCGTTTAGTCGGGCACGCTATGTCGCGCTGTGTGAGGTCACTCGACCGGGCGCGTTCGGGTCGGGTTGGGTTGTTTCGTTCGAGGGCACCCGTATCAGTTTTGCTAAGTTGTGACCGCCTGGGTGCCTTATGAATGTTCAGACTGTCCGTTTGCGAATTTTTTCCCTTGTGGCATCATTCGGTCGGGCGCACCATGTCGCGTCATGTGAGGTCGCCTGACCGGGCTCATTCGGGTCAGATCGAGTCATTTCATTCGAGGTCGCTCGTATCAATTTTACTAAGTTGTGACCGCCCGAGTGCCTTGTGCACATTCGGGCGGCCCGTTTACCGTTTTCTCCCTTGTAGCATCATTCGGTCGAGCGCGCAGTGTCGCGCCATGTGAGGTCGCCCGACCGGGCGCGTTCGGGTCATGTCGGGCCATTTCGTTCAAGGGCGCCTATATCAGTTTTGCTAAGTTGTGACCGCCCAGGTGCCTTGTGCATGTTCAAGTGGCTCGTTTGGCATTTTATCCCTTGTGGCATCGTTCGATCAGGCACGTCATGTCGCTCCATGTGAGGTCGCCCGACCAGGTGCATTCGGGTTGGGTTGTTTCATTTGAGGGTGCTCGTATCAATTTTTCTAAGTTGTGACCGCCCGGGTGCCTTGTGCACATTTAGGCGGCCTGTTTTTCATTTTCTCCCTTGTGGCATCGTTCGGTAGGGCGAACCATGTGAGGTCGTCCGACCAGGCGCATTTGGGTCGGGCTGTTTCGTTCGAGGGCGCCCGTATCATTTTTGTTAAGTTGTGACGGCTCGGGTGCCTTGTGCACATTCGGGCGGCCCGTTTGTCATTTTCTCCCTTAATGTGGCATCGTTCGGTCAGGCGCACCGTGTGAGGGCGCCTGACCAAGCGTGTTCGGGTTGCACTATTTCGTTTGAGGGCGTCTATATCAATTTTTCTAAGTTGTGACCGCCCATGTACCTTGTGCACATTCAGGCGGCCCGTTTGCCTTTTTCTCCCTTGTGGCATTGTTCGGTCGTGTTGGGTATGTGTTATATTCTTTCCACGACTAATCACGTGCAGGGGGGGTAAGAATGGGGGCGATAGCCCCCCCTGTCGGGGTCTGGGGCAGTGCCCCAGCGAAAATTATTTGGTCCTTAATTTCCGGTGGGTGGTATGCGCCCATGGTTTTGTGCATGGTTTTGCACATGGTTTTGGGGTATGATGGTTTTCGACCCCTGGTATTTGAGTAGATCCGGTCAAGGGAACTATGCTTATGTTCTAATCCAGGGTTAATGGATTGGGGTTTATGTATGCTTTGGCATGTATATATATATATGTGTGTGTGTGTGTGTGTGTGTTGTAACACTAAAAGGAATATAATGAAATATCAAGCTGGTCGTTCCGATTTTGGATCCAGGGGAAAATCTTTGTGTTTATCTATTTTATGTTTAATGCTCTCACTATTGCTTATTTTATGTTATAATATTCATGTGTAGATAATTTCTATTCAGGGTTAAAACCTACATTTGGTATCAGAGAAGTTTCGACTTCAAGGGGACGCCTTTGCTGCTGAGGGGTTTTTTGCTCGGGCCTGAGGTAGACCCTGTTCAGTGGGAGATCTGCAGGATCGATTCTTGCAGTGAAAGAAGATGGCGAGTGGTGGAAAGATAGGGATCGAGAAATTTAATGGTCAGAGTTTTTAGTTGTGGAAGCTCAAGATGGAGGATCTGCTGGTGGATAAAGATCAGTGGATCGCGGTAGATCCAGGTACTAATCCAACGACAATGTCAGATGAAGACTGGAAGAAACTGGATCGGAAGGCTAAGAGCACAATACAGTTGTGTGTCTCAAATTCAGTATTGTTTAATGTATTTGGGGAAGTTATGGCGAAAAAATTGTGGGAAAAACTTGGGACTTTGTACCAATCTAAGTCTCTGGTGAATACGTTGTTCCTGTGGAAAAGGTTGTATAACCTGAGGATGAAGGATGGAGACTCGGTGACAGAGCATCTAAACGCCTTCAATACTGTGGTAAGTCAGCTGTCATCTATTGATATTAAAATCTCAGATGAAGATAAGTGCATCAGTTTGTTGTGTTCTCTACCAGACTTGTGGGACAGTCTAGTTATTGCAATAGGTAGCAATACAACTACCTTGAATTTTGATGACATTATCTCAGCCTTGTTGTCAGAGGAAATGGGACGAAGAAATATGGAGGGCCATAATGGAGATGCCTTATCTGTACGAGGAAGGTCCCAAAATAGAAACAAGAATAAGGTTTCGAGTGGGAGATCCAAATCTAGAGGGAGATCTAAATCTCCTGGAAAGTTTGTAAAGGTATGCTCGAAATGCGAAAGGAAGGGCACTACCTAAAAGGGGCTATGAGATCGGATCTAAAGCTCCTGAGAAAGGAAAGGGATCTGATGATGCTCCTTCTGCAAAGGCAAAAACCACCTTGGATGAAGGTGGGGATGTGTATTTGGCTTCTTCTTCAAATACACATGTAGATCATGAGTCATGGTTGATTGACTCAAGTGCATCCTTTCACTTCACTCCCCATAGGGAGTGGTTTTGTGAGTATGAAAAATATGATGGTGGTGATGTCTTCCTAGGGGATGATAGGAAGGCCAGAATCATCGAACGTGGAAAGGTCAAGCTGAAGCTGCAAGGTGGAAGGATTAGAACACTTCCTGGTGTTTTGCATATTCCTGCATTAGACAGAAATCTGATTTCTGTAAGCAAGATGGATGATGCAGGTGTAAAAATAGTGTTCGAGAAAGATACATACAAGATGGTTCGGGGTGCACTGGTATTAATGCAGGGAGTTCGGATTGGAACTCTGTACAAGCTACAAGGTAGCACTGTTATTGATGGGTGTAACAGTTCTGTGGTTCCTGAAAGTGGAGTGGAAAGCCTAGCTGTCTCTGGAGAAAATACCATGCTATGACATCAAAGGCTTGGACATATTGGAGAGAAGGGCCTTCGGATACTGTATATAAATGGTATGGTAGAAGGTATGTCTAATTTCTCTCTAGATTTAGATTTATGTGAACATTGTGTATATGGGAAGCAGAATTGGGTGAGTTTTCCTTCTGGTCCTAAGAGGGCGAACAAGATATTGGAACTTGTGCACAGTGATGTGTTTGGACCTGTGTCAGTTCCATCACTGGGAAAGTCTGTGTACTGTGTTTCATTCATAGATGACTTCTCAAGGAATACATGGATATATTTCTTGAGGAAGAAATCTGAAGTATTTGACAGATTTAAAGAATTTAAGGCTTTGGTGGAAAACCATATAGAGAAGAAGATAAAGGCGTTGAGGACAGATAATGGTGGGGAGTTCTACAAGAAGGAATTTGAAGAGTTCTGTAAGAAGTGTGGTATATCACAGTAGAATAATACTCGATACACACCTCAAAAAAACAAAATTGCAGAAATAATGAACATAACACTGATGTAAAAGGCAAGAATCATGCTCAGTGGTACCAGGTTAGGACAAGAATTATGGGCAGAGGCAGTAGACACTGCATGCTATCTGGTTAACAGATCACCTTCATTAGTGTTGGAGGATAAGACTCCACATGAGGTATGGACTGGTAAGAAACCATCTCTTTCAAATCTAAGGGTATTTGGATGTGATGCATATGTACATGTTCCAAAGTAGAAAAGGACCAAGTTGGATAATAAATCTGAAAGGTGCATCTTTATTGGGTATAAGGATGGTTTAAAAGGTTACAAGCTTTGGAACCCGGAAACAAGGAAGGTTGTGTACAACCGATATGTGGTGTTTAGATAGGTGAAAGATGTTGTTAAACATGAATTCATACCAAAGGAACCTAAGAAGATAGAGTTTGAGCTAAAGGAGTATGAATCAGACTCTACAGTAGAAGAAGATTCAAAAGAGGAAGAGCCACAAACTCCATCTATAAGAAGATCAATTCGGGAAAGAAGGCAACCAGAAAGGTATATTCCATCTGCTTTCTATTCAATTTTTTCCTTAACTATAACTGATGATGATCCCAAAACTATCAAGGAGGCAGTAGATTCAGAGGAAGGAAAACTCTGGAAGGAGGCCATGGTTGATGAAATGGCATCCTTGCACAAAAATGAGGCATGGAATCGGGTGGAGTTGCCGACTGGAACGAAGCCCATCGGGAGAAAATGGGTGTTTAAGAAGAAGATGAATGTATAAGGCAAGGTGGAGAAATGCAAAGCTCGGTTGGTAGAAAAAGGTTATTCCCAGGTGCCAGGAATTGATTTTGGTGATATTTTTTCTCCTATTGCCAAATTTAATTCTATTAGATTACTTTTATCTGTTGTTGCTGCATTTGATTTTGAGATAGAACAGATGGATGTGAAGACAACATTTCTTCACGGGGATCTAGAAGAGGAGATCTACATGAAGCAACCTGAAGGCTTTATGGTGAAGGGTAAGAAAGAACTGGTATGCAGGTTGAAGAAGTCTCTGTATGGGTTAAAGCAGTCACCAAGGATGTGGTATCAGAAATTTGATACCTATATATGGGGACTTGGCTTCACCAGAAGCAAGGAGGATCACTGTGTTTATTTTAAATTAATTGGTGACCGTGTTATTTATTTTTTCTTGTATGTGGATGATATGTTTTTGATTAGAAATGAAAAAGAAATTATCCAAGATTTGAAGACCCAATTGTTCTCCAAATTCGACATGAAGGATCTTGGTGCTGAAAACTATATTTTGGGCATGGAAATTAAGAGAGATCGGGCAAAGAGGAAGCTCTGGTTAAACCAGAGGAAGTATGTCGAGACTATTCTGCAGAGGTTCAATATGTAGGATAGTAAACCGGTGAATGTTCCTATTCCTGTAGGTGTAAAGATGTCTGCTGAATAGTGTCCCAAGACACAAGAAGAAGAGGAGGATATGTCCCGTGTTCCATATGCAAGTGCAGTGGGTAGCCTGATGTATGCAATGGTCTATAATAGACCAGACATTGCACATGCAGTGGGAGTATTGATTAGGTTTATGTCAAACCCAGGGAAGGAGCATTGGACAACAGTGAAGCGGGTTTTTAGATATTTACGTGGCACTAGTGATTATGGCTTGTGCTACCAGGGAAGACCAGGATTGGAAAGAATGTTGGACATTTGTGGTTTTGTTGATGCAGAATGGGTTGGAGATCTGGACCAAAGAAGATCTACAAGTGGGCATGTGTTTAGCCTATTTGGAGGCGCAGTCAATTGGATAAGTAAAAGACAGACTGTAGTGTCTCTTTCAACTACATAGGCAGAATACATGCCAGCCACTCATGCAAGCAAGGAAGAAATTTGGTAACAGAGATTGTGTTCAAGTATGGGGTTGGTACAACAAGCTATAAGGATAGACTGTGATAGCCAAAGTGCAATTTTCTTGGCTAAGAACCTTGCTTATCATTCAAAGACAAAGCACATTGATGTTTAATATCACTTTGTTAGAGATATGGTTGAGGCTAAAAGGGTGTTATTGGTAAAGGTGGACACTTTGAAGAATTTTGTAGATGCATTGACGAAGTCGGTGAGCACTCAAAATTTCTCTTGGTGTAGAGAAACAATGGGTGTTGAAGAATTGGGCCAATGACTAAGCTCTCCTGTGGCCCCGTGCGGAATTAAAACAACAAGTGGGAGAATGTTGGGTATGTGTTATAATATTTCCACGACTAATCACGTGCGAGGGGGTAAGAGGGGGGGTGATAGCCCCCGCTATCGGGGTCCAGGGCAGCGCCCTGACGAAAATTTTTTGGTCCTTAATTTCCGGTGGGCGGTCCGCGCCCATGGTTTTGTGCATGGTATTGCACATGGTTTTAGGGTATGATGGTTTTCGACCCCTGGTATTTGTGTAGATTCGGTCAAGGGAACTACGGTTATGTTCTAATCCAAAGTTAATGGATTGGGGTTTATGTATGCTTTGGCATGTATATATATATGTGCTATAACACTAAAAATAATATAATGAAATATCAAGCTGGTCGTCCCGATTTGGGATCCAAGGGAAAATCTCTGTGTTTATCTGTTTTATGTTTCATGCTCTCGCTATTGTTTATTTTCTGTTATAAGATTCGTGTGTAGATAATTTATGTTTAGGGTTAAAACCTACAGGTCGGGCACACCATGTCGCGTCGTGTGAGGTCGCCCGATCGGGGGTGTTCGGGTCAGGTCGAGTTGTTTCGTTCGAGGGCGCCTGTATCAGTTTTTCTAAGTTGTGACCGCCCGGGTGCCTTGTGCATGTTCGGGTGGCCCGTTTGCCATTTTCTCCCTTGTGGCATCGTTCGTTCGAGTGCACCATGTCGTTTTCTGTGAGGTCTCCCGACCAAGCATGGTCGGGTCGGGCCGTTTCGTTCAAGGGCGCCCGTATCAGTTTTGCTAAGTTGTGACCACCCGGGTGCCTTGTGCACGTTCGGGTGGCCCATTTTCCATTTTCTCCCTTGTGGCATCGTTCGTTTGGGTGCACCATGTCGCGCCATGTGAGGTTTCCCGTCCGGGCGTGTTCAGGTCGGGTCGGGCCATCTCTTTCGAGGGCACCCATATCAGTTTTGCTAAGTTGTGACTGCCCGGGTGCCTTGTGCACGTTCGGGTGGCCCGTTTTCCATTCTTCAGACTTAAATGTGTGACAACACTATGGCTAAGTTTGAAACTGGATATTGAGCATACATTTGGTTTGATTGCAATACAAATTTTCATCAATAAATGTAAAGCAATGGCTAACAAATACTATAAATTAATAAATAAATAAGACATGGAAACAAGCTGCAACAATACTTACAAAATTGTTATAATGAGACGCAAAGAATAAGCAACTAATTTAACCCCTAACCCATTTAACCCCTAAACCATAAACCTCTAAACCCTTAACCCCTAACACATTTAACCCCCTAAACCCTAAACCTATAAACCCTTAACCCCAAACCCCTTAAACCCTAAACCATTAAACCCTTAACCCTAACCCCTTAAACCTTAATTACCGACCCCTAACCCATCTAACCCCCTACAAACTAACCCTATTAGCCCCTAACTTCTAACCCCTAAAATCCTTAACTGCTAAATCCCCTAACCCATTTAGCCCCTAAACCCTAAACCTATAACCCCTTAACCCCTATTAACCCATTAAACCCTAATTCCCAACCCATAACCCATTTAACCCCCTAAACCATAAACCTCTAAACCCGTAACCCATTTAACCCCTAAACCATAAACCTCTAAACCCTTAACCACTAACCCTTAAACCCTTAAACCCTAACCCATTTAACCCCCTAAACCCCTAAACCCCTAACTCATTTAACCCCCTAAACCCTAAACCTCTAAACCCTTAACCCCTAACCCCAAACATCTAACCCCTAAACCCCTTAAACCCTTGATCTGCTAGGGGCTGGTTACCTTGATATTAACGGTGGTGTATTCATACTCTTTCTGAATAACCAATAAAGGGTCAAGGAAATTGACCAATATGTTGTCAAGTTTTATCTTATCCATCTCTGGGGTAAGCTTCTTTTTGGCTAACTCCACTGCTTTTGATCTCAATTTTGTGTTAGGTCCCTATATTACAAGTATAGTCCCTTATTTTTGTTAGTGTAACCCCCTTATTGTTATTATTGTACCCCTGTAACCCCCATATTTTTATTATTGTGCCCTTAAATTATTATTGTTAGGTCGGCTAGGATTACATTATGGCCCCACTAGGATTACATTATGGCCCCATGGACTCCTATATATAGAAAGGAGGTTTTTTAATTTGTATCATCCAAGAATTATTCATTCATGTAATGTATTGGAGGTTTCCCCCTCGTAGTGGCTTATTTATAAGGTGTTGATATCTCTTTTCTTCTATTTTTGGAGCTAATTTCACAACATTTGGTATCAAAGCTTTGGATTCTAGGGTTTCGTTGCTCCAAACAGGTCATCGTGGAATTTTCGCTATAACCTTTTTTATACGAAGTTTCAGAAGCTAAAAATTTTAGGGTGTGAAGAAGAAATCCTGAGGAACATCATCAAAAAATTTTAGAGCTTGGTTTGCAATATTTTCGGAGATATGATCTGTGGAAGTTATCTCTTTTTGCAGGCTCCTCAATTTAATCTAAACAGTTCATCGTGGAATTTGTGCTATAAATTTTTTTCTACGAAGGTTTAGAATTTGAAATGTTTAGGGCGTGAAGCTAAAATACTAAGGAAACTCGTTGAAAAATTTCAGATCTTTTTTCGCAATATTTTCGGAGATATGATCTGTGGAAAGTAGTGATTTTTCAGGCTCCTGAATTTCATCTCAAAGAGGTGATTGTGGGAAAATATTCATAACTCTTTCTCTGAGCATCAGATTGGAGTGCCGTAAAAATTATTTGGAAGTACATGGACTGTAGTTTCTTTTCTATCAATTTCAGATCTAAAAGACGAAACAGTGACACGTGGCAAGTTGTACAAGTTCGCTCTACTGAACCTATCCATAATTAGGTCATTGTGGGAGATTGGACATAACTTTGCCTTGGAGAATCCAAATCAAGTCAAACCTGTGGCATTCGAAATATAATTCATAAGGCTACCTAAGTGCCTAATTTCATATATTGAATAGCTTCAATCACAAATATAATCTAATTTCAATATCAATCTCCTCAAAAGCAAGAAAAAGGTGTGTATTTTTTTTTACGAATTGCATAAGTCTTGTTTGGAGAATCAATTTGAATTGATTCCAAGGGCATATTGTAGAATATATAACAGTATTGGGTTAAAAAATAATTCCCCATAAAAATAATTCAACACCCATTAAGCCTTCAGAAGGCTCTACTATGACTCATGAAGATGAAGAATTACAACATGATCTATCAAAATTACATGAGCAAGTGCACCAAATTTCGCTCTCGCAAAGAGAAAAAAAAATGAAATGGATGTTTTGAAGAAAGGTGTGGAATCTAAGATAGATGGAATGGAATCTAATATGGATGACATGGAAGCTAAGATCAATGAAAAAATGAAAGAAAACATGGAAAACATGAAGAATGATCTAAAAGCAGACATGGAAGGTTTGACAAAGTTGATACAAGAAATGTTTCCTAATGGTGAAAATATAGTAGAGGAAACTCATGATGAGAACAAAATAAATGTTAATCATGACTTCATAAACTCTAATGTTAGCGGGAAGAACCACCATATTCCAAAAATGGATATGAGGAAGTTTGATGGAAAGGATCCTGTAACATGGATACTACAAATGGAGCAATATTTTGATCTCCATAATGTGCAAAACACACAAAAGGTACGCATTGCAACTTTACATTTAGAACAAAATACATTTGTATGGTATCGATGGCTTTGCTCCCTTAAAAAAATTGTCACTTGATCTATTTTTACGGAGGAAATGATAGCACATTATGAGGATACAAAGAGAAACACCTTCTTTAGCCAATTGATAAACCTCAAACAAAAGGGTTTAGTGGGGGAGCACAATGAGGACTTCCAAAAATTGAATATAAGGGTAACTGATATTCCAGAGGAACACAAGATTGATCTCTTCATAGGTACTTTAAAGGATAACATCCAACATGAAGTTCGCGTTTTGGAACCTGATTCATTGGAGAAGGCATTTGGGTTGGCAAGAAAAATTGAATGTAAAATTATGGCGACAAGGAAGCCTACCACTCACTTCTATAAAGAAGGAAGTGTTGCTACGCCTAGATTTCCATAACCTACAAGGTTGACACCACAACAATTGGAAGAAAAAAGAGCAAAAGGGCTTTGCTACAGTTGTGATAGCAAATACACTAAAGGTCATAAGTGTGCTGAGAAGAAATTATTTTACATAGATTGTGAAGAGGAAGAAGAAAATTAACAAGAAGAGGATATACACCAGGAACCAGCCCTAGAAGAGGAAGAAATGAGTCCAACGATATCATGTAATGCATTGGAAGGAATTACCACTCCTCAAACTCTCAAGATAGAAGAACATATCAAGAAGAAAAAGGTAATAGTGTTGATTGATTCAGGTAGCACCCATAATTTTATTCATTGTAAGGTAGCCAAGGAATTTAATTGTTTCCTATACCCAGCACTAGAATGTCAAGTGATGGTTGCAAATGGAGGAACTATAAATTTCTCTGGAAAATGCCATAATATCAAGCTAACCATGGGGAAATATGTATTGAATATTCTAATGCTTTCCATTCCTATGGGAGGTGCTGATGTTGTACTAGGTGTACAATGGTTACAATCTTTAGGGACGGTAGCTTTTAATTATCAAGAACTTTTCTTGAAATTTTTTTCAAAAGGAAAGGAAGTAGAATTACAGGGTATTGCAGGGAAGCCAGGAAAGATAATAAGCTCTAATTTCATGACAAAGCTTCTAAAGAAATAACAGCGAGGCGTAATTGCACAATTATGCTCACTAGAAGTTCCAACATCAAAATCATCTATTTCTGTAGATCTCCAACAAGTCTTGGACAATCATTCCAAGGTGTTTAAAACTCCCAAAGGACTCCCACCTATTCTTGATCATGATCATGATATTCATTTGATTCCAAGAAGTGTTCCTCGAAACATCAGGCCTTATAGATATCCTTATGTACAAAAGAGCGAAATTGAACGTATGATTGCAGAAATGTTAGAGGCAGGTATAATTCAACCTAGTCAAAATTCTTTCTCTACTCCTGCAGTATTGGTACACAAGAAGGATGGATCATGGCGCATGTGTTCGGATTATAGGGAGCTCAATAATCTCACCATTAAAGATAAATTTCCCATTCATGTGATTGATGAATTATTGGATGAATTACATGGAGAAATTTATTTTACCATGTTGGATCTTCGTTCAGGATATCATCAAATTAGAATGAACACTGAAGATATTCCAAAAACTACATTTCGAACTCATGAGGGTCATTATGAATTTTTGGTCATGCCTTTTGGCCTTACCAATGCACCTTCTACATTTCAAGGGTTGATGAATTCCATTTTCAAACCCTTCCTTAGAAAATTTGTGCTAGTATTTTTTGATGATATACTAATCTGCAGCAGGTCTTGGAAGGATCATGTTGAACATGTTGACAGGGTGCTCAAACTATTGCAGGAGAAACAATTATATGCAAAAACATCTAAATGTTTCTTTGGAGTACAAGAAGTGGAATATCTGGGTCATATTGTATCTCACGAGGGTGTTAAGGTAGACCCTAACAAAATTAAAGCCATTAAGGAATGGAAAGTCCCCACAACCATAAAGCAGTTGCGAGGATTTCTCGGGTTAACAGGGTATTATCGCAAGTTTGTTAAGAATTGTGGGGGAATAGCAGCACCTCTAACAACATTATTGAAGAAATATGCATTTTCATGGATTCCTGAAGCAACTAAGGCCTTTGAACATCTTAAAGAGGCAATGTGCCTAGCACCGGTTTTAGCTACGCCAAACTTCACAAAAACCTTTATTGTGGAATGTGATGCCTCAGGAAATGGAATTGGTGTTGTTTTAATGCAGGAAGGAAGACCCATTGTTTTTGAAAGTCGTCCAATCAAAGGAAAGTATTTACAGAAACCTATTTATGAGAAGGAAATGTCAGCAATACTACATGCACTAAATAAATGGCTAACTTACCTAATGGGAAGACACTTCAAGGTAAAAAATGATCATGATAGTCTTAAACACTTTTTGGAACAAATACTATCTTTAGAAGAGCAGCAAAAATGGGTCATAAAGATGTTGGGTTATGACTTTGAAATAATCTAAAAAAAGGGAAGCTTAATTTTGTTGCAGATGCACTGTCAAGAAAGAATGAAGAGGTGGAAGCATTGCTTTGTGTCGTTTCTATTATCCAACCAGATTGGATAACCGAAGCAAGAGATGAATGGAAGAAGGAAAAAGAAGTATGGGCACTCATTCAAAAGTTGCAGCAAGATCCTTGTACATCTGATACATTTAGTTGGAAAAATGATTCTTTATGGTAAAAATATCGCTTATATCTTTGTAAGAATTCCCAGCTAAAACAAAATATTCTTTTGGAATTGCACACTTCTCCTTTAGGAGGACACTCAGGATTTTTAAAAACTTACCACACGGTGAAGAAAGAATTTTTTTGGGATGGCCTTAAATATGATATTCAAAAGTTTGTGGCAGAATGTTTGGTTTGCCAGCAAAATAAAGTTGAGACAATTAAGACCCCGAATCTTCTACAACCTTTATCCATTCCAAGTCAACGTTGGGAGGAGATTTCAATGGATTTTATCACAGGTTTACCTAAGTCCGAAGGAAAGAGTGTCATCATGGTGGTAGTTGATAGACTTACCAAGTATGCACACTTTTGTGCATTATCTTATCCATTTAAAGAAAGTACAGTTGCTACTACATTTATGGATAGAATTCAAAAGCTACATGGAAGCCCAAGGGTTATTGTGAGCGATAGAGATCCCATTTTTACTGGAAATTTTTGGACGGAGTTATTTTATTGTTTGGGTACTCAATTAGCTCATAGCTCATCTTATCATCCTCAATCTGATGGTCAAACTAAGATAGTAAATAAATGTTTGTAAGGATATCTTCGTTGTTTTGTATCTGATAAACAAACACAACGGGTCAAGTGGTTACCTCTCTCTGAATAGTGGTATAACACTTCCTTCCATACTACAGAAAAAATGAACCCATTTATGGCAATTTATGGATATCATCCACCATCCATCACATCATATTTAAGAGAAAATTCGAAGGTTCAAGAAGTGGAAGATCACATCGAGCATCAACAAGAAGTTCTCCAACTCTTAAAGGATAACCTGAATTTGGCAGCGAGAGAATTTTTTATGTAGGAGACTGGGTATTTTTACGACTACAACCATACAAACAAATGTCCATCAAACAAGCTAATAAGGATAATAAATTATCCTTGCAGCGAGAGAACAACAGGCAGATCAACATTGCAGCGAGAGAAGTTTTTATGTAGGAGACTGGGTACTTTTACGACTACAACCATACAAACAAATGTCCATCAAACAAGCTAATAAGGATAATAAATTATCGCCAAAGCACTATGGTACTTACAAGGTGTTGCAAAACATTGGTACTATGGCATACAAATTGGAGCTTCCTGCTTCTTCACGAGTGCATCTTGTTTTCCATGTTTCATGCTTAAAGAAGGTTATAGGTGAAAATCTTCCAGTTCAAACAATATTTCCAGAACTTGATGAGGAAGGAAAAATCATATTGGAACCTGAAGCGGTCACGGAAACAAGAACTCAACAGCTACGAAATCGATCAATTTCAGCGTATCTCATCAAGTGGAAGAAATTACCCACTGAACATTCTACATGGGAGGATGAGAATTTTATACAGAAGCACCCAGAGCTACTCAAGCGTTGAGGACAAAAAATTTTTGAAGGAGAGGGGCATGTTAGGTCCTTATATTACTAGTATAGTCCCTTATTGTTGTTAGTGTAACTCCCTTATTATTATTATTGTACCCCTGTAACCCCCATATTGTTATTATTGTGCCCTTAAATTATAATTACTAGGTCAGCTAGGATTACATTGTGGCCCCATGGACTCCTATATATAGAAAGGAGGTTTTGTAATTTGTATCATCCAAGAATTGTTCATTCATGTAATGTATTGGAGGTTGCCCCTCGAAGTGGCTTATTTCTAAGGCGTTGATATCTCTTTTCTTCTATTTTTGGAGCTGTTTCAAAACATTTTGCCAATTGCTTCCTTCTCTCATATGATACATGAGCCTTTGCCTTTCTCTTCCCTTCTAATTCCGTAATAGTGTCATAATGATGCCAGCCAACTTCTTTGGAAAGCCTTCCTAGCAGACAATACTTGTGACCTGGCTGAAGCCTCAACACTTTTAGACCATCTCGAATGACCTCTCTCTTCCTAAATCTCTCTCTCTCTCTCTCTCTCTCTCTCTCTCTCTCTCTCTCTCTCTCTCTCTCTCTCTCTCTAACCTCCAATCCTCTCACATATATATCCCTCCCTCTATCCTTCTTTCTGCCCCCCTTCCATCTTTGTGTCACTATCTCCCTCTCTTACCCTTCTCTACCTCTCTCACTCCTCTCGCTCTCTCTCTCTCAGCTGATCCATTCCTTCTCCCCCTTGTCCTTTAGTTTATCTCCATCTCTCCCTTGTGACTACCCTTGTCTCGCCACCTCTATCAATCTATGTATTTATAATTATTCCTTCTCATATATATATAGAGTTAATATATATCATGGCATATTGGGACCTACGATTGGGTTAATTCCGCCTTGTTGGAAAGGTTAAAATGGTTAATATTTGATAGACAAAATGTAGATCAAATATTTCATCAAAAAGAGGGAACCATACCCTATATTCTTCCAGGCTATGCCTATCAGTTGCTTATCCTCTTCTTGCTCTCACATGAATGTAGTCTTGCTTGACTGGTACAGAAGAAGGTTTCACATTATCAACTATTTGTTTGGGACAAATTTTAGTTGTTTCAACATTGCTACATTCTAATTCAAGCTTATCCTTTAAACCATCTTAGTATTTTGTACTCTCTTCAACTTTGTAGTGCTTTCCATTCCTCTCAGTCACATATGTTTCCTTGGTCTGTTAAGGGACACGATCGACAACATTAGGATGTTTTTTCAATAAACAAGGGTATTTCTAGCTACACCCTAAACCATAAACCTCTAAACGTCCCTTAACCCCTAACTCCTAAACCCATAACCCCTAACCCATTTAACCCCCTAAACCCCTAACCCATTTAACCCCCTAAACCCTAAACCTATAAACCCTTAACCCCTAACCCCTTAAACCCTAAACCATTAAACCCATAACCCTAACCCCTTAAACCCTAATTCCCGACCCCTAACCCATCTAACCCCCTAAAACCTAACCCCATTAGCCCCTAACTTCTAACCCCTAAAATCCTTAACTGCTAAATCCCCTAACCCATTTAACCCCCTAAACCCTAAACCTATAACCCCTTAACCCCTAACCCATTTAACCCCATAAACCCTCAACCTCTAAACCCTTAACCCCTAACCCCTTAAACCCTATTTCCCAACTGGCCTAACCCATTTAACCCCCTATATACATAATACATAAATTATAAAGAAAATATATATATATATATATATATAAAAGAGATTAAAACTCCAAATATTTAAAATACAACATAATTTAATAGTGTAAAGTTTAAAACTCCTTTTAATAAAGCATGATGATTTAGTAGGGCAGAAGGATTACTATATTAAAAAATCAGTCCATTATTTACTCCTATAACTTTAATTGCTTCTCAAAAAGATATATATGTATATATATATTTATTGTAAATATTTTTAAACAATCAAAATAAACAAAAAATTAATTATTTAGAAATTATTTTAATTATTTAAAATGATTATAATTATTAAAAAATATTTTTTTTTTAAATAATTTGAGTGGCCTTAAAAAAACACACGTGTTTCATTTCAAAATGTAAATTTTTTTTAAATATCAAAAGTTTTAATTTCCCTCGTTCATTTCCCTCTGGTTGCATGGTTTTTCCAGGGAAGGAGGGAGGATTTGATCAAAATTTGAGTTGGGTTGATAGAAAAAATGCCAGAGATCCATCACATTCAGGGGGGCCAATGTGGCAACCAGATCGGATCTAAGTTTTGGGAAGTGGTCTGTGAAGAACACGGGATGGATCCTACTAAGAGATATCAGGGCACTTAAGATCTACAACTTGAAAGGGTTATGGACAGGTCTTCAGACCCGATAAATTCGTTTTTGGCCAATCTAGGGCTGAAAAAACAACTCGGCCAAGGGGCATTACACGGAAGGAGACGAGCTCATTGATTTTGTGCTTGATGTCGTTAGGAAGGAAATTGAGAACTGTGATTGCCTGCAAGGTATGTGTCTTTTTCAAATTTGAATCCTTGACCTTGTGTTTTTGAAATGTAGGATTTCATTTGCTAAAATGATGTGGGTTTTTTTTGTGTATAGGGTTTTTTTTGTGTACAGGGTTTCATAAAAAGTCCCAATCTGAAGCCTCAGAGTGTTTTCATCCATGTCTCTGCAAGTCCCAATCTCAAGCTGCAGAGGTACGATCTCGTTCATGCTTTATGTTTTTTTTTAATGCATGAAGTAAACTGTTGAACTGCTTCACATAATCATTTGGAAGTAAACTCTGACCCAGATACAATCATGTCCTCTGATCCAGAAACAATCATCTCCTCTGATCCAGTGTAATGTTCCCATTTTAGCACATGGCTAAATGGAACATTAAAATTTTGCTTTTATCATATTGCAACTAAATAAATGGGTAAGGAGGCCCATGCTTATGGAAAAACATGAATAAAATCCCTCATAATGTAAAATTTGATCATTAGAATAGCTTCATTTTTCACCCCCAAGTGTGAAAAGGGGCAAATGCATGAAGGCAAGGTCATGTTTGACCAAGTCAACACCGCTGCCATAGTAGGAGTGGCTTACTTAGGAAGCCAACGTAGTGTGAATGAGGAAGATGATATTTGGTGGAGGAAACCCTAATGGATGGGGCCCATGGAGAGGAAGCTTTCATTGTATAAAAGGGGAGCAAGGAAACCATTGTTATTCATGCTATGGTTTATTGATTTCATTGTCTATTCAAAAAATTGTGCATTCTTTGTTGTTTAGCAAGAATTGTCGTGAGGAATTCCTGTTTAGGATTCTTCCAAATTCTTGAGAGGTCTCTTGAGGGATTGCTTAGATTTTCC